>JBAIZL010000003.1:41387760-41695260 GCA_036971475.1 Prosapia bicincta
CTTCATTATTCAGGGCCACACAGTTTAAAAACTCAACTCAAATGCTATTTAGAAGCTTTAAACATAAAGAAATAAACACAGTCAACGTCTAGCCAAGTTTTTCTCGTCATATTATAAAGCCTACGTTTAATAATTCGGAATTTTTCAAATCACAAAATGTAAAATTTGTTTTGAGTGAATGTTATTTAAAGTTTCGTTTAGTTACTGATAGTTGAAATAGTTTGCAAAAATAAAAGGGAGACCATACAACTGTAACAGCGCCTTTTAACAGAGGTAGCAACGGTTCTATTTCAACGGATTCCTTTGCAAACCCTTATCCAAGCAAGTTCTTCATAAACTTGAAAGGTTGTTAACACGCCCTCGTTAAGTTTGGATATAGCGATGAAGCGAAAGTGCGAAAGGATTTAAACGATGTTTGGATTTTAAAGATTGACGGATAAATTAAAAATTAACCTATTTTTGGAAGAGTGGATGAAAAGAGAAACATAGACAATTTAATCGGAAAAGATATGTCATAACATTCTTAAAATGAAGTCATATAATTTTTTTTAAAGTCAATTCCTACTTATGTCAACAAAGAAATATTTCATTTTAGTTTTTTTTAAATTTTATAATTACAAATAATATAAATACAGTATGAATATACATATGCCAGAATAACGATATTAAGTGGCAAAATAGAAAGAGAAATTCCTTGCAATTTTCATTTTTGTTATTATGTACGGTGTTGGTCTATTATTTTTGTTTGTTATTATTTATAAGCTTGCTTTTTTGTCGCTTGCATTAGGCTGTACTTTCTTTTCGTTTTCCTTTCGCATTGCCCGTTTGTGAAGCAAGGTTCTATACAGTTAATCTAATTTGTTTGTTTATTTTATTCTTTTCATTAATTTTTGATCCTTGAGCATTATTTATGATTTGTGTGTTAACCATGGTAACAATTTAAGGTTATACAATGGAAGTTTTGACAACAACCAGAGGGTTTCAAAAGAACAATTCATATACACCTTTGAAAAACACATTTCTAGTTATGGTAAAGTTGGCTCAGTGCCATAGCGCTAGACTTCGGACATGAAGATACTCATTTGAATCCCCCAAATTTTTATAATTTAATTATTGGATAAATATTTGAAAAAACTGTATTAACATAAATTGTCATCCACTATGTTTTTGAACGTGATTCAATGAATAAAAATGTATTTTAATAACGATTGAAAATTTGTATAAGATATATACAGCCTATCAGGAGAGTTTAAGCTAATAGAAGGAATTTAAAAAAAAAAAAAAACGCTTTTAGTGATGCATTTTTTTGGCGATGCCTTATTAACGAGAAAATAGCTGTAACAGAGATAAGGAAAGTGGGTTGTCCTTATCTTCAACATGTTAAATTACAAAACTTGCAGGTAAATTTTCTAATTAACTATAATAGATATAGTAATACATTTTCCCCCTCAAAATATGAGACATTAGGGCATACTTTAACGGAGTAGTTTTTACTTTTAGGCACAGTGTTTTTTTAGTATACTTTCAAAAATATGTTTTCTAAAATTGTAATTTTTCTTTCATTCTTCATTTTTTAAATAGTTTGCATAAAGTTATAACTTTAAAAGCTTTCCGTCTGATTGTAAGGATTAATAATAAGAAGAAACCAAAAAAAGCAATTAGATATCTTTCCAGGTTACTGAGAAGATGTACCTTCAGTGTAAAAAACAACGATTTGTGAGAAAACTGAAAAAGTAAAACTGCAGCCAATAAATGAGTTTATTCACCTTAGCACCATTCTGCAGCATATGATGGATTGTCAGGGTCCTCTTCTTCCTCATACTCACCTTCCAGCTTCCTTTAATTTTTTCAAAAGATCAAATCTTTGAGAATTGGCTTTATATATTTCACAACAGTGGCTGGCAAAAGTGTATGCTCCTAATGGTTGTATATTTATCCTTGTGCCTTTTGGAATTTACACCAGCCATCTAGTCCTTTTGGACAGAGGTCATGTTCTAAAAACTTCTCGTGTAGGTCTTGGCATTGTAATTAGAACAATATACACATACACAGATAAAATAATCACCAAAAACGCTAAAGAGTTACTCGCAATGAAATATACCTTTGTAGAACTGAAGCAAATACTCGAAGATGCCATCACTCAGCTGTCAAAAATTAGCAAAACAAAATCACACAATATGTTACAGTACAAAGCATCTCATGTAAGTACTCAAAATACAATGGGTGTTATTAAAAAAGCCTGTACTAAGCCTATAACATAAGATGAGTGGATATTTGATGCTTCCAAAATTACGATGTCACATTGGTCCTCGCGTGGTTCAGAGAAGTAACGTGCCACGTCAGCGTTAACAAAATTATCAATAAATCAATTTCTACTCATTATGAAATATTTTTAACTGGAAAGAAGGGGGGAAATATTTTTTAAAAAATCGATTTTTGGACCCTTCTTCCTTAAGCGTTTAACAAATACTTTCAATGAAGCCTCTTGGTATCAATATTTCCTTATAGAATTGTATTCGTGAAGATGAAAATTTAGAGTTTGATTTATCTTGTATGTCATTAACCAGATTCTAAATAAATAAATAGATCTACTTACAATTTATCATAGAGTACTCTTTTAAATTTGCAATGTGTTTAAATTAAAAACAAATTTAATTCACTTCTTTTATAAACTTGTCTAATTTTAAAGGTCAGAATAGTATAAAGTCAAATTCATTTTTTGAAGTGATAACTTCTTTACGCACTTTGAACATCACGATATTTCTGAAAGGCATACTTTACAGCATATATTTCACAACATATTATTTCATGTAACATCTGATTTTGTGTTACAGGTTATGTTGTAGGACCATTGTTTTACAAATAGTTTTGATCAGTTAATAAATATATTAATTTATTTAAATTTTGATAAATCGGGATACAAATAATTCAATGTAACGATGACAATAAGTTATATGTTTTTAATCCATTTTTTCAAATGAAAACATTTTTAGACGTGTCTGATGCATTTTAAAAAACTGATTAAAATTGAATTTGCTAAAAATATTGTTTTCATTAAACATCTAATAAATGTTTTTTTGTTGCCAAGATTATTTTGTTATTAACTACAGTAAATATTTATCTTTATTAAATATATTCCTCAAATAAAGATTTCAAAATTGAATGATAAATTTATAAATTAATATTTTCGGCGATTTTCGTAAACATTTTGCGAAACTATTGGCTCTATTTTGTTATCACTTTTGTCAAAGCTCCTTCGAGGGCCAGAAATTTTTTTTTATAAATTTTCCCTCGGAAGTATAAATTAACTTCTAGTCCCATCTACGGGCTACCATCCTCTCCAGCAATCAACCCCATATAGTGTATTTCTGGTTGTGCTACTGCCCTAGTATCCGTTCCTCAAGGTCTAACAGGGGGGTGATGAACCCTCTAGGACCAAGTCCTCAGTCTGGGAGTCCGGCCCTTAGGTAAGGCCCCCCGGGAGTGGATAACGGTTTGTTTGCATTACCTGGATCGAACTAACCAGACAGGCTATAGAGGCATAGAGACCTGGCCATTCGAAAGGTTCTACTGGTCCCGAGTAGTTCTGGAACAGCGGTCGAACCGCTGTCACTGGAGAAGTTCATCACGTCCCAGTGGCGGACAGGTATCCCGTCTAGGCCTTACAGCAAGGTCGAAAGACTCTTACATACTGATACAACGAGTCGTGGCACCAAGCCCCCCTCCCGATCTCGGGACTGACACTAGTCACCCTGGACGGGAGTCACGATTTTGAGGTTGGTTTCGTGGGGGTTTCATAGCTGGAGGTAGATTTCTGTGCGTTTTGGCAGGGGCCGAGCAGGAAGCCTGGTATCCTTGTCACTCTTCGCTTTCACCATCTTTATTCTTCCTATCGTTTCACACCGCACAGATACAGCTGGTCGCAGTTTCTGCTGAATTAAGTCCCGAACTTTCTTGATGGAAATGAGACTGCTAACTGGGGTAATTCCCTAACAGCTGCAGTAATACACATCTATTGAACTCTTTTCCCGACCAATATTCAGATAGTGAAATACAACAGGGCTGTAGGAGGCGCGAGAAGAGCGAGATGAAAAAAGCCTGCGAGGAAGATCCCTGAATATACCGTATAGTTACCCTGAGGCCTGGGGTCTCTTTGAGCTAGTAGGATGCTAAGGTGACTAATGCAGCTAGTACGATTTGGCCAATTATAGGGCTATTACTAATGGACGAAAGCAAAAAGGCCTAGGGAGATTGAATGGCATTATATACAATATTTCCCTGAAATTTGAAGACGAATAACTGGTCTATGAATGATTAAGGTAGGGAAGTAGAAGTCCCTGGTCTGTGAGGAAGAATCACGCTGGAAGGAAGAGTTGGGTACCCACTGACCAGCATCGGAGTTAAGATGTTTGAGCATCTAGGTCAGGTTTTCCGAGTGGGTTTCCAAATACGTAGAATGTTCAAGTAACTTCATGTCAACAATTTATTTGGTCATTTATTAAAACCGCTAGGTTACAACAAACTCCTTGCCACATGCCAAATTCACCTTCCGATGCTTTCCGCTGAAAATAAAGTTGATATTCGGGTTCTACATACACAAATGTGTATGTATAATTAAAAAAAAAAAACAACCAAAACACCTGGTTAACAGCAAGCAATATTTACCATAAAATTAAACATATATGTACTTTTTGAAGGCACGTCATATGCTGTATGATAAGTAGGCCTTTGCTAATGGTAACTTAGCAATTGAAACGTAGCAATCGAAATATACTAACAATCTTATATTGGTATACATTTGTAATACTAGATAGGCCTACTATTACAGTATTATTGTGTTGTTGTACCATGATATTGGTTTTATTGTCAATCAATTATAATTTAAAGTTTTACTTTTACAATCCTACTGTAGGTCCACGTAAAAACGGGTTTTCAAAAATATTATTGTTTTTAAAAAAAAGATTTTTTTTCCTAAAAACAAATAAAAAGGCAAAAGCTCAATTTTTTTTTTTAATTCGTTGAATCTGACTTAACCTAACATATTATTGGTAATGATTTTCTGCAGAACACATTCACCACAAATATTTGCTTAGAAGATGATTTTTAAAGGTAAGTTGACGTCATGCATGAAGTCATTTCAAAGTAGTTAAACGTGCCTGTATTGTAAGCGGTTGCAGAAGCTGAGACAGAGAGATATAGATGACGTAACAGCCGATGGTCGACCTTGAATTTATCTTGAATCAGCTACCATAGGCCTGGGGTTCGGCATAACATATGTTCACATTTGCAATGCTTAATGCGTATTTCAAATACGGTACTAGAGAAACATTTTAGTTTCGGAAAATTATAAACCTAACAATCTTTTTACTTCAAAAAAAGTTTCAAGGCAATGTGAACTGTAAAAGGATTCGGGGTAATACTTGACCAAATGGAGATGAAATAAGTTTTCTTTCCACATAGGCCTACCTTTCTCAAGAATACAATATAAATAAAAAATACAGGCATTTTCAAATGACACAAAACTCAAATACTGTTAAAAAATACTATAATTTATTGTGTTGAAAACATAACCTCATTTTAGAAGCACAATCCTGTAACAGAATTATTTACGTATAACCGAACTATGTTACACTACAATTTAAATATCTGTTTTAAAATATACGTAAAACACCTGGTTGAGTTAAATTTGTTTATAAAAAAGTAAAGTATAAACTTTCTGAATGTGTAATGTAAATCAAAATTCGGGCTCCACTGCAGGTCGTAGGCCTACATGAATAAATATTGAGTTGAAAAATGTCAGTGCCAAGATAGGCCTGTTCAGCCTGACATTGTGCGTAAACGTATAGGTAGCGTATTGTAAAAAATATATCTTTAGTCCAGTTATATATTGTTCGATATTTTATTTCTTGGTGTAACGAGTCTAGGAATTTTGTGTGTGTTGCTACTGAAAGAGAAAGCTTGAATTTCCTACTATACTCTCAAAGAAAAACTTAACTGAAGAACTGAGGAAACCAGCTCTTAGAATGCTGAACCCCTTACAGATCTTTATGGACGTGTGCTTGGATCCTCAAGCGCCAAATGTCGGGAGCAGGCTTCTATAACAAGTGCTAATGTAAAAAAAGAAATTGTATACTATCAAATGCCACTTCCATCATGGACGCTGAGCTTGTCTGCATTAATGCTACTCTTCAGAGTCGCCTGACTCAGACCCAGCAGGAGATATGGATCCAGCCCATCCTCCTACAATGTCCAACTCCAAACAAGGAAAGAGAGAAACTAAAGAACGAAGTAGAAAACTGTGCAAAAATCCTCTCGTCACCAACATTTTGGGCACTGGCATCAAAAGCATTCCAGTGATATCTGACTGTCGGCATAACCTAGTGGTGGAAGTCGGTGACCATAAAGTAAGTAAGTAAGTTACATTGAGGTTAAGCCATGTTTCATATTTTGTAATTTTCAAGCACTATGTATTTAATGGCTCTTGAATTCACTTGTTCATTGTTTAGAACGTATATTTGAAAAACATGCGAAAAGAAAAATCCAAGTTGACCTCTATTTGGTCAAGTATTAAAAAATTCAGGCATGAGGAGATCAGTGTAATAAAAGTTGTGGAGTGCTACTAGGATCAAGGCAGCATAAACTTAATCAGGCTCCATATACTTAGGGTCACATCCCTGACCCAAATCTTTATCACGGTGACAAAGAAGTACCTTCTGATCGCTACCTAAAAGTAAGACGTGCTTTATAGCTCGAATAGGACAAAATGATTGTATTTAGAAAAGAACTGAAGACATGGATTCATAGGGTTTCTAATTTACGTATGCGACGGGTGACGTCATAGTTGAAGGTTACTCACCCACGTTGCAGACGATGGTATCCGTGGAAGTGTCCCAATGCCAGGTTGTAAGATGCGTAAGCGTGGCCTTGATCTGCGGCTAGACGGAATAATTGGAATGCCAGCGTCTTGTTTTTCGGTACACTTTTTCCTGTAAATAAAATAAAAGCTTACAGTATTATTTGTTAACGTTTGTTGTTTGTAATTATGTTAAGTTTATCCACCTCACGAGGCACGTAGGCTTCGGTTTCTCAACTTTGCTGGATCTGTATCATACTTAATAAAACAGACCATCACGTAGTTCTTACAGTTTAGATTATGTATTGCCCAAACTTGTGACGTCATTGTGTCTGAGTAAACGTGTTGTGGTTCATCTAAGTATTTCCAATAAAATTAAAATATTAGACCAGTGGAAGAATGTTGCTAGTGCATTAACGTTGAGTTAACCTCAATGATGGATCAAGTTGAAAATGCAACAATACCGGACCTTAACGACTATGGAGTGTTAGAGTAATAAGAAGAATGTTATGTACAGTTGTTGTCTTGTGAAACGTGAGTTAAACTTACCGTCAATAAACCAATATCAGTTCTGACGCCTCCTAGTTCTGATGTCTCGAGTCAGTTCTGACGGGACGAACCATGTCCCGAGTCTGAGGGTCCGGTCCTTAAGTAAGGCCAAACGAAGTTGAATAAAGGTCCGATTGCACTACCTGGACCGAACTAATCAGAAGTTCAGAAGGTTATACTGGTTCCGAGTAGTTCTGGACGAACGACCTAATTGTTGTGCCTGGTTGGAGTTCATCCAAGGGTGGGCCGGTCAGCAGTCTAGGCTTATAGCAAGTTCTAAGGCCGACTAATGGTCGTGTCACCAAGCCCCCCGTCCCGACATCCGGGCAAGAGTCACGAGTTTGAGGTTGGATTCGTAAGGGTAGTGATTTCACATGCTAGACCAAGGGTGCTCAACCTTTTTGGAACGGTGGGCCAATCAAGTGTTAATTTTTCTGGATCCGGGCAGCAGGATTAAAATTTCTCGAGTTCAACAATTGGAATACGTCTTATCTAGTTGAGGTTAACTTTCAAATAATATAGCCTACATTTTAAATTATAATGTAAGCGTACATCCCATACATACTCAGCCACTTTCTAATTTATGATAGCCTACATACCTGTAACAACGTATCCAGACATCAAATTCTCTATCTTGTTAATGTTACAATGTTGATACTTGCAGCAGTATTTAAAGTTTACTACACTTATTAATCATACTACACCAGGATTCAAAACATAGAACAACTTTTAACTTGAAAATTAAAAAAGATGAAATGAATTCTGAAAAGTGTATATTTTTAGTGGGAAATTTGACACTGTTTTTCATTTGATAATTGTTCTATGTCTCTTATGTTCGTAATTACTATTTTCAATGTTGAGTCAGTTAAACGCGTACGAGCTTTAAATTTAATAGATTCCACTAACGAAAATGCATGATCACAAATGGAATTACCACCGAACAAACGCGAAATTTTTAAAAATATTTCTCGCAGTAACCATTTCTATCTTTTTTTTACTATCTTTCTTTCTTCTTCAAATTTTCACTAAACACAATCCGAGTGTCAGTTTCGACGTTTGACTTTTTACCAAAACTGTATGTAAACATTAATTTGTTACATACTGACTATTAATTATGCAAGATTTATACAGTGCTTTTAAGACACCCATATTTCAGTTGCTTTTGATAATTGATCTTCTTTCTATCCCCCTCCCCCCTCTGTGTGTGTGTGTGTGTGTGTGTGTGTGTGTGCGTGCGTGTGTGTGTGAGTGTGTGTGTGTGTGTGTGTGTGTGTGTGTGTGTGTGTGTGTGTGTGTGTGTGTGTGTGTGAGAGAGAGAGAGTGCGTCTGTGTATATACTCGTATACATACAGATAGATATATAAATTTAGAGAGAGTTAGACAGAAAGAAAGAGAGGGTAAGTATAGCTTGTTAGTATGTAAGAGCTTTGTAAGAGAGAGTATGTAAGGGTGTAAGTTTAGTAAGTTTAGTTTTAGTTGCTTGCTTTTAGTTGGTGAGCAAAATATGAGGGTTATTGATTTTTCTTTAAAAAAAAACTTTATTATCTACTTTTTAGAAAAATTTACAATATTTTAGTTAAATTTTGTTAAAATTGTATTATTGGAAAGTAAATTATACAATCTTTGTAAAAGAGAAAAAGAGAGAGAGAGAGAGAGAGAGAGAACGAGTTAAAGGGTGTAAGTGTGATGTTCTAATTAGAAAAGTCACCATATGATCGTTTCTGTAAGGTAGCAAACTCTACAACTGCGTTATAAAGATTTCTGCAATAAACCTATCACAAAAGATTTTATAATATACCTTTTAGTAATACAATTTCAACGAAATTGAACTAAAATACTGTAAGATTTTTCTAAAAAGTTGATAGTAATTTTTTTTAAGTAAAAGAAAAATCAATAGCTCATATATTTTGCTAACCACATAACAGTAACAGGTTTTGCTGACACAAACACCAACCAAAATCTAAACACTCTCCACATCGACAGAAAAAACACATCTCAAAATATAGAGCAATATATAATTTACAAAAATACAATATTATAAAATAAAACGTAATATATTCCGTGATAGTAATTTGGGTTTAAGAAATACCCTTTCTAAATTTGTATTTATGTAAGAACATGGACTCGCTCGCACGCTTGTTGACATGGAAATAAAGGAAGCTATTTTTTTCACCTATGGCAAAACTATCAAGTTAAATTGTTAAAAGTAAAAGAAAACTAGAAAAAAATTATGAATTTAAAAAAACTAAAAAGAGTAAACAAAAAACAAATGAATATCGAGAAGATGAAATCGAGAAGCGTTTCTACAATTTTTACTGAAATAAAGAATAAAATCAAATACACAGATATAGTGGGAACAAAATAGTAATAAGAAAAACAAGTTAATTAGGGAGGAGTTAGAAGTAATTAAAATAAAAAATGGAATTATCGAAAACATAGGCCGTTACAAAGACGTAACAGTAATATCGTAATGGCTCTAATGTTTAACCTTTGGCATTGTATAAGAGAAGCCTAATGCCGGGAACTATTTAGGCCTAAGCAGTAGTCTCACTATAAAGGACTTTTTGGAGCTGAGGGTTGACCGCTATAATCCGCAAATCCGTTTCGAAGCAAAAAGTTATTTTAAAGTGCTTAAAATGCAAATAAACGAAGACTTCCAAAAGATGTTAATAAACAGAAATACGCTGAATAAAATCATGTGTAAGTTTTATTTACTGTGATTAAAAATCAGTTGTTAGATTCACTGTAACATAAAATTGAGAAAAAAACACGTAGTGCTAAAAAAAATCTTCCCCCTTACTTTTAGTCAGGGAGTCTTCAAATTGGTAGCGAAAGTGTTTTTTTAAGGGACAGAAGTCACAATTCCAGTCATTGGCCCTTTTATTAGGGAGTATATTTGTTTAAAAACATTTGTCAACACTTGATAAGCTAGTATTATAGGTATTACTGATATGTCTACATTATTTAATGGTTTTTTGTATCATTTTCAGGGAAAATTAACTTGACAGAAGACAAAAACGTCCGTAACAGCGTCCGTAAAAGCGTAGCTGGAGGATGGTGTGATCTGAATCCAAAATACAGCCCGTTATAAGCAACTTCTTGTTTAATAGGGTCCGTTATAATGAAGGTTCTAAAGTACGTTAAGTAGACAGACTAATGAGCAGGTTACCCAAGAAGTAACGTTGCGCCAGGTTGTGTTGAGCATCTGCGTCTCCCAGATATGCGTAAATCCTCGTGAAGAAGGTGCTCGTGTAGTCTATTTCATAAAGTGCGTAAGCCAGGACGGGAATCATAAAAGTGATGCAAGCCATCTAGGAAAAACAAAATGGTTGACGTTAGTTTAGCCATTACGATTCATAAAAAATACTTAACAAAAAGAGCAATAGCTTGCACTGAAATAGAACCTTAACTAAACGTTTATTGAGCCTAACGATTCAGTAGGCCTACATTTAAGAATGCCGATTTGTATTGTGCCAACTGGATTCGTTCTCTTGTTTTCTTCGTATATGGACGTTTAGAATTTAAAAATGCACACAATCAAAACAGTAATAATTGTCAAAATAACGTCACTAGAAATAGGCAATAATTATGTAATGTCAATAATTACAACAAATAAAATGATAAAATTTCATGCAAAAAAAAATGTTTTTTATATTCTTTAAATGAAGATAAAACAAATTACAGACTTTGTTTTTTTTTTTTTGTTTTAAAAGCGTTACAGCGCCTTCATCAAGAATGTAATTTAATGTGCATCTACACCTGCACCGAACCAATCGAAGAGAACTACACGGCGCAGATCATTTGGAGTCTACGGTAAGATACGTAGGGTTTAGCGACGGCGAACACGACCCGTCCGCTGTCGGTACTTCTAAACAAAATTGTTTGCTGTGAACGAAGTGTATCTCAAAGAAATAGTGGAATCATAAATGATTTGAAAGACCTCAGACGCATAAAGTTAGACGTGAATAATTGGAGGATCCATTAAAATTATTAATGTAATTTCAATGTTTGAATTGATACAAACAATATTAAAGGTTAAATATGTTTTAATATATAATTTCGTAAGCCGAATTTTGAGAGAAAGAGCTGTGGGGGCTTGGAAGATCGTACAGAGGTGGGAGATGGCCCACATTAAAGGTATTGGGGTATTGGATCTCAAACGAAGGAGTGGGGAAATTTATAGGTTTTTCTCAATTTACAACATTTATAGTCCTGCTGTTTTGAGGAACTTAGTTGCCAAAAATCTCCATAAGAAATATATTGCAATGAAAAACAATGAGTATGATTTATAAACAAACAAATATTTAACAGTATGAAAGTAAGTTATCTGTATGCATTGCAATGAAAAACAGATGATTATGATTAGTAAACAAACAAATATTTTAACAGTATTAAAGGGTATGTGTTTAGGTTTTTGCTAATAGTCTTTAGAGTTTTTGTGTTTACATTATATATTTTATTGCGTAGTTTTAATATGAACGTAAAGGGGGAGCCAAGTAGAAGAGGGCCGGTCTTCAGAAACAATGCAGAGAGAAGAATAGCTGTTCGTGAAACCATTAACATTGCTCGACGAAATGACGTTGATAATAGGGCCTACGATTGGCAAAAAAAAACAAAGTCACAAAAATATAGTTTATAAGAAAATTTTGTTATGTAGAACTTAAATTATATTCAATTTAATTTAAACAATAAAATTATTATACAAAAGTTAAAAAATTTTTTCAATATGAATAGGGGTATATGCCAGTGCAAGCCCCTAGTATTTACAGAGTTCTTAACAATGATGGTCCATTTTTTATTTTATCTTGTTTAGATATATTATTAAAAATATATTCTAAGTAGGGATACAATTATTTTAGATGTCACAAAACACTATTAAAATATTAATTGTTTCCGTACAAACATAACTTTATTTTGTAAACATTCTTCTTCATAATTAATTTTTGTCAATTAATTCTATTATTGTTAAAACTACGAAGTAAACCTATCTTAACACTAACCAGGTACTTTGTTACTAGATTATAAAGTAGGTGAATAAAATCTATAAAATATTGGTGTTATAATTGAAAAAATGAATGCAACTTAGAATATATAAGCGCTATGTTTTATAAAAAAACATTCAGTTTATACAGATTCGTATGTGTTGGTAAATAGAGGTTATGTTGCTATTTATCTAAATTTTAACCTCTATAGTTTACGAGATTTAAAATAAATTTATTCTTGTTACACAGGCCTATACATAAATCTATGTAAAAACGGAATAGTTGAAGCTGGTTAACTCATTTCCAGAATAAGCCCTTTTGGAACATCTATGCTCAAGCACGAACACGGAGCCCTGTTCTTGGGTATTTGATAATACTCAATGGCTTAGAGCTAATGGCACCATTGATGTATACCTTTATACTTACAAAATGTTCACGAAATGATTTTTAAACATCTCTTGATTGCCACCAATTTATTGTTTTTGTTTGAAGCCTAAATATTTTTAAATGTCTTTTAAATTGTTTCTAAAAAAGGAATCTTAAACTTGAGTTAATTTTTTCATTTATAAATTTTTTATTAAACTCCTTTTTTATATAATTTTTGTATAAACTACACAAAAATCTATAATCTAGATTGTTGTATCTTATTTTAAGCCCACGTTTATTAATAGAACCTATTAAGATAAAGCTATTGGTAGAAATTTTGGGGTTTGATAAAATTAGCTCTTTTTTAAATACAAAATGTCAATATTTAGTGTGCTATAACTTTTATAGTAGGGTTCGGTTCCATGACAGATAATACTTTAAAAATTATAAATAGCATAAAGGAAAAACAGCATAAGTAAAAAAAATATATATAATTTCTGTAGAGTTTTTATAAAAAAATCTAACATTTATTTTCTTAAATAAAAACAGTTAGGTTTAATAAAATTGCACACGTATCCTACTGAAATAGACCATGTGACTATGCCAGCTTATTTCACATTACATTTATATTGAAAAATGCCAAACATAGAAACCTTATGAACAATGTAGCATACGATAGTATTAAAACCTTGCTTTGCCGAGTTACTGCGAACTGTGGTATTAATAGTCGATGCTTGAAATGTAGGCTATCAACTGCAGCTGTAGCCTAATCGCTTATTAAACAATACAATATTCAAACATGATGTTAGCAATTCATTAGCCTTGTATTGAAGAGTGTAGGTTAAGTTGAAACAAACAGATATCTCACATTGCAAACACAAATATCTAATTGAAAGCTTAATGATGTTCCAAATTGTTTTAATTACAGAAAACAGACATCAGATTAGATATTACGATATTGCCTTTAAACGTATTTTATTCTTATTAGGTTTTTTTTATAAGTAGCCAGATATTTAAAATTTTTGTTATGTTCTGAACTATAAAAATTGTATCAGTCTTTGACCTTTAAGAATCTACAGTCTCAGAAGGTATTCAATATCACAGTCTTATTTTTAAGTCACGTACAAGAGTTTTGGTCTTTCTAATAAAGGTAGCAAAAACTCCCATATTTTTGTCTTAATTTTTAATCTTTCCATGTTACTTGTTATATTTCTAAAAAATTTAGAGCTAGTGAAAAGATAAAGTAACGCTTACTTTCATTATTTAAAAACTCCTATGTATTTAAAGTAGGCTATTGGCTTGAATTTTTAGTAAGTTAATTTTTTTCTTTTAAAAGCTAAAAATGTCTGACATTTTAGAAACATGTAGGCCTATATTTTTTTAATAATAAATTATTGTTTATACTCCATCTGCAAGATAAAATGTTTTGCTAACAAAATAACGGTAAGATTTTGTCCTTTATATTCAAAACTATGTAAAATTTTGAGAACCATCTTTAAAAGTACCATCATTAAATCATAATGGGTAGCTAATTTTTAGCAGAAACATTTTTTACAAATTTGAAACTCCTAATTGATTTTGCTACTAACCTCAACATAGAATAAAGATTTACTTTCTTCTTTGTTATTTTTAACCATTTCAAAAAGTGATAATTATTTTAATATATAACTATAATTACATACAATTAAACACAACTATTTTAAGTTTCATAACCTTCTAAGATTCGTTTTTAAACAATATTATAACTGTATTCTTATAAAGCAGCTGATTATCTTTAAAACGTTTGCCAGGCTACCAGATTTTAAAAGCTGAAAGAAATTAGGGTATTTATTCAGTACCTTCTAATTTAGTAGGTACTGATTTATCCCAGGTTTTATATATTATAGTAGTTCCTGCTACTATAAAATATAGCCGCTACTATAGTATATGAATTTTAGAAATAACTGGACCTATTTTTAAATATTTATAATAAATTTATTTTATTTTATTTTCAGCCTACAAAATAGTTCAGTCAGAAATTTCAGCAGTTTTCAAAATATCTGAAGGACATCTGATGAAATTTGTTTTGAGTGAATATATTTTCTTAATGTTCTACAGAGCAAAGGAAAGTAAAATTTCTGGATTTTAGAGTTAAATAGCCAAATTTGAGACAAAACATTTTAGATATGATTAAAAGGAAATTACATTAATGACGAGTAACAAAACAACCAACAGCAAAATCTAAAAGATGACTGCCGAAAGACATACTGTGAAACCCATCTTGTATGTAATTTAAAATTGTTAGAAAAATTTAATTTATGTTTTTCTGCGTATCTTTCTTTAAATACTTTTCGTACGTAGTTTTTACAACGCTCTGCAAATGATTTTCTCAAATACAGTAGAGACTCGAAAATCCGGGTCCCAATTTTTCGAGGTTTCGTTTTCTATTTCAGACGATTTTATCTATTTCAAAGGAAATTCAAATTGTTTACTGTTAGACAAAGCACCGTCGCTAAATCTCTCGTGGAAGCGACTGAAAGGGAAGATAGCATTGTAGGCTTTCTTAAAAAAATACGGCTAAGGAAGTTGCCTACCGGGTAGCCGAACCATGGAAAGAAATCAAAGAAGAAACATTAGGTAAGTCATAATAAAGTCATGAGTCGTAATAAAACTGTTGACTGTGTCCGAAGATTCACAGTAAGAAACAGATGTGACATTTCTTATCAAGAAACCTCCAGGTTGTGGAAATGTCGATGATATGGTTGTGTACGTCAATGGATGAGTAAAGACTTACGTAAGTAAATAACAATAAAAAAAGTTACGACTATTGAAATGGTACACAAAAACAACTGAAGGCAGTGATGCCCAGAATAAAGATGAAGATTCGACCGAGATAGTACAACAGGGAAAACTACTTTTCTTTAGTAGTCACGGTGAAGGAATGGCCCCTTGGAAACTGCACTGCATTCTAGTGAACAACAGCCAGACACCAACAGATGTGCTTCTGCTATGATGTCTACGTGACACCGTTGCACCAAAATGATCTCATAAGCAAATGCAGAGACACATAACACCTTTTTCGAAAATATTTTTGTGATAAAGAAAGAATTCCACAGCAAGAATTACTTCATCTATGTACTGTAATCAATAAAATTCTCTAAACGATTATAAATGTTTATAAACTTGCCTATAGTAGCACTTACAGTACTTATATTTGTTGAGGACAGCCGTTTCGGGAGATGTGTCCCATAGTCAACTCAAACCGAGTTGACAATGGGACACATCTCGCGAAACGGCGGTCCTCAACAAATATAAGTAAGTGCTACTATAGGCAAGTTTATAAACATTTATAATCGTTTAGTGAAAACTAGTAGCTCACGTGAAGATGGAATCAACAAATATAAATAAAATTCTATAAACTTATTTTGAGCAATCTTAATCATAGTATTAGGATTCATTAGAAACACCTACTTTTTCTAACGTACAGGAACGTATTCCCGTGTAATCCGAGTTTTCAGTAATCCGGGGGGGGGGGGGGTTGGTCCCATCTAACTCGAATTATCGAGACTCTACTGTACATAATTAAGAAGAAAAAAAGGCAGAATTTTACTAATTATTATTAAGGTACTATACGGAATAAGTAATTTGTATTTTACTTAAAAATACAATACCATATTTATTTTAAAACTTGTATTGTTCACTAAAAATACTATTAAATTAACAGTATTCACAATTTTGTTTAAATCCTAAATTAATTTAATAAAAGGGCAAAGCACATTTATATATAGATTCATTCATTCTTATATGAATTACATTGAAAAAAAATATTGTTCTGAACTGTTTTAACAAATGTTAAGGAAAACATGCCCTAAGTACAATAAGATTTATGCTACCAAAAATAACTTTACCTTAAATAACAAAGTCACATTCTATAAATACGTATTTTCTAAATAAGAAACATCTACAGTTATGGTAAAAATTATTTAAAGACAATTTTACTCTATAAACAGAATATTATTGACTATGCGGTATTTAAATTAATTTCAATATTTTATAATTCCTTTAATCTTAATTGTTTTACTATAGGATTAAAACTTTCATAAATCACTGTAAATTGATTTTTGAACTATTTAGATGAGTTTTCATATACAGTAGTAGAAAACCTAAATGAGTAAAAGGTATAAATATAACTGGATTGGTGAGTGCTCAAAATAAGATAAATGACGACTTGCAGTTTTTGGACTGTACATTTTTTAACTTTTATTATTAATGTATACTTATTGATACCACTTGGCAAAACACATAATTTACAAGTTTATTATTATTATTTGAGGTCAGTAATTATCTAATTGAACATTTTCCTGACACTTGATGCTGAAAACATGTTTTTTTAAAATACAATATACCATAACATTTTTAGTTTCAACAATAGAAAGTTCAATAATTAAAGTTTAGAGAAATGCCAATCAATAAAATTATATCAATAAAATATGCCCTATAATATCAATAAAATTAACTTATTACATTATAACAAAAAGTCTGGTCGCAAGTAATATCAAAGTATAATAAGTAATTAACAACCAGCTCGTCATGAACAGCAACAAGTTTTTGACATTTAATAAAATTAATTTAGTGGTAATATTTAATGAACCAAATTGTATTATATAAGATATTTTGAATTTATTTACCAATAATCCTATTCACTAGGAAGGAGAAATAACAAATTGTCTTTGAGATATGCAGTGATTTTCCAGGGGACTGAAATATAATTTTTGTCTTACTTAAGTTTACTACTGTACAAGTACAAGAGTTATAGATATTTCTTAGAGTTTGAAGAATAACTTCTAAGCAAAGGTGTAACCGTCATTCAATGGAATATTTTACCACTAAAACACTTGTAAATATTTTCAAACTTGCCTATAGTAGCAATTACTTATATTTGTTGAGAACGGCAGTTTCGGGAGATGTGTCCCATTGTCAACTCAGACTGTAACTGATCTCAAGGTTTCCTAGGTTAGGGTGTTAGGGTGGGGGTGAGATATTATGGTGGCGTGAGTGTACTTTTTGAATGTTAGGAGTTATGATGTCAAAAAGTGTGTGTGAATTATAATGTAATTGTGTATTTAGTATGTGTGTAGGGCGTAGTTTAAAGTGTCTGTATATTTCATATTGTTCGGTTGTGTAACGTTGGTTATTTCTGTGTTGTTTAAGAAGAATTTGTAGGTTAGATGTTATATTTATGTAGTCATGTTTTGTGGAGTTGAGATGGTCGGTGAAGTTTGATTGGTAATATTTATTTGTTAGTGCGTTTATATGTTCTTGGTTGAGTGTGTAAAAAGACCTCCCTGTCCGGCCTATGTAAAAACTGTGTTATTGTAGGTGAAGTAATTTTGAGATGTGATTAATTTTGTTTTAATTAACGTTGAAGATGAAATCAAGAAATAGCAATATTGTAATTGCCTTCTATAGATTTATGCGCCACATTCATTTCATCCAGGAACGATTTATAAACATCCAAATTTCATATTGTACTCCGATCAGCATTTCCAGTTCAGAAAACACACTGTTTACAATTGGAATTATTTTAAATTCTGTGGGTTTAAAACTGTGGATATATTTACAGTGTTTTTTTTTTTTTTTTTTTTTTTTTTTTAACTTGGGAGCGGGTTTGAATTGCCCGAAGCACTGCTACCTTAAGGTATATTGTACTTACCTCCCTGATCTAGTCAAATAGCCCCTTCCCTCTTACCAGGTTTAGAAGTTTCCTGACTAGAGTTTTACCTTCAGCATCCACCAAAGCCTTTCCATCACCAAAGAGGTTGAAGCGCCTCTCAGCAAGTACTTCACATCTGTAAATAATGTGTGCGGCAGTCTCCAGTTCCTGCCCGCATAATCTGCACACTGGTTCATCTTTGTAGATACCCATTTTATGCAAATGTTTCCTTAGTCCACAGTGTCCCGTGAGTAGACCTGTGGCTATCCTCAATTCCTGCCTAGACAGATAGATGAGACTCTTCTGCAGCCCCAAGGAAGGTTTCCTAAGGGTTAGCTTACTGTGTCTCATACCTTCGGCCCTGATCCAGTGCTCACAGTGTCTTTCAGCCATCCACCTTCGCACTGCCATCTTGACCATGGATTTGGAAATACCTACCGCAGGCTCCGGTCCAATCAGGGGAGTCGAAGACCCCTCCCTGGCCAGTGCATCTGCGGCTTCATTTCCAAGTATTCCCCTATGCCCTGGCACCCAATCTATCATGATTTGATTGTGCCTTGCCAGAGCTTGTAGGTTAATTAGGCACTCCCTGACTATGGCCGAGGTGACCACGTGTCCGTTTAGTGCCTTAATTGCTGCCTGACTGTCGGAGAAAATAGCAATCCGGGTCCCGTGTGTTTCCCTTCTCGCTATCTCTCCCAGACAGGCATTTATAGCATATACTTCGGCCTGAAATACAGAGGTATGCCTCCCCAAGGAAAAAACTCGTTCTACCCTTGGGTTTTTACAATACACCCCCGCTCCAGTGCCGAAGTCCATCCTGGAGCCATCTGTGTACTAGATCTGAGCTCCTGATGTTAGTGTCCCTGACCATTCCATCATAGTTTGGTGGACCTGGTCAGGTGCAAACATTCGAGTAATGTGGTCGCTGCCCATTTCCAAGACGGGTTCTTTGACCACGCACTCGATACTCATATGTCCCGAGACGTCTGGGAAGTTAGCCCAGTTGCTCGAGTTGCGCAATCTCCATGCCGCCAGCCTCGCCTCTCCCCTAAGGACAAGCTCAAGGGGAGGGAGGTTAAGCATTACTTCCATTGCTGCACCTGGTGTAGTTGAC
Source organism: Prosapia bicincta (assembly GCA_036971475.1). Lineage (NCBI taxonomy): Eukaryota > Metazoa > Arthropoda > Insecta > Hemiptera > Cercopidae > Prosapia > Prosapia bicincta. The sequence goes on from JBAIZL010000003.1 coordinate 41,407,320, forward strand.
ATCGCTCCCAGTGTGCACAGACAGGCCAATCTCTGGATAGAGCTCAGTTTAGCTCTTGTCTGTGCCTGGTTGGCCTTTGTCCACCACACCAGAGCTCCATAGGTAATCATAGGTCTTATCACCCTCAGATACATCCAGTGCATCATTGATGGCTTCAGTCCCCATTTCTTACCCACCATTCTTCTCACAGTCATCAGTGCCCTTTTGGCCTTGTTAACTGTCCTCTCAAGATGTGGGTTCCAGGTGAGTTTCCTGTCCAGAGTAACTCCCAGGTACTTCACCTCCCCCACAAACTCAAGGTATTCACCAAACAAGCGGGGCATCCTGGTCGTCAGATCTTTTCGCTGTCTGGTGAAGTTAATGAGAGCAGTCTTTTTTGGATTTACCCTAAGGTTCTCCTTTTTACACCACTCTTCAATCAGTCGTAGAGGATTTCTGATTACCTCAAGGACTGTATCAGGGAATCTGCCCAGGATCAAAACAACTATGTCGTCCGCATATCCTAGACAGAAGTACCCCTGTTCATTCAGGAGTTCAATAAGGTTGTCAACCACTAGGCACCACAACAGAGGAGAGAGAACCCCCCCCCCCCTGTGCACAGCCCAGACTTGTCTCCGCTCTTCTGACCTCCCCTGCCACCTCTACAGAAATGCTTCTGTTTGTTAACATGGAACTTATCCAACCACAAGTGGTTGCATCCACTCCATGACGTCTTGCACCACTTACCATCGTCTCCACTGAGGGGTTATTGAAAGCCCCTTCAATGTCGAGGAAGGCACCTATGGCACAACCTTTCTTGGCGATCATTTGCTCAATCCTACCAACCACTTGATGGAGAGCTCCCTCGCAGGATTTCCCCGGTTGATAAGCATACTGGTTCCAATGCAGTGGTTTTATGGCCAAAGCACCCCCCCTAATATGCCTATCAACCAGTTTTTTCAAGTCCCTTAAGAACAAAGGACATGAGTGTAATAGGTCTGTATCCTTTCCCTTCCGAATGGTTACCGGTGGGCTTAGGTATAAAGACCACCTTACTAGCTTTCCAGGCTGCCGGCACATGCCCTAGAGCAATGCTTAGCCTGTATAATTTAGTAAGTACCAGTACCAGCAAATCCATTCCCTGCTGCAGCAGCACAGGATAGATCCCATCTGGACCTGGAGATTTGTAGGGTTTAAATGTGCCAATAGCCCATCTTACCCTTTGTGGAGTTACTATCCTCCTTGCCACTTCCCAGTCCTCCCTCTTACCACGTCTTGTGGAGAGTTTGGCAACTGGTTCAGTGTCTGCTACCCCAAGTTTCCTCAGGGTACTGGAAGGGAAATGTGTTCTGATTAATTCTTCCACAGTTTCCCCTGCAGTTTTTGTTATATTTCCCAGTGGGGTTCTTAGCATCCCCACCGGGTTAACTGGGTCCTTAGATAGCACTTTATGCAGTCGTGCCCCTTCCCGAGTTTTGTCAATCTCTTGACAAAACTCCTTCCAGGACTTCCTGCGTGCTTCTCTAATTGCCCTGTTGTATTCGGTTAGTGTTTTCCTATACTGGTCCCACTCCCCGTTCTTTTTTGCTCTATTAAAGAGTCTCCTGGTGGTCTTCCGAAGTTTGGCTAGCTTCTTGCTCCACCATGACGGATCCCCTACTTTTCTCCCCTCACTAAGAGGGCAGTTATCAGTAAAGGATTCTACTATAGCCTCGCCAACCAATGCGGCAGAGTCTTCTAGCTCTCTCCTCCCACCATACTCCAATCCAGCCTCCTCAATCCGAACTCCCAGGTCCCTCCTGTAGGAGTCCCAGTCTGTTCTTCTTGGATCCCTGGTTGGCCGAAGCATGGTTGGATTTAGAGAGATATCATACCTAATATGTCTGTGGTCAGAAGAAGATGGTTCATCCGACACATGTCAGTTTAGTACATACCTAGCCGTCTGGTTCGATGCCACCGTAATGTCCAGGACCTCCTGTCTAGCCCTAGTGACAAACGTCGGCTCTTCCCCCTGATTTAAGACTAGTAAATTCTTAGAGCTAAGATAAGCTAAAAGTTTCTCACCTCTAGTGTTGGTACCTGTACTTCCCCACGAAGTGTGATGGGAGTTAGCATCCATCCCCACCAGCAGCTCCTCATCCACAGCCCCGCAGTGCTCGACCAGCCTCCTCAGCTCTTGTGTTGGTAGAGCCCCCGCGTAGTCAAAGGGGAGATATGCCGTGGCAAGGTTCAGCCTCTTCATCCTCCCCTCCGCCCGCAGCTCCACCGTCACTGCTATTAAGTCCCTGCAGCAGAAGTCCGTTAGTACAAAAGCACTCAACCCCCTCCTAACCAGGATACACGTCCTGGGAACACCGGAATCCTTATCGTACAACAACTTACCTCCAGATGTCGCCAGTCCGCATATTCGTCCTCCAGAAATCCATGGCTCCTGGATGAGAACCAAGTCAACCTCTCCCCTGTCCAGCATCCTACACACGACAGCACTCGCCGCCCTGCTATGCTGTAGGTTCACTTGGAGGATCTTGATCATTGTTCTGCTTAATTTGCAGTCGCCTGGGTCCGCAGAGCAGCTTGACAGCCGCCCCCGCACCCCCAGTGATGGTTGCCGTTGACACATCTGCTACAGACTCACAGTTTGCCGTCTCATTGGCTCCCACTGTCTGTGCAGTCTCGAAATCAATTCTTTTACTTACTTGGTCCATTAAAGTCCCACGAGTATGGGGGAAATAACGGTCGACCAGAGCAGAGCCCCCACTGCCCTGGCAAGACAACATACAATGAGGTTTTGTCTGGTTCCTCAAGGGGATCGTGTGCAACTGCATTTTATACCCTGCAGCCATTCATCCTTCGGCACGATGCCTTCCACCTTGGAATGGGTATTCAGTCACTGACCTTGAAGCACACCCCAAGTTCAGGACATTATTAACTGTTGCTCATGAAGCGAACAGCCTGCTTTACTCTCTTTTTTACAACTGTGTCGTTAGGGTAGTTTCCCGCCCATACTTCACTGTCGCATTACCCTTGGTTCACCCGGGAGGTGAGAGTAGCATTGTGAGGACTTAATTCCCAACTACCCCAGTCTCCCCAGTCAGAGCAGTTATTTCTACCGCCCCCAACCGGTAGACTGACGAGGAGGGATAATTCCTCACCTTTGAACCATAGCCATGGTCCAGGCCTGCATATTCAGAAACCTTCCGGAATCCTTATTCACAGGTAACCTACATTTCTGTAGGCCGTCCCACTATCCGCCCGGTTGCTCAGGCCAGCTTGCCGGGATTACAGTGGTTAATATTTTATTGAAAATATTAATGACAATCCATAAATTTATAAGATTCCATTGTGATACATAATATTGTGTAAAATTCACTGGTATAGAGAGATCAAAAGGTACACAAAATAAAGATTTTTTTGCTGTTGAAGTATTTGTAGCATATGAGAGTTGAATTCAATCACATAGGTTCATTTTAAATCAAGTGATTTGGTAAAAAAAGGTGTGTCTGTGGCTTTGAGAATCTTGATGAATTTTAAGGAGTGTTTGAAACTCCAAACTCGTTATCTGCTTGATGAAATGATATTTTCAATATTTTTTTAAGTGAAAAATCTTTGCTTCAAAAAAGTAGGAATGTATGAGCTAGATATAATAGGTGGATAAAAGTTCCTAATGCCATAGTATTTATAACATTGTGACTGGTTATTAAGAATCATAAACAATAATTCATCAATTATATCCCAAGTCTTTAAAAATTATTTAAAAAATTTGCCGTGTTTTACCTGTGAGATTCTGTTTTTCAATTGATAAAAACTTCTATTTAAATATGTATTAAGATTACAGTTTAGATCTATAAAATTAACAGTGACAGTTAAATAACTGTTAGAGATGGCTGTTGTCCACATGTCCATTACAAGAGCTATGTTCTTTGAACTCCATAACTAATTTTTTATTTTTCTTCAGATGTAGCTTATCTATGTACTTATGAATATCCAGTTTCAAAGTGATCAATCAAATCCTTCATCCTCAAAAGTGCTGAATAGTTGGTTATCATTGCTTATAATTGTTGCAATTTTTCTTGTAATTGTTTTTGATGAATGTTTATGTTTTGCTGATAATGGGGATGTCTGTGAAAGAAAAGTCACAGGCTCACCTACTGTTACTTCTTTAGGAGACAATTTTCCACTTCCACTTAAGACTTTAATTAAGAGAAGTTCGGATAGTCATAAACTATTGTTAAAGCGATTAATTAAGATCCACTGAACGTAATGAACTACAAAATTTAAGAATTTAATTAAGAGGTTCTAGAAAAGCAATTTTATAAACTAATGTGACCATTGCAAGGATTTTACAAAAATCTGTAGCATTTTGAATTATTAGCAGAGTTATAAATAGCTTGTCCATTAGGAAATAATTGTCTGATCATGGGTAACACTTACTCATCCACTTATGAACTGTTAAAATTCCATAAAAACATTTATAGAACATATAAATATTTTGTCATAATGTTGAGGATCTGTAAATGAGGTTCAGATTATTTTTATAATTTCTTGCATCAAATATCTTACCAATTATTGTTTTTCAAGTGCACCATTTTAGAAGATTTATCATGGTTGAATGATGTATACTTGTATTACAGTATTTATGTATTTTAAAATAAGGTTTAAATTGCTAATATAAAAAGCAATATATTTAGAAAAGGTTTTATTTCTCTATAAAGTGTTATTACATATTTCTATTCAAAGAAGATTCATGGAAATGTTTTTTTTTTACAGCCAATTTCATGTCCCCACTAATAACAGGCTTTTTGAGACTTTGCTGTGAGTTTTAGTGATAACGAGTAAAGTCACTACTGTTTAAAGCAGATTTTAAAAATATAATTTACTACTTCTTGATAAGTTTTTTTATATAACTAAAAAATATTCAATATAATTTATTATTGATGTTATCTTGTGGGAATATAAGTGAACTTTGAAGATGTATAATAATGATGTTTCACTGAAACAAAAATGTAATAATTTCAAAACAAATACCAACAATTCAGTCAATTTTAAATAAAGCGAAGTGGTAATACCTTGGCGCTTCAATAACAGTAAATTTACAAATCTTGTTGTTTTATTATATATTACAAAATATGCTACTTTATAAATATGTTAATCTTATCAATGAAATTTAAAACACTGAAAAAAGAATCTAAAAACCTTTGTTAAAAATATTATAAGTGCCTATAGTAGCACTTACTATCATAATTGTTGAGGATGACTATTTTTGGAAATGTGTCCCCAAAACGGGCGTCTTCAACAATTTTAGAAAGAAGTGCTACTATAGGCAAGTTTATAAACAATTATAACCGTTTAGAGAATTTTATTGATTACAGTAGTGTTTTTAGTTACAAACTAGTAGCTTACTTGAAGACTGAACCAAACAATACTGAAAAAAGCATTCCCAGTAAAGATATGGAATTTTTGACAATACTTTGATTACTGGTATACTACAAGTTTTTGTCTAGGGCTGTGCAGTTTTTTAACCTCTGTTTCATTAAGAAAGTTTTCTTAATATTATACACAGGAATCATAAAACACAAACTTTTCCCTCCAGATTTAAGCTAAAAGCTTTATATAATAGGAATATGAAAAATACAGTTATCTTCGTAACTAATATGAAAAATAGATATACTTAAAGGTTGATCTCTTATCCTTTGACAAATTGCTTCATGAGTTGTTGCAAATTATACACAGTACTTTTGGCTTTAATAATCCTGCTGTGTATTGCACACAAAGGTGGTAGTGTTATTACTCACCTATTAGCACCCAAACTGCAAGTAACTGATTTTAACAGTTTGCAATAAACTGACAACTAGTTGCTTTCAGTATATTTAGATATAAAGTTTTGTACAATTGATTTACTTGGTAAACTAGACTGGGTAAACTAATTTCTGACAATTAATTTTAGTACTTCACTTGAGTTATTTGTTTTTTTACTCCAGCTGAAAAAATAATGTTTTTTCAATACTTTAAGCAGTCTTTATAGTCAATAAAAGTTTAACGTTGGATATAAAATGAAATATATAATTTCAAACAAAATCACTTGTTATTTAATATAAGGGAAATAAATGTGTGGTAAATATTAATTAAAACAGTTATAGTTTGATAAATGAGAAAATTGTGTAGAGCTAGAAAAAAGGAAACTTCATCTGCAAACATCTATACCTAGATTTAAAGTAGAATAGTGATGGGTCTGTGGTAGGTTAGGGATGTGGTGTTAGCACATCAGTGTTGTAACACTGTGATAGTCAACCTATCATTGCCAGTGGCTAATACCATCAAGAGTAGCTAGCTGGTAAAATCATTCATTAACATACAGATTTTTTTCACATTGTTCCCCAAAAAAAATCATTTTTTAAATTCTGAATTTTTAATCCTATTAGAACTGCCTTCATTATTGAAAAACTGTTTTTTCGTATAATGAGGAGTGAAGTATCTAATGAGGCATGAAGTATCTCTCATAAATACCACTTAATTATTAACCGAAGTTATTTTGTAAATTGAAAAAAGTATGTAATTAATTATAAATAACATGTAACAATTATTTAATTATCTCATATAGTAAAATGTTCTTCATGCATATATGTAAGAACTTTGAAGTAATTGTACAAAAAAAACTTTAGTTTCACAGTAATGTGATGAGTGTTTCACTTTCACAATCGTAAACAATTTTAATTCATTTACGCACAAAAATACGCGAATGACTGACTATAAAAGCGAATGACTGACTAATAAAAATAAGAGACAATGACCAAAATGCATGGAAGTCTGAACGAGTAGTCTGGCATAATAATGTAAACAAATGTCAGTTAATCATGGCTATAAATAAATTAGGATGTGACAAAAGCATTATCTGAGTTTACATTGTATGGCTCCGATTACATTGCCGATCAGTATTGCGTTGTGAAACACATAACACAAGAAAACAAGTAATATAAGAAATGTTTTTAAAATCAATTCCTGCTTAAATCAACAAAGGCAAATTTAATTTTAGGTTCTATTTATTTTATAATTACAATTAATATAAATACGAGGATATCTTCATTTGTTGATGAGTTACACGCAGTTTAGTAAAGAGTGTTTTTTTCGTTTGTCGGATTGTAAAATGGATAGCCTGAAGGAGCAACGAATTGCTGTGAAATTTTGTGTAAAACTAAGGAAATCTGCTACAGAAACATGTGCCATGCTTAACAAGGCCTACGGCGATGTTGCCATGAAGCGTACTGCATGTTTCAAGTGGCATGAACGTTTCAAGGGTGGCCGACAGATGATTGATGGCGATGAGCGTCCTGGATGTCCTTCAATGTCAACTGACGACCCACACATTGACAAAATCAACACCCTGGTGCGCGAAAATTGACGTCTGACCATTAGGGAGCTTTCTGAAGAGTGTGGGATATCAGTTGGATCTTGTTACGAGATTTTGACCGAAAAATGGCCGACACGACGCAAAAGGTCAGAACTGTGGAGAAGTGATAACTGGTTTTTCCATCACGACACCGCTCCAGTTCACTCAGCACTCAGAACTCATGAGTTTTTGGTCAAACACTCGATCACTGTTCTTTCCCCCCCCCCCTACTCACCTGACCTTGCTCCTTGTGACTTTTTCTTATTCCCAAAACTCAAAAAACCCCTCAAAGGAAGGAGATTTGAAACTATTTCGGAGATTAAGGCACATGCGACGAAGGAGCTGAACGCCATCACAAAAGAAGCGTACCAGGACTGTTTTAACAAGTGGAAACACCGTTGGGATAAGTGTGTGCGTTGGGGAGGAGAGTACTTTGAAGGAGACCCAGATGTGTAACTTCCAAATAAAGTACATTTTTTTATGACCTCAGTCCGCGTATTTTTTGAACAGACCTCGTATGTATATACATATGTCAGATTAAGAATATTAAGTGACAAAATAGAAAGCGAATTTCCTTGCAATTCTCCATTTACCTTTTTATGTAGCCCCCACTCCTTGTGGCTAACTTCACCAATCTTATTCTGTTTTAAATCAAACTATAGTACTACAGTACAAGTAATGTGGCCTTGTGAAACTTAGCTCAATCGTTTGTATAAGTTTTTTTACAAGTGTCTGATATTTAGTTTTGTAGATTATTTATGTGTAGTGCTTAATTTTTACATATTTTTAAAACTATTTACACTGTTTTAAAACTTGACAGTAATATTTTTTATTCCATAATGGATTGAGATAAGGTTACTATAATGAAATTAACAGAATTTTATTTGAACTAAGTGAGGGGATGATTTTGATGTAAACCCAAACTATGAAATAGTTATTTTCTAACACTGCTGACAACAATCAGGCCTCATCAACACTATCAGTTGCTGAAAGTAATATTTCAGAATCTGAATTAGGTACATCAGCAACCAGTAACTACTAGGGTAAAGATAAAAAAAATAAGTTTTCCGAAAATGTCAGAACCAGAAGTCATAATTTAGTTTCAATGCAATTGCCTGACAGTGTTTGAAAACATTTGCCAAGGCATAAAAAATTTGAGTCTATGAAACTATTTAAATAGTTATTGAATCTATAAGTATTTGTATTGGTCCAATTAGGAACAAGCCCAAAAATGGTAAGGCTTTCTTTATTTGATGAAATTAAAGAATAATAATGATATTGCACGGCAGTAAAACAAACACGGATCAGTTTTAGAACATGTAGAGCTTTTGAGCAGAAATATTCCATGAGGAAAGAGGTAAAAGTTACAAATTAAAGGACGTAAAAAAATTTCCTGGTTGTCTGGGTCAAACAAAAATTATGTGTGATGAATGTAGTGAAAAGTAATAACGTATAGTATAAATATTTATTTCAAGTAAGAATTTTATTATTTTTTAAAGAATTTACTCATACAGTAAACATTTTAATTTTACAAACTGCACAAAAATTTCCATTTCCTTAAGATATAGTTACAAGATTTTAAAATGTTTATTATCACGTAAAAACTTGTTTAAATTGATATTTTGTTACATAAACTACAAAATCCTGTCTGATCCTCTGTTACATGTTATACTCTCCTTTCCCCATATTATATACAAAACACTGCTGTTAGAATTGTTATGATCCTCAAGCTTTTACTACTGTTATTTCACCCTTACTGTATAATCATTATTTCTAATAACTAAAATCAATAATTTTGTTATACAGTAATTTTTTTCAATCTATGGAAAACTTGCGACAAACTATATTGAAAATTTCAGTCTTTCAATCAAACCATCTTCAATTGAAAGTGCTATGATTTGGAAATCAATCAGTTGTTCTCATTTCAGGTTTGACCAGTCTTTTAAAACAAATTTCAACAAAGCTATAGATAGTATCAAACTGAAAAACTATTTGAAAATAACAAATCTAGAATAATTAGTCTATGATATACAGATTTTGTTATATAACTGGAGAACAGTTTGTGAGACTGCCAGCTGATTTTCCATTATGAATTAATATTTTACAGAGAATTGAAACTATTATGAGGGCTGTTTTTTTTTTTCAACTTCCGACTGTACAGCTAGACGGCAGGGAGAGCGGCATCGGCCAGTAATGCGTGGCAATCGACTGCGCACCTCTCCCACTACAACCTCACTTGTTTTCGGACGTCCGACGCCATTACCAGTTTATCCAGTGACACATAAACATGGCTACCTTGATAGAATCTCCCGCCAAGTGTGAGTTGTGAAGTGTCATTCGTTTCTTGCAAGCTGAAGGGTTATCCGCAGCAGAAATTCACAGTAGAATGAAACGAGTAAACGGTGAAAGCTTTATGAGTGACAGTGCAGTGCGTGATTGGTGTAGGAAATTTAAAGGACGAGTTGACATTCATGATGAAGGGGGCCAAGGACGAAAGTCGATCGCAAACGAAGACCTCGTTGAACGAGTTGACCAAAGTGTAAGAAGCAATCGGAGGTTTACGATTACGGAGCTATCCAATCAGTTTCCTGATATTTCAAGGTCAGCCCTATACACTATCCTAACTGATAAGTTAGGCTACAAAAAACTTTGTGCTCGATGGGTGCCGAAGATGTTGACTGATGACCACAAAGCTCGGCGAATGGCGTCAGCAAGGTCTTTTCTGAATCGTTACGAAGCTGATGGCGATGATTTTTTGAACAAAATCGTGACAGGAGATGAAACACGGGTTCTGTACGACACCCCAGAAACGAAACAGCAGTCCCAACAATGGATGCATTCAAACTCTCCAAACAAACCCAAAAAATTCAAAAAAACGTTCAACAACAGAAAGATTATATCCACCGTGTTTTGGGATCAAAAAGGTGTTTTGCTTGTGGAGTTTTTAGAGCCAGGGACCACAATCAATGCGGAAGGATACTGTGGTACGTTACAACGTTTGCGGAGAGCTATCCAGAACAAAAGGAGAGGAATGCTCACATCAGGAGTTGTGCTCATTCATGACAACGCCTGTCCTCACAGTACTGCTTTGACGAAACGTCTTCTTGACGGGTATAAATGGGACGTTTTTGACCATCCGGCGTATAGCTCTGATTTAGCTGAACTGAAGATGATGCTAGGAGGGCAGAGCTTCCGAACTGACGACGCGCTGCAAGTCGCCGTGAAAACCCATCTCAAATCACTGGCAGCAAACTTCTATGAAAGAGGTATTAAGAAGCTTGTACACAGGTATGAAAAATGCCTCAATTTAAAAAGCGATTATGTTGAAAAGTAACTAATAATGTACCTAACTCTTGATAATAAATTTATTTAATTACTCTCACTAGTTTTATTTTTATACCACATCGGAAGTTGATAAAAAAACAGCCCTCGTAAAATATCACTTGAATTGATTTTTGCTACTAAAACATTCCAGTTGATTTAATTTCTAAAATCCTTTAAAAATATGTTTATCCATTTTATATCTTACCTTAGTTATTCTATTGACCAGCTACCATTGAAAATGATAATGTAAAATGTTTTATTTGAAATCGTTTTACATTTTTCTTTAACACTGCTTAGTGAATCTTGCGTCTCTTCTGACCATTTCCTTAAAGTGTAACTTTCCTGAAATCCTATAGTCTTAGTGTTTTTTTTAAAACTTTATCACAAAAGGGGTTATGATTCTAGATATATTATTTGGTTCCTATTTCAAGCAGCTAGTTTATTAAACTAACCAGTTCTTTAAACTAAAATGAGTTGAAATTTTTACCCAGAAAGTAAACAAAAATTAGTTATCTAATTTTTAGTTCTAAGTACAAAATAATTTTGTAATACGATTTAAATATAATAAATTTATCAAAAGGAAATGAGAAAAATTGAACTCTTATTTTGAAACGTAATTAAGGCCAACAATATTATAAATATTTTGACAACTAATTGCATAACACAAACAATAATAGTAATAGCAGTTGGTAAATAAAGACATATATTTTCATTACATATTTCTGATACTATAATTAGTTTCTTAAAATCTTGTATCTTAAATTTACTCATTTCACTTTATTTTATACTTATCTTTAAATTTTGTCTTTTCTGAACTAGTCAAATCTAATTAATCTGTTTCTTGCTTACACAAAACAGTAAAGACAACACTTTTTTCTCAATTTGAGAATTAAAAAAAAAATGTTTCTCATATACCATTTTTGTATGATTCTTCATAACCATTCTTACATACCACTTTGATAAAAAAATAAGGTGAATAATTTTGTATTACAAAAAGTAATAAACGTACATCGAATTCGATTCAATCTCCTTCGAAGTACTGTCCTAAGCTGGCAATGCACTTATCCCAATGTTGAATCCATGACCGGAAACATTTCTGGAAGGCTTCTTTCAGAAGTGCATTTAGCCGCTCGGTCGTGGCCCTCTCAATGTCAGGAATGGTGTTAAAATGTTTTCCTTTAAGCACAGTTTTAATTTTTGGGAAGGGTCAGAAGTCGCATGCTGCTAAATTGAGAAGTGAGATGTGACACGGCACATTGTCATGATGAAGAAGAAAGCCTTTGCCCATTTTTCTGGTCTCTTTCTTCGTATATCTTTTCGCAAGCGTTGCAGTATTCCCTTAAAAATTCAGAGTTCACAGTTGTTCCCCTTGGAACGAACTCTGATCTCACTACGACCTCACTATTGTAAAACCCAATAAGCATGACTTAGATGTACGAATTTGACGTGCCTTTCTAGGGCAGGAAGATGCAATGGTTTTTCATTGAGAACTCTGTATTTTTGGTCTCAGGGTCATATACATAGACCCAACTTTCATCTCCAGTTACAATTTTGGCCATGAAGTCTAGATCTGATTGAAGACGATCCTTCAACTCTGTACTGACTGACACTCGATTTTCCTTCTGGGCATCACTCAAAGGTCTAGGAACAAATTTCGCACTCACTTGTCTCATTTGCAAATAGTTAAAATGCTTTGATCTGAACCATACAAGATGTTAAGATCTTCCGATAGCTAGAACAGTCATTCGCCTTATTGAACGAACAATTGTTTCTGCTTTTTGCACATTGTCGTTTGTTTTTGAGGTTAATGGACGTTCTGAATGCTGCTTGTCTTCAACAGACTCATTTCTGCTTTAAAATCGGTCATGCCACTTGTACACAGTCTTCAGAGTTACCACACTATCACCATACACAGATTTTAACATTTCATGAGCTTCTTTGGAATTCTTTTGCAACTTAAAACAAAACCTAATGTTAATGCGTTGTTCAAAATCCATGATGACTCTAGACCTCACTCTAGAGGCTCTGGCAGACGACTGACAAGCTTCAGCATGTTGAAACTTGTTGCTGCCTGTCTCTACAGATCAAGCTACTAGGCAATATACATCATATGGATGTAACGTTAGCAGTTGCCGCTATAAAATTCATTCACTGTATTTTTTGAACACCCCTCGTAATTTTATTATTAAACATTTTTTTCACAAAATCTGCAGCATTAACTATGATTTAAGAAACTACTAATGAAATAAAATTTATTTCAATTATTTAAACCTAAAATCTTAGATGATCCAGGCAGAGTGGTAGGAGCTAAGATCTGGAGAAAAACACTGGAATATAGTTGAAACTTTCAATTATTTAAATATTGGCACGGTTTATTGTATGGGGAAATAAATTTAATAAAATTGACTTTTTAACCGATAAATTCATTGAATGTTGACTATTATTGTTTATTTTATTATGTACTACACAAGATATTACTTTTCATAACATAAAACTTAATTTTTAAAAAACACTTACAGCTCTTGTACATCTATTTCAATATTACTGATTTGAATTGGAGGGGATTCAGTGAATTTTATTTCTACTGTTTGGAGCTAGAAAAAATTATTTATTTTAGTATTTAAAATTAATAGTAAGTAAGATTCTCTATTAGTATATTGTTTAAAATACCTCTAAAAATCAATATTGGATGTCAGGGATAGTTAAAACCATCCAAGAAGGACTACAGTTTCTTTTTTATCGTTTATTAGCTAAAAAACTAAATTGGTCAGTTTTATAACAAATTTCAATCTCTTATAGGGAAATTAAAATATTATAATTTCATGGTAGTTATAACGAAAAATCAGTTGACAGCAAAATGAAAATTGATACTGTGAAAATTATAAAACACTTGACTTTCTAATTATAAAGTTTTTATAAACAAGTAATATAATTTTTTAATAATAAATTCATTCCTAAATCAACAAAGAAAAATTTATTTTAGTTTCTTTTTATTTAATAATTACAATTAATATATATATATATATATATATATATATAGTTCCTATTTATAAGCTTTCTTTTTTTGCATTATGTTGTAGTTTCTTTTTCATTTCCTTTTGCATTGTCTGTTTGTGAAGCAAGGTTCGATACCGTTAATCCAGTTTGTTTGTTTATTTAATTTTGTGTACACATTTTTAATCCTAGATCATTACTTATGATATTGTGTGGTAATCATAGCAACAATTTAAGGTCGTACAATTGAGGTTTCGACGACAACCAGATGGGAGCAAAAAAAAATTCATATACTTCTTTGAGATATACACTTCTAGCTATGGGAAAGTTATATCGTTCCCAAAAGGGCTAGACTTTGAACATGATGATGCTCAGTTCGAATTCGGCCTAAAGCCCCTAATTTTTATAATTTAATTATTGAATAAATATTTGGAAAAACTGTGTTAACATCAATTGTCATCCACTACATGTCTAAAAAAATGTATTTGAACTTGACTGGATGAATAAAAATGTATTTTATTAACGATTGAAAAGTTGTACAAGAATCAGGAGAGTCTGAGCTAATGGAGGGAATTTAATAACAATACCAAACACGGTGGCTAAATGACCTTTTTTAAAACTCAGTTTTAACATGCCTAAAATGTTGGATAGAAGAGTTATTTAAGCTGTTTATGTGTGTAATGTGTTTCTCATTCCTTATATTTTAAAATTTCACTTCACTGACAATTTTGTATTAAAATATTATTTTGAATGCTCTTGTCACCATAGTGTGTCACACTATGTCTTTGGTAAAAAGGGTAAGGACTTCATTTCCTAGGTCAACTAGGAATAAGTACTAATGGACTGCAAGAAGATTCTCCAGTTTAGTATGAGACTAACAACATTATCTTGTACGAAAAAAAATTAGAGCTTGGACTTGGAACTGGACAGGACAAAATCGCATATCAGTTAATAAAGTATAAGAAAAAATTAGTAGGTGTATAGAAATATTAAGAAGAAGAATTTACATAAACCTGCAATTAAATGATGTTTTCTGGATTGATTACCAATTAGGAATAAACAATGCATGACTCAGTAGGGGATAAATAAATTGTCCCTTACATATAAAACAATTTTTTTATTTACTGATCATTTTAATTTTACAAAAACCTGTATAAAAAATATAAATACAATTTATTTAAAGCTTTGTAAATAAAATCATTCTTATAAATTGAAATATTACCTTAATTTCACACATCAAAATTTACTGGATAAACCTCCCTTCAATCTATTTAGAAACATTTATGTTTCTTATACTGCGGACCTGTGGGACCTTTGAAAGCAGCTCTGGGGTCTTCAAACTGTTCAACAATTTTTTGACTTTGTGCTTTAATGTCTTTGTTTGTTGGCACTGAAGGATCTTCTACTTCAGCCAACTCATCCAACATAGCAGAAACAACTGCAAAAATGTTGAAAAATAATTTATTCTAAAATTAGTTTTTATGAAAAAAAACTATAAATGTATAAAAATCTTTAATGATATGTATTTTTTTTTTAACTGGCATAGATTAGAAGGATCTTTTACTTCTGCCAACTCATCCAACATAGCAGAAACAACTGCAAAAATGTTAAAAAATAATTTATTCTAAAATTAGTTTTTATAGAAGAAAACTATAATGTATAAAAATCTTTTATGATGTGTATTTTTTTTTTAACTGGCATAGACTATGTGTTTTAAAATCAAAACAATATCAAATTAAAAAATTCTCAACTACAGGACATTTTTAGAAAGGTAGAACAAAATTTAAAGCAAGTATTAAAATAAATATTATGTTTTATAAGAAAATTAAGGTTTATTTAAGAAATACCTGACCTCAGCAATGAATGATTTTTTTAAGTTACTATAAGACACCGACACATACTATAAGTTATTTTTTTTTGAAAATTACAACTTTTGCAAAGTTACATACATCTCTTAAACATTTGCAAAGTTATATTCTTGAAAACAATTTTGAAAGTTGTACACATGCCTGTGGCACAATAGAATCTCTTGGTTGGTGGAGGGAAAATCGAATTCTGGTTACTTATGAATCATAATGAACTTTATAAAAACCATTGAACTCATGTAAGTGAAGGTCTGGTGTTGAGTTAGTATTTTCAAAATTGTGACCATAAATGATGAACAATATATTTATAAAATGGCAATGAACAAACAGTGATCATTAATTGAGAATGCTATGTGGGAAGGTATTGTTGAACCCCAATTACTACAGCTTGACATTGGCTTTGCAAGCTGGTATTTACAGCAGGATAGAGAAAGTTCACACACCATATGAAACAGTATGGTCAAATGAAGCAGTTACCAATTGTCAAATGTTTGGAACTGTTTTCTCTTACTTCAGCAACAGTGTTTGGCCAGTTCAGTCACCTGACCTTAATATAAATCTACCTGAATTTACTTCCTGAAAAGCCGTATGTTCAAAAAATACCTAGACAGTTTTTAAAACTGAAACAATCCATTTTTGACAATGTTGTGGCTATTAATGATGACCTTTAGAGGGGTGTGTATGCTAACTTCCAGAATGGTTTGCAAGAATGCATTTATACAAACAGAGGATATTTGTATGATGTCATTTTCAAAATATAACTTTATAATAAGTTTAAAATAAATGGGATACTTGGGTATAATTTGAAAAATTTGTAATTGTTTTTTCTGTGCTCCCAACATATTGGTTATATTCTGTGAAATGAGTCAATCGGCTCTGGGTACCCCGAATGAGTCGGGTCATATTCCTGAAGTAAATCTGTTTGTTTTATAAAGAAATGGCTCATAGGTGATATAGACTGACTACATTCCTGTATCATGTCATGAATCTTCCTTATAATATAGACTAAGGGGTTTTATATCCCTAACCTAATTTTATCAATTATTCTGAATCTCTTCCTAATCCATGAATGATTGTAAGAATAAGGTTTATAACTAATCTCTTAAAACAAACAAATAATAAATAAATTCAAACACTACTGCAACTAGTTCATACTGGAGAAAACTGCATGTCTAAAATAGTGATATGTTAAATTTAATTAATTGAACTTCACAGATGAGCTCAGATGAGCAGGCAAAAGACGAGCTCAGCTCGACATTTATATTCATTGTTGCTTTAAGGAACTATGTTGTTTTTTTGTTGAACATTTGTTCTGCTTGACCCTTGTTAATGTGTTATCATCTCCATGCTTCAGATAAGCACAGATAAAACACATAACACATTCCTCATGACTAAGTGATTGTTTCCGCCTCTCAAAACTGTCACTATGATGAAAGATATTTTCTATCACTCCTAATGCTTTCTCAAAATGATAGGGTGAGTAGTTTTTTTATTGCCTTCCAAATACCTATAATTAAATTGTCAGATGGCAATCTAGCACAATCTCTTACTCTAGCATTTACTGCTTTATTGATCAGTTGCAGGTGAGTGATTGCAATGAGGTGAGTACAGAAACAATTGATCTAGGTCCTAGATCTGTACTATTGCCTTTACATGCTGTTAATTAAGAAATATGTGTACAAATTTTATTTTAGTTATAATGTTTTTGTTATAAATATGAACAATTAGTTGCATGGATGTTAAGAGGAACCTGTAACCAACCACTAACCTTTAAACCGTAAGTAGCATTTTATTTCTGTTTTACATATTTATTATTTATTACTTTTCTTTAATAAAATAAAGCAACATAATCTAGTTGATGCGACTACTGAAGTTTTAATTAAACCTAATTCACTGAGTCGCTGGTATGTAAATCATTTAATTCAGAATCATTTGCTCAACCCATTGCATCCTATAGATGAAAGATGTTCATCACTACCCATTAATGCTAAAAGACATAGAGACGACAGTTTCTTGTCATAGTTCATATCGTTGTTTGTTTGCTTTAACACATTGAGTGAGGTGGGCGTGCATGAACGCACCACATCCACTATCAATTTTTTGGTTCAGTGTGAGGTTAGGCATTGCTGAGAAACATTGTATCACTTGTTGGTTATTGTGCCAGTCTTTGTGAACATTTTGGTGTGTTTGGATTATTGTTCCACCGTTGCTGTCAGATTGGGGACTGTGTTATCGTATTAGTGTTAGTTAAAGTGTGTTATAGTTGTGTTTAATATATTTTGGACAATGAATATGAATGAGGTTGAATTATTTGAGAATGTCTACTGTGACAAGGAAAATGGCACCAAGGATAGGTCTGACAGCTCCGACAATAACCAAGAGGGGTCTCCAACATGGCCACAATATCGGAGTTTACCCGGAAAATTGCCAAAATATTTAAAGCCTATTTTTTTAATAATGTGTATAAATGTTTTGTTCCCCTATCATATCTAAGTACGAAAATACGTTTCTTATCATAATATATATATATATATATATATATATATATATATATATATATATATACAGTAAACTCCCGATTATCCGTGGGCGGATTAACCGTTTTGCGGATTATCCGGAGTCTGCCATTGTTTTACAAATATCCGATTTTTATTCCAATCAGATTCATGTGTTTAAATTTCCAAACGGTGAATTACGACGTAAATACATATAAGGCTTAATAGAAGTTAAGATGAAGGGAATAGATATGTAAATATGTACTAATTTTTACATTGAAAGGGAAGCATCCCGACTACTGTATATAAGAGACAGTGACAAAATGCTTGGACACCCAAAAACCTAATGTGTATCATAAGATTGTAAGCAAATGTCAGCTAATCTCGGCTATAAATAGTCTAGGACGTGACATATGCATTATCCATGTCTGTCATATACATTATCGATCTTTATGGCTTTATGACAAACGTGACACAAGTAGACACTGTGCCAGACAAAATGGTTCTCAAGAAACTTAGATCATTAGCACATTAAAGCTAAATCAATGCTCACAAAAAAACAGACGAAAGTGACAGATTTTTTTGTTAAAAAGTGAAAGTATTATGTATAAAGGAAATTACATATGTACATACATACTTACTTTTGACATATACTAATGTACGTATTGTAAATAGTTAGACATATAAATGTACATGTTATAATCCGTCAAATGCATCGACATTTTAAATTATTTCTGTATTTATTTTGTCCTCTGAAGTATATTTGTGAATTGCATTAACCGGGGTCATTATTTGTGTAACTTATGGTATAATAATCGATTATCGATCGTTTTGCGTATTCTTTGTTCATAGCCGATTATCCGGGGAATTCGTTATCCGGCGCTGCCGGATATCTGATAATCGGGAGTTTACTGTGTATATATATATATATATTATAACATATCTATAAAAAAGACGCAACGGGGTTTCTTATTATTATTTTATTGAATGATATTTAATTTCTATTTAAAACAAAACAAAAAAACTACTCAGGAACAATTCATAATTCTTTATTATAATAATTTTTATTTCAACATTTAAACAATACACAGAACAAAAATAAACTTAACAAATTTTAACACAATATACTAAACTCACTTTCTTTGATTTTTAGTTACAAATTTTCATATACCCTAGGCTAATTTTAAGATCTCTTACTATCTCGGGGTTTATAGGCATGGGCTATATTTTTTTAATTCTTTTGTTAATTAAATAAATTTTGAAAAAACAATATTAAATTTTGAAATTAGTTTTAATAAATATTTTCCTGATGGAAAAACTTTAATTTGGAATAAGCAAAAAGGCGAAACTATTTGAACTGGATTATGATTCTTCCTACTATCTATCAATTAAATCCAAGATATTCTAATGTACAAATTTAAACTTCCCTATTATCTTAGGAGTCCACTAAAGTTTATTTTTTATAGCGCTAACATACTTAACTTATCAAATACCGAAATTCTGCAGGTCGCTTACGTAAGATTCCGTTCTCTTCAAATTTCACTTTTTACACACTTAAATTCGTTTTAGTTCCTTCAAATTATATTACCACTGTACTAACTCTTTCAATTCACTTATCCCTGTTTAATCTTGCCAAGTTTCTTCACAAAACGGTATAATTTTGACGAATTCCTTCCAATGTAAAATTTTGACTGGTCATGGCAGGTCCCATCTCGTAGCGTCACCAGGCTATAACTGACTAACGCGTCTTTAGATTTTTAAGAAATAAAAAAAAATATGGCGGCTTCTCCTTCTTCTAAAACACATGTTGCTATAATTTAGTTCAATTTCTTCTCACTATAGTCGACTGCACACTTGACCTACTTCTTGCTTTCACCTCTGTTTTTACAGCTGATGCAATAACGCGATTGTTTACAATGGCGTTTTAATTTGGTTAAACTTTGGTTGAAACTTACTGTTTCCGATCCTTAACAAACCTTCCAGTGTTTATTTAATTATTATTATTTGTGTATGAAGTGTCTTTGCGTTTTACTTTTTTAATAATTCCGAATTGTGTGTGTTTTGAGCTGAATTCATAGAACATAACCTCTCATTGTTTACAATCGTTTTTCACTTTCTCCTTCAAGTAATTACTTATGCCCTATGTTACTAATATTTACAATTTTGTTTAAATATAATTATTATTAGATTATCTTGTTTTAATTTATGTGTTAGGGGTTTTGATATAACATATTTCCTAATCGATTTTACAGTTCAAATACCTTGTTTACAATTCTAGGCTTTTACCTAAATTTAGTTTCAATTTAATCTAATCAATCTTTTAATGAATTTCTTTTTTTAAATTTTGTGTGGGTTATTTCTAATCTATTTTTCCAATTCTTAAAGAACATTATATAGCCCATTCTATAAATGTTACAATATATATATATATATATATATATATATATATATATATATATATATATATATATATATATATTACTATTGTAAGTAATTTTATCCACCACTAAGTCCAATAATTTTACCTTCAATTGACCGAAAGGTGCCTCATCACTCAAGGTAAAATTATTGCACTTAATGGTGGATAAAATTACTTACAATAGTAATATATTAACTTCATAAAGTCAGTGCAACGGAAAAACAATGGATAACGTTAAATATCAAGAATATATATATATATATATATATATATATATATATATATATATATATATAATTATATTCTTATAAGTTATGGTAAATATAAATAATTTCTTTAATATAACTGCTCCACCTTGTGATAGTCAAATTGTAATAATAATTTTTTTTATAATAAAACAAAATTTAATAATTATTTTAGAGAACAATAAGTTGCTGGGCGCCAGTTAGAATTACAAAATGATTGTAACCCTAACAGTAAAATTTAGATTCGTTTTTTTATTTCATTTTTTTTTTTTATTACTTACCATTTATAGTAATAAATAATGAACACTTTCTTTTAATTCAATTAATCTTTGTTTTAATTTAGTCTTTAATTACTCTAGTTACAAAATTTTAAAACACTTTTTCTATTAACTTAATTTAATTAAATAGCACAAGACTTTTTCTCCCAGGTTATTCGGTGGGTATTAATTATTATAAATCTAGTGAGCATTTCTGGTTACGAAATAAAATTGATTTATGCAATTAACTCTTTAATAAATTTTAGAAAATAAATTCCTAGGCCTGGCGTTATTAGTTTTGAAAAGAATATTAAAATGTTTTTTAATGAATTTATTTAACTGATTTTGCTTATAAGAATGGTTCTACAATATTAACTTAAATACTAATTACAAATTTTCCTTAATCTAGTACTTAGCTGAGACTTATTGTTCTTGTTCAAATTTATAGCCTTTAAATTTATTTTAAAATAAAATTTCTTTCACCACTATACTTTTTTTATACTTTCACTAATATTAGCTTCTATTAACTTTTATTTAGACTAGCTTTCTTAATATTCAAATTTTTCCTCTAATAAAATTTCTGGACCAACTAGGTTTAGCTTCCAGTACCAAGGCTTTTTTTATCGGAGACTCTAGACAAAAAGAATAAAACCTTTCTTTCTAAATTATTCATTGTTGAAACATCTGTTAAATAACACAATGATTATTTGATTATTCATCTTCTTTCATGAACAGTTAAGTTTTGATACTACATGCAATAATTTTATGTCTTGTAAATTTCTTTCTTTAAACTTTAAGCGTTTACATTTGATTTTTTTTTTTCCTTTTTTTTCCTGGCGAAAAACCATTTGCGGTTATCATCGCCAAACAAAATCTAACACGGGACGCAATATTTTTAATAATACCAAATAAATTTAAATAGAACAAAAATTTCAAAACAACAACAATAAATAACAAAAAACAACAATAAATCTATAACAATGAAAAAATTCTTAAAAAACTATAAATAACAAAATAATAACAAAGAACAATATAACAGTAAATAAATAATAACAATATGTAAAACAATAATAGGTAACAATTTACCAATAAATAAATCTCAATAACAATAACAAGAACACAAAATAAATTAAATTAAGATAAATAAAAGAAACAGAATTATATGTATAAATAAAAAAAAATTATATTTATGTATTAAATTTTAAAAAATATTTTCAAGTGGTGCAAGAAAGCGATGACTCAGTCAATGGCCGAGGCATCGTCCCTTAGTACCACCTTCAAACTCCCTTTTAAATTAAAAAGGTCACGAATATTTCTTACATTAACACAGTCTACTAAAATATGTTTTATTGTGAAGATATCACCGCAATATTGGCATATTGGTGGATCTTCACGACTCATCAAATATCCATGAGTTGCAAAAGAGTGGCCAACGCGAAGGCGTGTAACCACCACTTCCTCCCTACGTTTTGAACGAATTGAAGACCTCCATGGACGGACGGTATCTTTAATATCCCTCAGCTTATTCTGAATCACGGTATGCCACTCGTCATTCCAAGCAGCGAGCAATAAATGTTTCGCGAAACACACATAATCAGATGCCATAACTAGTTGAGTAATAGGCACCAAACTTGTAGCTTTCTTCGCCGCTTCATCCGCTTTTGTGTTTCCAAGTATTCCGCAATGTCCAGGAACCCAACAGAAAGTTACCCCCACACCCCCCAATTGAAGCCTGTGTACAGCACACAAAATGTCCCCAACTAAAGGGTTGCTAGAGAAAACATCCTGAAGAGCCTGAAGAGCACTTTTGGAATCCGAACACAAAAGATAATGCGAAGATCCAGATTGAATGACGGTCAAAGCTTTAAAAATAGCAAATAGTTCTGCCGTGAAAATACTGCAAGCTGAGGGCAATCCGTAAGTGTAGGTACGTCCAGACGCATAAAACGCACACCCAACGCCATGGTCCAGTTTAGATCCATCCGTGAAAATAATCTCACTATACTGGTGGGATCTGTATATTGCCAAAAACTCTTGGTGGTACACCACATTAGGAGTATTGGTTTTTATAAAACTGGACAGTGAAAAATCGAAGCGGGGCGTTTTTATTATCCATGGAGGTAGACAGCGCATCGATCGTTCAAACGTAGTAGGAAGTTCCGACTCTAGATTATCAATTATGCGCGACGTCCGTGTACCGAAAGGGGCGGTTGAACGTTCGCGTGCAATATAAGTAGGTTCGTAGCGGTTATTAAACACTACATTAAATGCCGGATGTTTAGGTTTGCTTCGAAGACCAGATATATAAGATATTTGTAGCATCTGACGTCGTCTTGAAAGAGCGGGTTCCCCAGCCACGACAAGAAGACTAGGGATTGGGCTAGTTCTAAATGCACCAGTAGCAAGTCTAAGTCCAGAGTGGTGGATAGCATCGAGAGTTTTCAGAACTGTAAGTCGTGCGGATGAATAGGCTTGACAGCCATAATCAATGCGCGATCTAACGACCGCGCGATAAAAGCGAAGCATACTAGTTCTGTCTGCTCCCCAATTCGTACCACTAAGGACTCTTAACATATCCAATTTCTTATTGCATCTCACCTTCAAATCACGAAAATGTGGGATCCATGAGAGTCTTTTATCAAATAAAAGACCTAGAAATCGAACACTATCCGTGGTTTGAAGTTGAATCCCATGAAGATAAAGGGTCGGCTCCTGGTGTTGCCTACGACGACTAAATGCTACACACTGGGTCTTCGGAGCAGAGAATTTAAAACCTGTAGTTCTTGACCATTCCTCTAATCTACTTATTGCTAACTGCAAAGATCTTTCCGCAGTTGCCATACTACGAGCAGGCACATATATACAAAAGTCATCTACAAAGAGTGAACAGTGAACCGGAGATCGTATATAACTCGTGATACTGTTTATTGCAACGGCAAATAGCGTGACGCTCAGCACGCTGCCCTGCGGTACACCATTCTCCTGTTTATAACTGTTTGAATACGTGCCTCCAAGACGAACGCGGAAAGATCTATTCGAAAGAAAGTTAGCGATGAATGCTAGGATATTCCCTTGTGTACCCCATGATTTCAGAGTGTTCAAAATTCCTCTTTTCCATGCCATATCGTATGCCTTCTCAAGGTCGAAGAAAACAGCAACGAGTGTTTGACGCAAGAGAAAGGCATCTTGAATAGCGGATTCTAACAAAACTAATTGGTCAACGGATGATCGTCCTTGCCTGAAACCACACTGTTTGTTGCAAATAAGGTCATTGGTTTCTAGGTACCAGACAAGACGGCGGTTGACCATCTTCTCCAGTAGTTTGCATAAGACGCTTGTAAGGGATATAGGTCTATAACTACTGGGATTGGTTTTGTCTTTACCTGGCTTCAAAAGAGGAATTACCGTCGATTCTAACCATGCATCGGGGAAAGAGCGCTCCTCGAATAAACGATTGTATATTCGAAGGAGGACAAGTTTCGCAGATGACGCTAGATGTTTCAGCATGGAGTACACAATGGAATCAGGACCTGGTGCAGAGTCCTTCGTTGACTGAAGAGCTGACTCCAATTCCCCTATAGAGAAAGGAGTGTTTAAAGGAAGAGTCCCCAGACGACCCAACAGTTAACGGTATTGCTTCTTCCTTCAGTTTATAAATCTGGAATAATCTATTATAGGCTGTAGTAGCAGAAAAGTTAGAAAATGATTTTCCAAGTACATTAGCAATATCATCACGGTTTGAGATTATTCTTCCATCCGGCTGCTTCAGCGCAATGGCTGGCAACGGAGTGGAAGTACCACAAACTGATTTTAGTTTCCTCCACACTATGCTTTCGCACGGAGTATTTTATATTCCTGAAGGTTTCCATTTGTTGGGTGTCGTTTAAATTTCCTGAGAGCTCTTCGTCGTAAACGGAGGATTTCTGTGCATTCATCGTTCCACCACGGCACAGGCGGAGGGCGTGGATGCGCAGAGGTTTTCGGAATGGTCTTTTCAGCGGCATTTAAAATAGCTTTCGTAAACTTTTCTATATTTTCACCAATGGGTGTCAGATAATCCATGTCAAGTGATACAAGGTAGTTCGAGTAGGAGTCCCAGTTGGCTTTTCGCAAAATCCAACTGGAATTTCGAACATAACAGGTTTGGGAGTCACATAAACTGATCTTAATAGGCACATGGTCGCTTCCATACAAATCATTGAGTACCGACCATGTGCATCTAGTAGCTAATTGAAGGCTGCAGATCGATAGGTCAACAGCTGTCCATCCACCAGTAGATGCTGCTAAATGGGTAGGCGAACCGTCATTTAGCAGACATAAGTCCAGTTCCGTTCTCACACTCTCCACAAGTTCACCTCGAGAGTTGCTAGTCGGAGATCCCCAAGACAAATGGTGGGCATTGAAATCTCCTACCAATAAGAACGGAGTCGGTAACTGGCTTATCAAATTCACTAAATCCCTGTGTTGAAGATTTTCATGTGGTGGCAAGTAGACACAACACACAGTAATTTTATAGGGGACAGCTGTTTGAACGGCTACTGCTTGTAAAGGAGTTATTAAGTTTAGAGAAACAGCATCGATACAGTCACGGGCTAGGATGGCTACGCCACCTCTAGCTCGATCTTCTGTAACGAAGTCCGATCTAAAAACTGAATACTCCCTTAAATGGAAATTATGCGATTCGTGGAGATGTGTCTCCTGTAGACATACAAACATTGGGTACACATCGCGCACGAGTACTTTAAGTTCTTCTATGTGACTCCTAACACCCTTGACGTTCCATTGTATCACTGATTTGTTAATTGTTGACATTTATTAACTCAGTAATGGATTGATCTGACACCCATTGGTGCTTTCTCCTTTCTTGATTGGGACGTTTTTAGACGTCCCAGGCTTACATTTTTCAGATTCCATATTCACCCGTTCAGGGATGGAATCTGAGGAAGATTTGGGTTTAGGAGGAGTGGTTTTCACATTCCCTCCTTTGTTATCTTTTTTCCTAATACCCGGTAACGACAGTTGCGATGTGGTCTGGCATAACACTGGTCTACGTGGTTTGTTTTTTTCCAACATCTTCTGCACAGAAGCTTTGTTAGCCGTTGACAATGATTTTCGCAAAGAAACACAAGGCTCACTTAATGATTTATTTCGTGCTCCAATCCCCCCAGTGGAAGGGATTGGTACAAGAGGTAAATCACTATCCGTCGCTGCAGGTTGTACTAAATTCAAAGTAGGAGGACCATTCGTGACTATGGACAAAAGGCGAGAAACTTGTTCAGTTAGAACTTCAATTCTTTTCGACAGCTCGGCACAGTTGTTACAGGACGATTTGGAAGCGGTCAGAGTAGTGGCATAAGTCTTACTGTCTGCCTTTGGCTGAGTAGATCTATAGAGTTTTTTGGCCTCTGGAAACGACAGCTTGTCTTTCGCCATGATGCCTAGGATAGCTTTCTCTTCCTTAAAAGTAGGGCAGTTGTAGGATCGCGCTGGGTGGTCACCACCACAGTTGGCGCATTTCGGAGAATTGACACATTCCTTATCATCATGGCCTTCAACGCTACATATACCGCATATGTTCTGCTTCGAACAGGTACAGCTGATATGCCCAAATCGCTGGCACTTGAAGCAGCGCCTAGGGTTAGCCACGTATGGTCTCACTGAGAGCCTTTGGTAACCTGCATGTAAGTATTCGGGTATTTCCGGCTTTCCAAAAGTGACGATAAAAGAAGCTGTTGCTACTTTTTCTCCTTTGTCCATTTTCATAATATTGACAATGTCCGTAACTGACTGAGACGAGAGTTCGGATTTAATTTCATCAACCGGAAGGTACATTAAATCCCTACATGTGATAACCCCCTTTGAATAATTCAAGGATCTATGGGGAGCCACAGATACCTTGACCTGATCAAAGAAAGAGGTCATTTTAGATAGAGCACAGGTTTGTCTCTCGGTGGAAGTCATAACTAACATTGTTCCGTTTCTAAGTTTCTTAATAGAGGCTACTGGACCTCCAGCACAGGCAGTAATAGCCTTGTCAATAAGGAAAGGAGAAACTTTAGAAAGATCTTTCCCTTCTTCGGCACTAGAAACCACTAAATACTTTGCTGATGGCAATGTCTGCGACGTTGCCACCATCAACTTTTTACTCAAATCTTTACAAGTTAGATCGTCAGGAGAATCCTGGCGTGTCCTCTTCAGACTAGTCATATTTGACGTGGTTTTTGAATCCATAAATATTTTTTGCCAGCCATCGTGTCAAGCGTTACGGGCGAGACTATAGGAACGGGTACACCCTTGGATCACAATAAGATCATTTCCAACCCTCAGAACTCTGAGGCCTATAGCTTTTCTCCTTAGCTCGACTGGATGGGCATCAGTCGAGAACTCGTAATACTGTGCACAGGCTCCGACACCCATGCACCGCGGACACTCCCTGACCAAGGACCGAAGCGGCTGGTAGACCAGAAACCGCGCTTACGTCTTCGGCAGAGCAAGCTCACATCAGCGTCCCAGACCAGAGTTTGTCACGCTCTGGACTTTTCAGCACTCCCAACGCGCAACGGTTCTGAGCAGTCAAAATTCCCTAAGCGAAGATGTAAGTGTTGAAATGTGTATAGATTGTGTTGGTGTGTGTATGTGTTTGTGTATGTTTTTGTGAGTGGTGTAGTGTTAGGCTAGGGTACCGCGAGGGACGCCAAATCCCTCGTAGGTGCGGCTAGTCCGCACCCCCCTGCGGGTGTTTACATTTGAAAAACATCAGTTCCCCCAGAATCCTATCTATAATAGCCGCCATCTTGGTTTTACAGTTTACCATGTTTTAACATACAACATTTGTTTTGCTTGGCTACTCTTCTTCATAATTCTCCTTGAAATAGTTGCATTAAATTCAATCTTGTGTTGTTTTATTTATAAATGAGTGCTGTTTCTTCTTTAAATGTGGTTTTGTTTTATTGTGGAGTTATTTATCGAAAGTACCATGGTTTTAATATTGTATCATAACATTTTTTAGGTTATGGCTCAAGTGTTTACATTTTCTGTTTATCCATTTCTAATTCACTTATCATATATTCCGAATTATTGTTTGTTATTTATTGTTTTAGTGGTTTATATAAAAAACGTTACAATATATATATTGTAATGTTTTTATATAAAACACTAAAACAATAAATAACAATAATCCAAAATATAACAGAAGTGAATTAGAAATGGATAAAAAAAAATGTAAACAATTGAGCCATAACCTAAAAAAAATTATTATCATAAAATATTAAAACCAAGATGGCGGCTAACATAATTATGAAACAGCTGATGTTTTTTTCAAATGTAGAAATATACAAAACCTAAAACTATTACATAGAGGATCAAAACTTAACTGTCCAGGAAAGGAAGATGAAAATCAAATAATCAGTGGGTTATGTAACAGATGTTTCAAAAATTGACAAAGTTTTATTCTTTTCTCTAGAAATTTCAATAGAAAAAATTAACATTTGTTGATTCCATCTTCGCGTGAGCCACTAGTAATCACTTACAACTTTTTTAAAAAAATGTTTTAACTTGCCTATAGTAGCACTTACTTTTTTGTGTTGAGGACGGCCGTTTCGGGAGATGTGTCCCTTTGTCAACTCAGACCGTAACTCAGTTACGGTCTGAGTTGACAAAGGGACACATCTCCCGAAACGGCCGTCCTCAACACAAAAAAGTAAGTGCTACTATAGGCAAGTTAAAACATTTTTTTAAAAAAGTTGTAAGAAAAAATTCATTGTTAAAAAAGGTTGTATTGGAACTGGAAGCAAAAACTTAGTGGGCTAGAATTTTATTAAAGGAAGAATTCAAGTATTAAAAAAAAATAACCTAATTAAAAATTGATAGAAGCCAATATTGGTGAAAACATAAAAAAAACATAGTGGTGAAAGATTTGAATATAAAAATAAATTAGAAAGGCTAGAATTTTGGACATAAACATTTAACCTTAGATAAGTAATTAATTTAAGAAAAGATTGTAAATAATTATTATATTCTAAATTCAAAATTAATAACTTTAGGCCTAAGAGTTTCTTTTATAAAATTTATTACAACATTAATTGCATAAACCAATTTTTAATTGGTCATAATTAATACCCACCCAATAGCCTGGGAGAAAAGTCTTGTGCTAGTTAACTAAATTAAGGAAATAGAAAAAGTGTATTAAAAAAATATTGCTACTAGAATAATTAAAAAAACTAAATTAAACAAAGATTAAATTGAATTATAAGGTGTTTTTATTTATTACTATAAATGGTAAGTAATAAAAAATAAAAGTAATAGGAATCTAAATTTTACTGTTAGGGTTATAATCATTTTGTAATTCTAACTGGCGCCCAGCAATTTATTTTCTAAGGATTATTATTATTAAATTTTGTTTTATTATAAAGAAATTATATTTAAATTATTAAAAATTATAAAATAAAAATATAAAAAATATTACAATATATATATATATATATATATATATATATATGTATATATATATATATATATATATATATATATATATATATATATATATATATGTATATATATATATATATATATATATAAACACGAGTCGGGCTGGTTGGCCCGATATAGCTTTTTTATACCGTAAATGACGCCTAAATAAACTCCGTGCCAAATGGCCCAACATTGTTTTTGAGGTATTTATATTTTTTTATCTTTGCAACACACTTAATATTTTTTTGTTTTGTGTGTAAACAATAAACAACAAAGCCATATTTTCATGTTCCGTTTATCCACATAATAAGCTGACTGACCAGTAAATTGTTTTGGCGCTTATCACGAAGAGATTTAAGCGTGTCACTTGTCATTGATTTGTGAGTTTATAATTATTTTGTATATAGAACGGAAGTGTAAATATATTCTCTGTCTGATAAGTAATTCTTCAGATCCGATAAATACTACACAAGATATCATAACAACCAAAAGTTTTGAGACTTAGTAATTTACTTTTTAAAGAATTTACGTTATAATTTACTTTTTAGTAAGGATAAGTTTATCTAAACTGAGTATTAAAATGGCAGGGCGGAATTGTATATAGTATTTATTTTGGTATTTTTTAGAAATTATTATAAACACTGTGTTACAACTATTTAGATATGAATTACTTATTGACATTGTGTGTAAACTTATTTTTATCATTGAAAAACATTGTAAATGGCGGATGGAAGGGTTGTAGGTACTTAAATTTTTTTGTGGTACTTATTCTGTAACTATAACAAAGTGTTGTGACTGGAAAAAAGTTTTGTCGGTATCCAGCAACAATTTGAAGAGAAACCCAACAGTTAGACAGTCGACAAACATCACCTGAGATATGAGAACCGGCACCACCGGCAAAGTACGTACATAAACATACCGGAAATGATGTCACCAAAACTGATGAAAAAGACATTCAACATTTTCAATGCAAGTAATAATATTTTTTCAGCAATTTTGATGCGCAACTATAAATTATTGCCGCACTTAACGTGTTAAGAGAGTTTATTTTTTGAGATGTAAAATACAACACTAGATGTCTGTGCTATCTAAGGGATATTTATAGCTTCTCGAAACTTGCAGCATAGATAAGGTTAGATATTTATAGTCCACCTTTTTAGACATGACAGACCTTACATCAGTTTTTATGTTAAGAAAACTTTCTTGCTCAGTATAGTTGTTACTTGGTGTTGAACTGTAGTTGATGTCTGTTGTGTCGTACTGAGACAACATTAAAAATTAGTGTATTTTTGTGTATATCCGAAATAAGCAATAATAGTGGACATCTAGAATCTAATCCAAACCTCCAACAGTAACTTTTAATTTGTTTTTACTAATTATGGTCACAAATAATAATCAATTAACAAATAATAAACTAAATAAGGTATAAAATAATGAATACAAAATTACACCTGTATGAAATATATAACATTTGGTGTATTATAAGGCAGAATATTTTCATAGCAAAATACAACTCAATTGGCTTCAGAAATTAATTCTCTCCCTTTGGATAGCAAATCAGTTAATCCATGGACTGATATAGGAAAGGAAAGAAACTGATCATATATATAGATAAAAAATATTTTCATAGTACAAACAACCACTGAGAAACCTGGATGGGCAACAGAGATGATAGGCTAAAGAAATCTGACACCAAAGATTCTCAAATTATTGTTTTACAGGCAGGAGGTGAGAAGGGATTTATGGCTAATGGTTTATTATTGTTCGTCTGGTTTACAAAAGGGAGACTTCCATGAGGACATGAACTATGATAACTGTGAAAAGTGGATCAAAGAAAAACTCATCCCAAACCTTAAGGTAGAAAGTTAGTTATTGATAATGCAGCATATCAACACAACAGGTCAACCTGGCATCAACCTCAATGCGGAAGAAATAAGATATGCAGAAGTGGGTGGCTGATAATGGAATTCCGTACACTGAAAGTATGATGGGGAGGTACACTGAAGAGGACTATATTAAGTATGAACATATTATCAACCAAGAGACAGTGTTTTGTAATACATAGGGATGAAAGCAGTGATAGTGAAAGTGACTGCAATGGCAATGGATCAGTTTCCAGCAAAGAAAATAAGTGGTATTGAATATCAGACTGAAAATAACTGGCTTGACTTGTGTAAATCTATATCATTGACAAAATTACTATGTATGTAGTTTAAAAATATTAATTTTTATATAAAACAAGCACTTATTATATGTTCACAAACATATGTTTACATTTTGAATAAAATAACATACTTTGTTTTTGACAGATTCAAAGGTTATGGACGTTTTGGTGTGCTCAGATATTTTCTGCTACAAAAAAAGTATCAACTAATTTGCAAAAAAATGTATGTAAAAAATGGAATTAAGTGCTCCAAAACACTACCACACGGCAAGCCTACTCTGAGTACAAAAAATGTTTATAAGTGGTACAAGCTATTCCAAGATGGTTGAGAAGATCTCAATGGCATATCTTGCACTGGACAGCTTAGCATAAGAACAACAGATGAAAACATGAAAGCTGTAAAAAAAATTGTTTTGAAAAATCGTCAAATCACTATTAGAGATGTTGGTATATCGGTTGCATGGCTTCAGCAATTTCTTGGATGCTTTGGGCATGAGATGTGTCAGTGAACATTGCTCTAAAATGGCTTAGTGTTGACCAGAAGAACCGTTGTCTAAATATTGCACAGGAGCCATTGAATTGCATCAATGATAACAGCTTTTTTGATCCTGATATGCTCAAAAGGTTCATAACTGGTGATGAATCATGGATATACGGTTATGATGTCAAAACCAAAGCTTAGTTGTCTCAATGGAATGGCTTAGGAGAACCAAAATAAAAAAAGCAGGTCAAAGCATATCAAGGTTTATTACTGTTTCCTTCTTTACCATGGTGTAGTGCAAGAAGTTTTTACTAAAAAGTCGATGCTCCTTGAAGTTATGCGCAATTTTGAAGAAGTTATCTGAAAAAAAATGTCTGGAATTGTGAAATACAATTTATGGCTTTTGCACCATGATAATGCACCTGCTTACTCATTGTTGCTTGTGAAAGATTTTTTGGTCAAATTAACACCTCAGAAAAAGAACTTGACAAGAGATTCACCTCACCCAATATTCAAAAGATTTGACACTCTGTAACTTTTTCCTGTTCCCAAAACTGAAGAGACCTAAGAAAGGACAGAGTTTTGCAATAATGAGGACATAAACACTGCACCGCTGGAAGAGCTCAATGATATATTAAAAGGATTTGAAAAAGCGCTGGGACAAGTGTATCCTTGTCCATATCCACAAGATTTGGCCCTCTGCGGCTTTTTCCTGTTCCCAAAACTGAAGAGACCTATGAAAAGATGGAGATTTGAAACAATAAGGACATAGAGACTGCATTGCTGGAAGAGCTCAATGCTATATTAAAAAGTGCTTATCAGTATTGCTTTGAGGATAGCAAAAAGCGTTGTGATAAGTGTATTAAATCTGATAGGAGAATTACTTTGAAGTTGACATGAATATTGAACAATAAATAAAAAGTCACTTTCCTTTTTTAACATACTTTATATAATAAACGAAAAAAAAAATACTTACTTGTGTCATACTCATCTTCTAAGATATCTTCTAATATTGAGTCATGAGTCATCCTTCTTGGTGTTTTTGGTGCAACATAAGTACTAAATTTTCTCTTACTAACTTCATTCATTACCCATTTTAATTTCTCAGTCACACTGTTGAGCACATAAAGAGCTGTGGAAATGGAACAAAATTACTAAAAAGTAATAATGTAAAAAATATATATCATGCCTTGTACCACAAGTATAAACCAGCTGATACAAACAAAATATGTTTAATCTCAATGAAATTTTACTAACCAACTTAGAAATCAAATAGAAGAGTTTTTTAATATAACTATAAACCTACACTACAAACAGGTAAAATTAGAAATATCTGTGATCTGATTATTTGTACTCAAGGAAAGTCAGCAAGAACAGCTTGCTTCACTTATAGTCAAGAATGTCTTTTAAAATATTTGAGAGTTAATTGAATGTTGAATAATAGTTCTATGGTTTAGTAGTTCTAATTATTAATAATATCCTGTATAAAGAGACGAGACTGAATGCAAAATGAAAAACAGTCATTTACAGATACAGAAAAACATTGATTCTGCTTAAAAAGTGACAATAAACATAATTTCACTTTACAATGCTGTAACAAATAATTCTCTAAGAACATTCACATTATGTTACAATAGATTATATATTATCAAGTACTATCCTAACCTTTACCAGGCATTGACTATGGCGTCAATACATCAGCTACATTTGTCTGCACCCAAAGACCAGGTGTCTTGACTTACGTCATCTGTGAGCACCATGGGCTCCATAACCGATCAACAGATGAACCTTCATGACCTATGTGATGCCTTATAGACCAAGTCGGAGATGCGATTCTTTCATCAAACTAGAAATAATGAACTTCTGAAGTAGATTTCTACCCATCACACCTTCCAAACAGTTCTGTTGCCCATCACATTTTTATATTTGTGTGTTTAGACATTTCTTGTTCACCAACCACACTGAAATCTCATATCCAACTTAATCGTTTTACTAAATTAAAAATTTTGATTTCGGCATACTTCTGATTCCAAATTTTACCTCGTAATTATTACTAAAACCAACTTAGTAAATCTTTCTATAAGCTTATAACCAGTGATAGTGAAGGTGTTAGTTTTACCTTGTTACACGCTTTTGTTGCACCATGTTATAACGTGTTACCACATTATACATTGTGCATTAGTTTTTTTATATTTAGTTAATCTGCATCATTTACAAATGTATTATCTTTATTTTATACAAACTGGATTTATTAATTATTGATTATTGTGAAATTTATAGTGTATTTAGTCACGTTTTTTACTTCAAAGTTATTAAGTATGGTTAGAAATCTAGTTTTACATCATTATCATCTACAAAATACAGGTCTGTATTCAGATTCAGTCTTTTCTTCTTTTTTGATTGAAAAAGATCATTGTATGATGAAAATATTTCAATAGCTTAAAAATGATACATAACATGTAATATTTATTTTCATTCCAATGTATAAAATATGTGTAGTGCAGTATGTACAGTGTATCTATTTTATTTTTTTGACTTTTTTATACATTTTTCAAAGAATCATAATGCCATATATATATGTCAGTAATCAATCCATATGTATATATTTCCTGAAAGCTTGTTGCATTCTCTTTACAAAAATGTATAATTTGTTGTAAATATGGTATTTATTATGTCAGAATTTTTTAATATTTTACCTAAAACCTCCAGGCCAATAGAGACGAGTGCCTATTAAGGGCTTACTAGTCTTCAAAGTGTTAACAGTAATTTCATGTATTAACATGAAATTGTATGTTTAAAATATATATCATTTTTTTTTTTTAAAGAAAAAACTTTTATCTATAACAGTAAATATGAAACAGGTTTGGGTCAAATTGATTTTACTTGGAAAGCAATTATCAAAAGCAATATGTTTTAAGAAATATAATAGTAAAAGGGGAGCTAATGCAATTAAAAACAGCTGGAAATAATTGGATACTGAAGAATAGTTTTGAAATTTAAATAAATGGAGTGATCAGCATTGAAATCTATTTTAGAAGTGAGATTTTTTTACCATCAGTTTTGGGCTGTGAGAGAAATGACATATCATAATCTGAGTCAGGATGAAGTTCTCGTTCTGGTTCAACAGTTGATACTGCCATATCATCTTGTAGAGGACACACTTTACTTAGCAAAATGTTCAGTGTTATTAATGCTGTTCGAATTTGTAAAATTATTTGTCCTTTCTCTTCTATCTCATTTTGCAAGTCTTCTAGGATGGCATTTTTTTCATCGATCTGTTTTTTTAAATCCCTTTTCTCATTTTGATACCTGAAATCAATGTAGTATTTTAAGTGACATAAAGTATAAAATATAAATGCATTATTTTATAAGAAATCCTTATAAATCAATGCAAAACAGTTATTTTATTGCTGTATTAATGTATCATTAAAAACTTTATTAGCAAATTCAATTTTAACATATTCTCAAACGTGATTTTGGTGTAGTAGCTAGTACAATTATCTACAAACAGAAAGACATGAAACTAAAACACATATAGTATAGCCCTGATAATCAAACAAACTAGCCTAAAATTAGCTTAATTTGAATATAATCTAGGTTACAAAGCTCCATAAATTTAAAGACAGATTTGTTTGTAAATCATTAAAACTTTTATCTCAATTATTTTATATGTTATGGTTGTTTATTAATTACTATTGAGTAGTTCACAGAAGTTTTCTCTTAAAGCACCTAAACTTAAAAACTAAACAACTGATTTTTTTAAAATATTTAACATTTTGAATGAACATTTGTAAAATTTTGTTTAGTGTTATAGATATTACTCAAATTCTGTTGATCTAAATTTTTTAAAAAAGGAAAAAAATGATGTACCAGAAAAAATTAGGGGTCTTTCATTAAATTTTCAAGTTTTAGGAACTGGTTGACAGTGAATGTTACATACAGCTCTCATTCTAATAACTTTCATTTTCTGTCACACCCATGGGAAAAAGGCAATATCAATATTTTGGTAGACAGAGAGTTTTAAACAGATTGTATATTTTAGCTAGTCATGTCTTTGATTTCTGCAACACATAAATTTTGTATAATCCAAAAATCTAAAAGACTAAACAAGTCTCAGCCCCAATTAATTCAATATAATGGAGCTCTATTTATTACAAATAGCAGATAAATACTTCTGACCAAACGACTGAATTACAATGTCGGTTTATTAATGATGAAAGTTATAAGTTACAGAATCATGAAAACAATAATATGACAAAATAAAATCTTGCATTCGATAGAAGTAGCATGTTCAAGTTTGCTTTGTCTGGGGCTGTAAAACTTTTATTCTTTCACATGTCCAAGACATTTATGAAGGTCAGAAAGTGGTAAGATTGCA
The DNA here is from genome assembly GCA_036971475.1 of Prosapia bicincta. Lineage (NCBI taxonomy): Eukaryota > Metazoa > Arthropoda > Insecta > Hemiptera > Cercopidae > Prosapia > Prosapia bicincta. The sequence goes on from JBAIZL010000003.1 coordinate 41,443,774, forward strand.
ATGAGTAAAGATTATCAACTAGTTTCAAAGTATATATGGAGGAAGACCAAACTGGACTTTATATAAGATGGGAAAAGGATTGAGTTATGGATAGGCTATAAACAATTTTCATAACATGACTCAGATGAAATTAGAGACAGGTTTTTGAACGTCGATGTTTCGACCACACCAGCAATCCTTTTGGTTTTTCTCAAAACTAAAAAACATAATTACAACACCAAGACCAGCAGCCAACTATAGTCTTGGTGTTGAGTTTTATTTGTTGGTGTTGAGTTTTATTTGTTGGTGTTGAGTTTTATATGTTGGTGTTGAGTTTTATTTGTTGGTGTTGAGTTTTATTGTTGGTGTTGAGTTTTATTTGTTGGTGTTGAGTTTTATATGTTGGTGTTGAGTTTTATTTGTTGGTGTTGAGTTTTATTTGTTGGTGTTGAATTTTATATGTTGGTGTTGAGTTTTATTTGTTGGTGTTGAGTTTTATTTGTTGGTGTTGAGTTTTATTTGTTGGTGTTGAATTTTATATGTTGGTGTTGAGTTTTATTTGTTGGTGTTGAGTTTTATTTGTTGGTGTTGAGTTTTATTTGTTGGTGTTGAGTTTTATATGTTGGTGTTGAATTTTATATGTTGGTGTTGAGTTTTATTTGTTGGTGTTGAGTTTTATTTGTTGGTGTTGAGTTTTATATGTTGGTGTTGAGTTTTATTTGTTGGTGTTGAGTTTTATTTGTTGGTGTTGAGTTTTATATGTTGTTGTTGAGTTTTATTTGTTGGTGTTGAGTTTTATTTGTTGGTGTTGAGTTTTATATGTTGGTGTTGAGTTTTATTTGTTGGTGTTGAATTTTATATGTTGGTGTTGAGTTTTATTTGTTGGTGTTGAGTTTTATATGTTGGTGTTGAGTTTTATTTGTTGGTGTTTAGTTTTATTTGTTGGTGTTGAGTTTTATTTGTTGGTGTTGAGTTTTATATGTTGGTGTTGAGTTTTATATGTTGGTGTTGAGATTTATTTATTGGTGTTGAGTTTTATTTGTTGGTGTTGAGTTTTATTTGTTGGTGTTGAGTTTTATTTGTTGGTGTTGAGTTTTATTTGTTGGCGTTGAGTTTTATTTGTTGGTGTTGAGTTTTATATGTTGGTGTTGAGTTTTATTTGTTGGTGTTGAGTTTTATTTGTTGGTGTTGAGTTTTATTTGTTGGAGTTGAGTTTTATTATGTTGGTGTTGAGTTTTATATGTTGGTGTTGAGTTTTATATGTTGGTGTTGAGTTTTATATGTTGGTGTTGAGTTTTATTTGTTGGTGTTGAGTTTTATTTGTTGGTGTTGAGTTTTATATGTTGGTGTTGAGTTTTATTTGTTGGTGTTGAGTTTTATATGTTCGTGTTGGGTTTTATTTGTTGGTGTTGAGTTTTATATATTGGTGTTGAGTTTTATATGTTGGTGTTGAGTTTTATTTGTTGGTGTTGAGTTTTATTTGTTGGGTTGAGTTTTATTTGTTGGTGTTGAGTTTTATATGTTGGTGTTGAGTTTTATATGTTGGTGTTGAGTTTTATATGTTGGTGTTGAGTTTTATTTGTTGGTGTTGTAACTATATTTTTAAACTTAGTATTTAGTTTTGAGAAGGAACACAAGGATTGTAGGTGAGGTTGAAACGTCGACATTCAATAAATCATTTTATATCATCGTCTTTCATTTCATAAAAGTCCTGTTATAAATTTATAATTGAGACATTATAATTTTGAAAATGGTTAATATAAATAATTTTTATACTTACATGCATAAAACAATTAAATACAGCAGATCCAAAGTACTCATTACAGTGTATTAAAATGTATCAATATGCTTTTATAATTAATTGGAGTATTGTACTTTAAATGTTTGGTATACGGTAAATGCATTTTATCAATTAAATAACATTACAATCATTTAGCTCATTTTTACATTATTTATTAATTATCTTAAATCTGTTCATATAAAATATTCTTTTGAACAAAGTCTGTCATAGTTGTTTGTTGTATTGTTTCACACAAATGGGATGAAGCAATTTAAGAATTAATTATTTATGATAGGGGGAACATCATCGTCAACAGTAAAGAATGTATAAAGAAGGAATCCTTTTAATCTTTAGCATTCCAGAGCTATATACAGAATTCTGTAGAACTTTTCACAAAAATGTTTTATATGTAAAGTATTTAAGTGCAGTAAATAGAATACTTTATAAAGGCGTTTTACTTAGCTTGAACTAAACAATGATACTTTTGGAAATGTTTTAACAAATAGGACACATTAGTCACTGGCAGCAGATGTTTACAGAAGACACTATGTGGTCAGAATTATTAGGCTTGGACTAGGAAGTAAATGAGAAGAAATAATGGACTCCATGACCCTTCCACCTAACACAAACACTAAGACCAGTCTTATCCCACAATCCTTTTCACATATTTCCTAATAGTCTCCGTAGATAATATCCTAATTAATTGTAAGAGGGGGAAATGAAAGAGTCGTTTCAAACAATGAAATGAATCATGTGTTTTGTCAATAAGTGCTTTAATTGCTAGAATATGACAAAATACTGAGGGGCAAAGCAAAAAATTTCTACTATAATTAGTACACAAAATAGACTACAAATATATAAAACATAATATCTCAATTCAAATTAAAAGTGTACATAAGAAGTTGATTTTACTCATCTAATAAATATTTATGCTACATACACACACACATACAAGGTATTTCAAAAATACAGTAGAGCCTCGATAATTCAAGGTAGATGGGGCAGAGATCTCCTCGGTTTACCGGAAATGCGGATTACATGTTCCCATACATTACAAAAAAACAGGAGTTTTAATTAACCCTAATAATATAATTGAAAAGCACCCTAATAATATAATGCACAAAATAACTTTATAGAACTTTATTGATCACAGTATTTACTTAAATTTATGTTGCTTTGAAATACATTGTTCATCACAGTTGCTACATTTTTTTGAAAAAGTTGTAAATTGTCTTCTGCATCTGTTTATCAGATAGTTTATGTGCTGCAGTGTGGCTTAGATATCTTAGCAGAAATACATCTGTTGACGAGGTGTCTGTCTGTTGTTCAATATAAGTGCAGTTTCCTAGGCAGCTGTTCCTTCACCATGACTAATTTTCCTTCATGTAATATCTCGGTCGAACTTTCATCTTTATCCTCGTCAGTAGTTTTTTGTACAATTTCAATAATTATAACATCTGTTATCTTAAACTGTCCACATCAGAATTTTCACAACCTGGAAATGTTGATAAGAAATGTCGAACTGTTTCTTCTTGTCTATAATTAACAAGAATTAATTATTGTTAATAATTATTATATAATAATAATTATATATGTTATAATAATAATTATAATTAATTCTTCTTTTATTTTGCTTCATGATTCGGATATCCAGTTCACAACTCCCTTAACTTATAGAAAGCTACAGTGTTTCAGTCGCTTTCAAGAGAGATTGTAAAAAGTAGCGTGTATTTTTTTTCATACATTCCAGAGCTCATTGATCCATCGACTGGATTAGGCTCATAACATTTGCGGTAAGATATAAAGCACAGATTTCATCATAGCACACTTGACTTGATCTTCATCGGGATGCGACAAAGCTTTGTCTTTAAGGGAAATTCTTTACTTTTAAAAACTTTTCAGTTTCGGGCACAAACTCATTAAAAAACACTCTTTGAATAATTTTCTATTTATCCAACCAGCACTTTGGTTCTTATATGAAACTGGCAATGCCGATGAGGAAATGTTTTTTAAGTGACTTAGCTGATTAATCCTGCACCTAAGCCGACATGAAGCCGGATACAAATTTAACGGAAGCTCAAATCAGGATTCAGAATTTCAAAACTGTACTGTATTAATAGAGTTATGTAGAGAACATCTGAAAGTATTAGGTTCATTTTGAATTGTTAACTTTTTTTGGTATATTTTATCTATCAGTGATATATCAACAATTAATAAAGCCATCTTGACATACCTGATAGTTTGGAAGATATTATTTTCAATTAATAACAATCACAAAACTTCTTTAACATCTGAAAGATATGTGATCACTTTAACATCTTATAACTGTTAAAATTACTGTCAATTGAAATGTATGAAGAGCACTGATCCAGTGCATAGGATTTAAATGAATTTCTTGTATGAAAATAGGGGGAAAATACTCTTTTTGTGAGCATGAGCTGTTTGAAAAATGCAGATCAGAAGATTTTAGAAAAGCCTTTTTAGACCAAAGTCCCCTAATATCAAAAGATTATATTATTTGTGCATAATGCACACATACAGTCCTTGTAATTAGTGATATAGACTTTGTCAGCAAAGGACTTTTGGGGGATTGAACCCCTTGCATGAAGTATTATATATTTTTTTTATTTTTTTATTTTTTATTGGCTAGAGAAATTATTATAAATTTGCCGGTTTTGCAACAAATTATATATATTTATTCCTATGTCTTGTAAGAAATTTAAAATATTATAATTTCAAGACCATTTTTTATATAAAACCCATTGAGAAAATAAATTACACTTGACTTTAACCAAGCTTAAAACCTTTACTCTACTCTAGTTGGTGACTGCCCATAGAGCAATAAGAGGATCATTAGAATAGTTCTCAGGACTCTGTCTCCTACCTTAAGCTGTCCTCAGCTATTAAGAAAAAAATTACCTGTTAATGTTCATTTAAAGGGAGATTCAAGCAATGTATTTCTATGCATAGGTTTTTGTTTGTAACCTTGTAAGATCACATATTTTTAGTGCATATATTGTTTACCATTTTATAATGTATAATTTATGCATATTCACTGACTCCAGATCTGCCCTCCAGGTTCTCTTAAATTCATCCACAGGGGACTACTCCTTTCGCACTGCTGAAATAAGAAAATTTGTTAACGACTTGATAAACATGTGGAAGGACCCACTCTTTAATGGATACCCACGCATTTTGGAATACCAGGAAACAAGCGGGCTGATGAAACAGCTAAAGTGGCATCCCATACGTACCCAACATTTAAAGCCAAATATCCACTCATGTATTGTGAAAGCTTGGTAAATAAATACTTTCATAAATTATGGACTGAATCTTGGAAAGAAGAGGCCAGAGGCCACCTTTTTCAATTTCAACCTGAACCGTTGAACGAGGACAAATTCAGGGAAGTTTCACATCCGATTGCAGCTTGAGCATGTGATCCGGTCATCTAGTAATGGAGGAACATTTATTTAGATTTAATCTTTCGAATTCTCCAATCTGTATACTTTGTGAAAATGAAGATGAGAGCCTAAAGCATATTTTGTTTGACTGCACGTGCTCTATACCAATGAGAGACTTCCTGAGAGGCGAAGTAACAACATGGTAAGATATTCTCATAAATAACAAGCATTGGGGGCTGGCAAGGATAATATACCATAGACATCGGGCTATCGCCTACTCTTGAAGCTGGATGCCTGTGCAAAGAAGTAAAGATTTAATCTTTCGAATTCTCCAACCTGTGCACTTTGCAAAAATGAAGATGAGAGAGAAAAGCACATTTTGTTCAACTGCACATATCCCCTACCAATGAGGGATTTCCTGAGAGCCAAAGTGACAACATGGTAAGACATTCTCGTGAACAAGAAATATTGGGGGCTGGCAAGGATAATATATCAGAGACATAGGGCTATCGGCTATGCAAAGAAGTAAAATAATGTATAATTTACAAGCAGTGATTAAGAGTTTGATAGTAATTTTAGTTTAGAATCTGAGTCAAAGCACAGTAAGTGATACTGCTGATTTAAAATGTTTTCCATTTTGGCCACATGATACAATGAATACCTGTTTATTTTACAAAAAACAACAAACATCTTGTCTATTAAACTGGTTTTAAACCTATTGTCTGATTTCACATGATATTTTATAAAGTTTTTTTATGAAATTAAAATGTTAGTACTACACTAGTCACCCGGAAATAGGTGACATATAACTAAGTTGTAAAATTACATTAAAAGAGATTTTGAACCTCACTACAGACTTAACTTCAAATAAATAAAAGATTTAGTTTAGTCAATAATATTTTTTTTTTCTAGAGATAATTACAGTCAGTCATAGTTTCTGTATACAATCAGCCAAATTGAACATGTTAAGTGTGTTACTGTGTGTATATGAATTTGTTTTTGTCCTTAGATTTTCTTTCATCACTAAAAAAAAAATAAGGTTCATAATTTAATTTTTCTGGTTTGTTCATTTATTTATTTACTAGTTGTTAGTGACTTAACTTTATAATTAGTAAGCTTTGAAGTTAAATACAAACCTGATAGCTTCTTCAGTTTGTGTGTGGTATAAAACAGCTTCTAGTAGCACATCCATTGAGTTACGAAGTTTCAAAATCTTTGACTTTTGTTCCTCATTAAGATCAACTTGTCTCTGAAGTCGAGCTTTATGTTTCAACTGCTCCATCATTCTGAAAAAAAAATTATAAACAATTTACTAAAAAAGTTTCAATAATTTAATTTTTTTTATAAAATGAATTCTACTTGGATTCCCTAACCCAGACAATTATTCAAGGACATATTTAAAATGACAGAGTAATATTCACACACACAAAAATTACTGATTAAATTATCAGAAATATATTGCAATAAAAAAAGGCTAAAATCTTCAAATATAAAAGTTAATATGTGTTTATTATTTTACCATAAATATTGTATTAATTAATAATAAATAAATGAGTCTTTGTGTGTTACCCCTATGTGGAAGGTTAATTGGTAACTGAATAGTATTGTGGTTAAGAAATTTTTGAGTATTTAATATTAATATTCAACCACAGTGTATTCCTAACAAATAGTAATTGTATTAATAATTACAACTGACAATAAACCCAAAACCAGAATGCAATATTAATTAAAGTAATAATACAAGATTGTAGAAGAAACTTTTTGTTATTTTCATGACAAAGTTATTTTCATTAGAGGGTACAACTACAATGAAAATATAAAACAGACAAAAAATTACTATATTCTACAGTTGTGTAGTGAGAACCAAGCGTTACCAAACTTGTACATCCTCAATCATCTGTGATGTTTGACAGTCAACCAACCTGTTAACTATAAACTGAAAGCTATGTCAAAAAATAATAAAAAAAACTATCTATAATTATAAAAGCACAAATGAATAATAAATATAATTTCTGGAAACAAAACATAAATATCTATATTTCAATAAAGTAATTTTAATCCACCAAAAAAATATCTAGCTGACTGGGAACAATTATGTTCCAAATTTCATGCCATGAATTACTGAAAATAATGACTCCAAATTTACGAAGCTAAAAACAAAATTCAAGCAAACAGTAAAATTTCAAAGATGTATCTACTAATTATGATACCTTTGGTATGAAATAAATCTAACCAACTCATGGAGAGGAAATAGATTTGACAAATAAAGAACTTAATTGTACTATTTGTATATCTACTAATAACCCTATAAATAAGTTAGTAATTAATGTAGAAAGTAGTAGTAGTACTAAATTAAAAATCACACAAAAATTCACGTTGAATGAATGTAAAATAAAAATTCTAGATAATTTAAATGTGTTCAAGAGTAATAATACTTTTATAGTCTAAAAAAGGCTGAGATTTAATTGAAAGCGTTTGTTAAGAAAGATCATTTCTACTTCACCATTCAAGTGTTTGTGGTTCATCACGGTGACCATATCTATAGGTCCTAGTATCACTGAGTCTGCTTAAAGGAACACTTTGTGGTTAATCAGTGAGATTGTATTTAATCGGCCCTTTACAGCTGATCTATATTTCTCTTTTATACAGATTTACCTTTTTACATGAAGTGAATGTAGAAAGAAAAGTAATTTATTACTAGAATTTTGTAGTAGTGTAAATTGTCATTGAAACTGATCCTTAAATCTAGAAGGCCACAAAGCAATCACAAAACCATAAATAATTTTCATTTGTTTGTATTAACTTGGAAAAACCACTAACTTATTTATTCAGCAGATCCGTTTCGCGCTAGGTCAGCATATTAATAACGCTGTGAATTACTGACAAAACTGTTGCTCAGGTGTGTTGTGTGTTGTATTGGTGTGAGTATGTGGTGTGTTATTGTTCATAGAGTAGTTGTTAATTTTGTGCGCAAATATAGTATTTGATTGGGAGTATGTTTTGTCATTTAGAATGTGTTGTGAATAGTATTTATGGTGTTTATATATCTCATAGTTTTCTACTGTGTTAGGTTTTTTGCTTTTATTGATGTAATGAAGAATTTTTAGATTGGTGTCTATGTCAGTCTGTGAGTGTAGAGTATTTTGTATCATATGTGTATGGCAAAATTTGATTTGGGTTGTGTCTTTCTTATCTGTTCTACCTATTCTTTGTATCTTGTGGTAAATGTTTTTGCTGTTTGACCTATGTAAAAGCTGGGATAGTTGTTGCATGTAATCTTGTATATGCCTGCCTTGTCGTGTTTATCTTGGTGTGTTTTTTAACCGTGTAGGTGTTATTTAATTGTGTTGGATGTTATGAAAGCTACTTTGTATTTAAGTTTGCAGAGCGAGAAAGCTATGTTTGTGTTGTGTATGACTCTGTCTGAGGTGGTGGGTTTCCTGTATATTTTGAATGTGTGTTTTGTCATCGTTAGGTCTAAGAAGTCGATTTTGTTCTGTTGTTCTGTTTCCAGTGTGAAGTTTATGTTATTGTGTAATTTGTTTATGTAATTGTATAAGGTGTTTATCTGTCATTGTAAGGTGTTGCCATTGTATAGGATTAGGATATCATCAATGTATCTGTACCAATATATTATTTTGTAGGCGTGTTTGTTGTTGTTTATGATATGTTTTCGTTCTAAATTGTGCATGAATATTTTTGACAATATGCTTGAAATGGGGGATCCCATGCGTAAGCTGTTGTTTTGTGTGTGGTATTTACCATTGTATGTGAAGTAATTCTGAGAAATGATTGTTTCTGTTAGTGTTATTATTTCTTTGGTTGTGTTGTCTGGTGTTTTGTTTTTCATTACCATTTGTTTGAGTAAGTTCACCTAAAATACACACAAAAAATACCAATACTCCCACTAATAAATAACACATCAGCATCCTCACACAAAATCATGAAACACCTCGACAAAATAATAAGAAAAAACATCACATTTCATAGCCACACCAGCGTGTGTAATTTCTATAAAAACCTCAAGATGTACAACACAAAAACTGCGAGCCATAAATAATTGTATAAAAACAGTAGATTCTTGCTATTCGCGGGTTGGGTATTCGCCGTTTCACTTATTCCCAGATAGCAAAATTACAGGATATCCTGCTAATATGTAACGTATTTTTTAAAACAACAAGAAAAACAGTATAGTTACTGAGCAGGTTGTAGGATAATGTGTTCTCGTTTTATTTATTTTTTACAGTACTGTAATTACTTATCCTAATGAAATCTGATTTTTCTCTAAACATCCATTATACTGTACATTACTAAGCCTACTACTTAAAAGATATGGATTCCTTATTTATAACAAGTGGCGTCATCGTCAATGACAAAAAACGATAAATCAATCCAGCTCCCAGATCCAGCTCTATGCATAAATTTAACATCACTACTGTTACTTACTTTTAATTTAATAGCTTTAAAATTCAAACATCGATAAGCATATCAGACCTAACTCGAATTTTGTTTTTCACGCCAGTTAATCAACAGGTGTCGCATTCGATTGTCATGTCTGCTAGTTTTGGAAACGTCGGGTCTACTTCTGGAAGTGTCTAGTTAGGACTGAAGGAAAACGTAAATAAACTATAAAATATGTATGTAATTATCTAGTACGTAATATTGCATTCTGTATTATAAGTGTACAATATAGCTGTAATTAATATTGACATTTTTTATGTGGAATGTAACCCTCCCCTTTCCATACAGTTGGTTTTAGTATTAGCTGTTTCACTATCTGTGGTAAGTTCGGCGAACACAACTGTATAGTGATTACTGTATAATGAAGTTAGGATCCTAACTATCTACATTTATGTATGCGCAACAAATATTTAATTAATAAAATCCCCATATATTTTACTTTATAATAAATTTTTTTGCATTTTAATAAGGGATTGGAAATTTATTTGTTGTCACGTACAGCTTTTGTAGGCAATTTAAAGCCATATATTTTTACCTTTATCTATTAACCTCAAATAGCAGACACCTTCTAACGATGGACATTTGGTAAAATATGAAAGATGTTAACTATTTGGAGGTTTTACTATACAACCAAATCTTACCTGGGGAAAATGTCATCAAACTTTGGCACTAAAGTGACTTCTTGCAAGTCTGTCAAAATCTCAGTAAGGTCTTGAAGCTCTTTTTTTATGAACATATCTGTTACATCTGTATTTTCATCAGAGGAAGTATCCTGAGTTACTGCAGCAGCCTAAACATAATTGATAAATGATTTAATAATAAATTGTAACCTATTTTATCTTCCAATTGTTTAAGTAAATCATTATGGCGTTGTTCGCTTTTAAACAGAAAATCTTAAATATGAAATTAATACCACTATTTAGCATACAAGCAGTTTCTCAAAAAATTAGGCCAAATTAATAATAAAAAATAAATTAAATTATTTCCAAGAAATTGCCATATGAATATATATTTACCTATTAATAAAGATACCATCTTGATAAACTCTCATGTTTAAACCAAGATTGCATAAGGTCTTCGGACTGTTGCAAGTCTGCTAAAGACTGCACAAAGTTCAGATTACAAATGCCGATTAAAACCAATTTTAAATAATATTATTAAAAGGAATAGAATTATGTAAATTCAAGTTGAATATATAAAATACGGAAAAGTTAGTAGATTTAACCACCAGTTGATATATGGTAAATCCAATATTCACCAAAACATAACAAAGTTGGAGAACCGTTAAAGTGTTTTATATATAACCAATGGAAAAGAGTAGAAATATCCTACAAACTCAAATGACATTTCAGTTTAATGATTAGGAGCTGAAACTACCAGAACTATGATTATTTTCTAAATTAAGTAATTAATTTCAATAATATATACAAAATAGCCAATAAATAAATAACAAAATACTAAAAAACAATAATTAAGTATTGGTTTTAGTCTCCGTAGAAAGTATTGTTTTAATTAAGTATTTCCTTAGAGAGATTCAAAGAGCAACATATGGAGCAGAAGAGGCAAAGTGTATTTATAGCTTAGTAGAAATTCAAAGTGGCATCTCATTTTGAAAATGCTTACTGGAGATATATTGAGGCCCTTTGTTTACGATGTGTTGCTCATACTACATCTAAGATATATCGAAGGTCTGTGGCAGGTTAGAAAAATATCTAGTTCTCACTATGTAACTATGAAGGATATTTCTCTTGTACCTTCTGAAAACTTATATATCAAAATTACTATGAATTTTTAATAATTTTATATAAAGTTACTTATAATGACCGTCCTACACAATTCAACACTACTATCACTCGACATGACAAATATGTACACCAACATACCCATACCCGAAAAGCTCAACATCCTAGAAACCCAATTAATACAGAACAACATACCTAAAACCCATGTTACCGAAATCATAAACATCCTCCAAACCATCACCAAACAAAACTATTTCACCCACAACTCAAACTTCTATTCACAACCAGATGGCCTACCCATGGGAAGTCCTATCAATAGTGTCCTAAGTGAAACTTTTCTACAACACATAGAAAACACCAAGATACTCACAAACAATACACACACACAAAATCATTTACTGGCACAGATACATCGATGATGTCATAACATTATACAGAGGCAACTCCCGTCAATGCGAAAAACTCCTCACCTACACTAATAAAATACAACCAAAACTCCACTTCACTTCAGAAATTGAAACCAACCGATCCTAAACTTCCTAACCATAACAAAAAGCCACACACAAAAACACAGCTTCAACATTTACAGGGAACCCATAACGACACACACTTATCCACAACACCTCAAATAACTCTATCCAACAGAAACACGCTGCCTTCAGATCCATGCTCCATAGAATTAAAGAAGTCCCAATGACCACAGAAAACATAAACAAAGCACTAGACATAATCAAATACTTAGCATACACAAATGGATACACCACAATAATAGACAAACTATGGTACTAAATACAAAAAAACACTAATATTAACACTACAGGCAAGGAAAACAAATACATCACATTACCATACATAAACAAAACAACAAATAAAATAAGCCGCAAATTTCAAAAAATAGGATACAAAATAGCATACAAAACTAATAACAAGCTACAATACAAAATACAACACAATACCAACAACAAAGATAAACTACAAGCACCAAGCGTATACAAACTGAACTGCGACGAATGTAACAAATTCTACATTGGACAAAGAGGTTACAGCTTTAAACAAAGAGTCGAGGAACACAAACAGAACACCAACTCAACATTTTACAATCAAATAAAAGAAACAGGACACAAATACAAATACATTTACCATAACCTAGAAATCCTACACATCAACAAAAAAGGACGACATCTCAACACACCAGAACAATATGAAATTTACAGACACACAAAAACACAAAGTACAAACATATTAAACGAACAAACACAATACATATCACACATAGTCTTTGATACTATTGAAAACCTATCTTTAAAACCGTCATCACTGACCCGTCATCTCCAAGCAGAAGACACTGATGAAGATCGGCCCATAGCGATTGAAAACATTCTGTCTCAGTAAGTTTTAACAAATTTACAAAATTTAAAGTTCGGATAGTCATAAACTATTGTTTAACACTTTCAGCACAGCGGCGATATTGGTGATCTCATCAAAACTACTGTCTGGTTTTTGTTAACTTCCACATCTGATGGCAGTGGAATGCTATGCGGGTTGCATCTAGATGCTTGTCATAGCATCTAATTATCGAGCCCTTTGTTTTTATCTCAATATTTTTATTTCTAACATATACATTTTTATTGGGGACATCAGAACAATGTATTAGACACTAAAATATTGTTTTAATTATCGGGTCACAATTAAAAAAAAGGAATTCAAATGATAAATTACTGTATGACAAATAATAAAACACAAAAAGACAGAGAAAAAAGATAATTTACATACAAAACTAAAGACCCTACTACTAAAATATACTACATACTAAAATAACCACTCAATGTTTGTTTCTGTTTATGCCATGTCTTTCACAAAGCCATTGAGATCGATAATGTAAACGGAGACATAGATAATACATATGTCATGTCCGAGACTATTTATAGCCGAGATTAGCTGACATTTGTTTACTACAATCTTATGTTGACACATTAGGTTTTCGGGCGTCCAAACATTTTGTCAATAACTCATATTTACAATAATCTGTTCCTACCTCGAGTTGGTTCTTTCACTCTAATAGGGCAGTAATTGTTCTTGCGATAGTTCAGAAAACTTAGTTAATTTTTATGATCGTTAATTTTACTGGATATTTTGCCGTGTTAAGTGTTTCAAACTAAAAAAAAAACATTAAAATATAAAAGTTAAACCAAATTAAGTCTGTTCATAAAACTCCCTGAAGCATTGTTTCAGTTGAAGCATCAAAAGTTAACTTGAAATGGTCGGATTTCAAAATGACTCAGGCACAATGTTCTCCAAACTCTTCTGAAATACTTACGTAAAAATTAAACCTTTATACAAACACGTATCGATACTAAAAAAGTTTCAATCAGCCTGGGAGTGAGCGCGCCGGTGAGCTTGCCGTCTCTAAGAAAATAAGCTGGGAGCGCACATGCACGCTCTCTGTGCCTAGTAAGGGAACCAAGAGTGTGCCAGTACGCTAACCATGTTGAACGTGTTAAGTGATTAATAAGACTCACCAAGTGTAATGGACTACAATATTCAAGAATAAAATTTATTAAACTTTTCATTAAATACAAAGATTTTGTTTTAATAGAAAGACAGTTTCAATGTCACAAATGGCTTTACTCAAATTTTATTAATACAATTAATGTAAAACAACACAATTTTGAGTAAAAAGAATAATTATAAACATAGGTTTGTCAGTTTGTCAAATAAAAATTAAAGATAACTGCAAATAAGGCCAAGAATAAGAGAGTGTGAGCTAATAGAAAGAATTGAAAAATAAGAAATTACTTTAATTTTAAGACATAATTATACCTAGAAAAACATTTAGACTTTCCAAAAAAAAAACCGCAAGGTTTTTGTTTTGGTTGAGATGCTATTTGTCAGTTTGTTGCAACAATTCCTAGAAATAGAATTTACTGTGGAATTTAAAACCTACAATCAAAATTAACAAAATAAATCTTACCAGGAGTTTATACAACATTATCATTAATACTAAAGAAAAACTCTCCCACACCAAATTCAATTACCTGATATGTGTACGAATTACAAATTGGTATGAGTTGGTGAGTGTGGGTAGGGGCTAACTGGATTTGATGGAGTGGGACATATCTCATTATGTTGCCGAGGGGAGCACCAAAGGTGTTATCTACATTGCTGGAGTGTTATGTTGACAACAATAACCATTTGAAATAATAAAATTGTAGCTTTTCTCAATACATGTTGTCTCAAACTATCTTTTCAAAATTTTTCAAAACTGTCCACATTTTTCGGTAGTTGAGCAATCAATATATTTCACTATATAATCTTTTAAGGAAAGAAACATTTATATTATTAGGGTAGGGATATAAAACCTTGCCTGGGAAATAGTGCTGCAAGCACTTAAATGTATTTTATCTGCAGGTCTGTACCATAAAAGAATATGGTAAATGATGTGAAGGTGCTGGGAATCTATACACATAAATTTGTTAAAATGTTTAATATTTAGTTACTAAAAAAATTAACCATAAACATTAAAAAAATTATTTACTGTCATTGCAAATACATCATTTAATAAAATTAAAATGCTGTTCACTGCTAAAAGATTCAATGTAAAACTAATTTTCCTTTGTTGGAAATAATTTAAGACATTTCAAGTACTGCTCCTATTTTAAAAATTTGTTTTTGTAAAACATTAGCTTTATTTGGAAAGTAAATTTGACTTGCTTTGAACCATAACTACCTTTGCAGATATGAGATCATGTAAAGCATTAGCCTAAGCCTAAAAAGTAAGTAAAGGCTGAAAATCTTATAGAAAGTTTTAAGCAGTTCAGAAAGTTTTAAGTCTGAACCTTACAGGAAGGAATACCTCAGACTTTAAGCTCATCAAATATGATAATTATTTATTACAACGGAAAGTAATTGAGTTGGAATGTCTAATTATTTGATTGTTTGATTTGAATGTTTAAAATTAAAAGTATTAGCGAACACAAAAAAAGGTTTCTAATTGTCGGGTTGTAAATCTTTAGGTTTCTGAATAATACTTATTAATTCATTTGACAAAATACCTCTACTTACTGATATTTCTCAGCAGATGCATTTTGCACTTAGTCAGTGCATTGTTCAAAATGTTGTGAGTCGAGGGCAAAAATCAATATGTTTTTTTTTTTTGCCAAGTGAATTAAGAAATAAGGGGAAAGATCCTTTAATTATCAAGCAAGTTAGAAGTTATGATAGAAATTTCTATAATAGTTCGAAATTAAAATAAACCAAATAATGGAAAAGTAGATAAACATTACTCACCAATTAATTTTATATAAATAATGTCCTGCGGTTAAAATTAAAGCATGAAAAATTACATATTAAATTATTTATGTTAAAAACATTTAATAATTTCTTAGAAAAGTAGTAAATTCAAAGCTATAAAAAAGTAAAATCACTATGAAATAAATTCATCTCTTTTAGGCCTTGAAATGAAAGGAGAATTTTGCGATTTGCTTAACCAGAGGATTCCCAAATGTTAGTAAAGATTGTGGTATAACTTATGGCCAGCTGGACCTACAAACTCCATACAAGTTTTGAATAATTTTTCCTAGTCCATGAAACAACAATAAATCATCAGTTTGCAAAAGGAAAATTCAACCACTGCTAAACGAAAATTAAACATCGCAAAAAACAAAAAAAAAATCAGGTTTAGCTAGAAGTGCATTAGCATTAAATATTGCTTGTCCATGTATAAAGAACAAAAAATAGAAAGATATATAGGGACTAAAGTGGATGCTCCACTGATTTTGATAGTATGAATGTATAATCGCTCATATGAGAAGGATTGCTTTACTGAAGTAGATTTAGTTTCTAACAAGGTTATTGAGAAGAGTCTTACCTACTATTCAATATTTTAAAACAGCTTGAAGTTTAAGTAAAA
Source organism: Prosapia bicincta (assembly GCA_036971475.1). Taxonomy (NCBI): domain Eukaryota; kingdom Metazoa; phylum Arthropoda; class Insecta; order Hemiptera; family Cercopidae; genus Prosapia; species Prosapia bicincta. Next base: position 41,460,046 of record JBAIZL010000003.1, read on the forward strand.
ATAAAACTTGTTTCAACATTAAACAATGTAATTAACTACTTTTTAGCAATGGGCTCAAACCTCCATTCCATAATTCATAATATTTCATTTATACTTCTACTTTTGGGTTCAAACCTAATACTTGAACCTTATAACTTAGACAGCTTTTAATACTATCCTTCCATTTTAAAAAAGGCAGCTTTTAATTTTAAATACAGTTTGATTTTCTTACAGCGTACGGTAAGACTAAAACTACTGGAATGGTTTGAGATAATTTGTTCTATTTAATTATACCGAGGTATAAATATACTAACTTTTATTAATAAAAGACATTGGATATATGAGTCAATAACATCTATTTTCAAAATAAATGTTATTGTCTGATATACCAACTGTGTTCCATTAATATCAAGATTTGTGAATGTGTATATATATATATATATATATATATATATATATATATATATATACAGTTATCCGTGGGCGGATTAACCGGTTTGCAGATTATCCAGGGTCTGCCATTGTTTTACAAATATCCAATTTTTATTCCAATCAGATTCATGTGTTTAAATTTCCAAACGGTGAATTACGACGTAAATACATATAAGGCTTAATAGAAGTTAAGATGAAGGGAATAGATATGTAAATATGTACATACTAATTTTTACATTGAAAGGGAAGCCTCCCGACGCGGGCCAGTGAAATAAAAGGGGCGAGCAGACTACTGTATATAAGAGTCAATGACAAAATCGTTTGGACGCCCGAAAATCTAATGTGTATCATAAGATTGTAAACAAATGTAAGCTAATCTCGGCTATAAATAGTCTAGGACGTGACATATGCATTATCCATGTCTGTCATATACATTATCGATCTTTATGGCTTTGTGACACACGTGGCACAAGTAGACACTGTGGGACAAAATGGTTCTCAAGAAACTTAGATTACACATTAAAGCTAAATCAATGCTCACAAAAAAACAGACGAAAGTGACAGATTTTTTTTGTTAAAAAGTGAAAGTATTATGTGTAAAGGAAATTACATATGTACATACATACTTACTTTTGACATATACTTATGTACGTATTGTAAATAGTTAGACATATAAATGTACATATTATAATCCGTCAACTATATCGACATTTTAAATTATTTTCTGTATTTATTTTGACCTCTGAAGATTATTTGTGAATTGCATTAACCGGGGTCATTATTGTGTAACTTATGGTATAATAATCGATCGTTTTGCGTATTCTTTGTTCATAGCGGATTATCCGGGAATTCGTTATCCGGCGTTGCCGGGCCACCCTATTCCACGGATAATTGGGAGTTTACTGTATATATATATATATATATATATATATATATATATATATATTCTAGATATTTAAAATTATCCATTGTTTTTCCGTTGCACTGACTTTATGAAGCTAATAAATCACTAATTTTGAGTAATTTTATCCACCATTTGGTGGATCCAAAATGGTGGATAAAATTACTCAAAATTAGTGATTTATTAGCTTCATATATATATATATATATATATATATACACTGTAACATTTATAGAATGGGCTATATAATGTTCTTTAAGAATTGGAAAAATAGATTAGAAATAACCCACACAAAATTTAAAAAAGAAATTCATTAAAAGATTGATTAGATTAAATTGAAACTAAATTTAGGTAAAAGCCTAGAATTGTAAACAAGGTATTTGAACTGTTAAATCGATTAGGAAATTTGTTATATCAAAACCCCTAACACATAAATTAAAACAAGATAATCTAATAATAATTATATTCAAACAAAATTGTAAATATTAGTAACATAGGGCATAAGTAATTACTTGAAGGAGAAAGTGAAAAACGGTAGTAAACAAATTGAAAGGTTATGTTCTATGAATCCAGTCAAAACACACACATTTCGAAATATTACAAAAGTAAAACACAAAGACACTTCACACACTAATAATAATAATTAAATAAACACTGGAAGGTTTGTTAAGGATGGGAAAATTGAAACAGTATGTTAACAAAATTAAAACTGGTGAAAACAATCGCGTTATTGCATCAGCTGTAGAAAGCAAGAAGTAGGTCAGTTACAGTCGACTCTAGTGGGAAGGAATCGAACTAAATTATAGCAACATGTGTTTTAGAAGAAGGAGAAGCCGCCATATTTTAAACATTGGTAGAAAATTAAAAAAACGAAGCGTTAGTTGAGTTGGAGATAGCGTGGGTGACGCTACAAGATCGGACCTGCGATGACCAGTCAAAATTTTACATTGGAAGGAATTCGTCAAAATTATACCGTTTTGTGAAGAAACTTGGCAAATTTAAATAAGGATAAGAAAATGTAAAGATAAAGTACAGTGGTAATATAATTTGAAGGAACTAAAACGAATTTAAGTGTGTAAAAAGTGAAATTTGAAGAGAACGGAATCTTACGTAAGCAACCTGCAGAATTTCGGTATTTGATAAGTTAAGTATGTATAGCGCTATAAAAAATAAACTTTAGTGGACCTTTAAGATAACAGGGAAGTTTAATTTTGTACATTAGAATATCTTGTGATTAATAGTAATAAGATCATAATCCAGTTCAAATAGTTTCGCCTTTTTGCTTATTCCAAATTAAAGTTTTTCCATCAGGAAAATATTTATTAAAACTAATTTCAAAATTTAGTATTGTTTTTTAAAATTTATTTAATTAACCTAAGAATTAAAAATATATAGCCCATGCTATAAACCCCGAGATAGTAAGAGATCGTAAAATTAGCCTAGGGTATATAAAATTTTGTAACTAAAAATCAAAGAAAGTGAGTTTAGTATATTGTGTTAAAATTTGTTAAGTTTATTTTTGTTCTGTGTATTGTTTAAAGGTTGAAATAAAAATTGTTATAATAAAGAATTATGAATTGTTCCTGAGTAGTTTTTTGTTTTGTTTTAAATAGAAATTTGATATATATTATAAAAGAAATATTTAATAGTAAAACATCGTTGTATTGTGTTTTATAAATCATTATATTTGGCGCCCAACGTGGGGCACGATTATTAGAAAAATAATAATAAAGAATAAATTAGTCAGGAGTTTGTGTTTTGTAACTAGAGAAATTAATTATTTTCATTTAATAATAAAACCCCGTTGTATCACGGCACGGAAGAAATTGTTATAATTGGCGCGACAACGTGGGAGCTCGATAAAATAAGAGATAAAATTTATTTAGAGAGATTTTGAAACAAAATTAATTTAGAACTTTTTATATGAAAAACATTTGAACTGGAAATAGATTTAGAAAAGATTTTGTAAAATTAAACACTGAGTTGAATAGAGTCAATGCTAGGTTTATAGTATATATATAAATTGTTTAATTTTGTATAATAAGTTACTTACAGTAAAAAAAAAAAAAGAAAAAATATGTCTGATGAGAGGGAATCATACAATTTGCGGGGAGATAGAGCTTAAAAAACGGGAAAATTGGACAAGTTTGGAAATGCAAGAAATAGAAATGGAAGGCACAGATATGCCAATAGGAAACATTGAGGTAGAAGAAGCTAGGGGACTACCACCTATGCAAACCCAACAAAAAAAACGGGGAAATAATGAGAATGAAGATTTAAGGGAGATGATGAGAACTCTCATGGAAATGAGTATAAACATCAATAAAGGTAGTGAGAATATAAAGAGGGAGATGAAGGATATGAACCAGAATTTAAACAAAAAATTAGAGGAAAATAGAGACGAAATAAGAGAGATGAAGGAGGATTTGAAATCCATAAAAGAGGAAATTAGGGAGGAAAATAGGAAAATGATAGAGGATATGAGGCGACAGTGGAGGACAGAGAATAATGCTGTAATAGAGGATGTGAGAAGAGACTTAGAGGAGAAAGATAGAGGATTAGAGGAGAAGATTAAGACAAATTTTGAGGAGACAAAAGAAATAATAGCTGATGAAATAGAAATTAATAAGAAAGAGATAGAGAAAGTAGAAAATATAACTAAGAAAAACACAGAAGAGTTAGGAGAGTTGAAATTAAAGGTGATAGGAGAAAGAAAGATAACAGATGGGCGTTTTAGGAAAGTCGAAGATGTAAGGGAGAAAATATTAGGAGAGGAGGGAAGGTTAGGAGATAGAAATAAAATAGGAAAAATAGAAATATGGCCAATAAAAAAATTAACAATTCAAACCGCAACTAATAAGAAGACTGAAAAGATTAATAGAATGATAATGGTAATAGGAGAAATGGGAGGAGTTAAATATCCGTTTCAATGCTTAGTGGTAACAGGCTTATTGAGAGAAATGATCATAGGTACGGATATGTTAATGAATGTGGAGGCACAACTCGATTTTGTAAAATGGGAGATGGAATTTAAATATGAGAATAACAGAGAAAATAGAACTTATGAAGCAGATGAGAGATACAATGGAGATGTAAACGGTGTTACGGCAAGGACAGGCGTGGGGACAAGAAAAGAGCATGGTGCCCACAGTCAGTCGGAAAACTAAGACAATAAGAAACCCAGGAATAGAAATTAAATAGAGGAAACAAGTTTACAGGCATTAATAGACACAGGCAGTAATATGACATGTATCCAGGAGAACTGGATATTGGAAAATAAAAATAAAATAGGAAGGGAGATATTAAATATAGGTAAAGGAAGCAATATGAATAAACTCTAGGTGACTATGTGTATAAGAAAACGTTAGCAGGAGATAAGTTTTAAGGGATGGTAACTATATCTACGATAATTTATTAGAAACTTCGTCGAATAATGAATAAAGATAAATATGAATCTATGTTAATAAATATTGAAGCATCGTTGTAATAAATAAAATATGGTAATTGTGTATTTAAACTTCGTCGTATTGTAAGGGAGAATCTGCGTTGATAAATAATGGAACTTCGTCGTATATATTATATCTTATAAAAGAAAAATTAATCTATGATAAATAAGTATTAAAACAAAATTTATATTCGTTGATATAGGGACAGTGTAATCGAAAGAGCTATAGATATGATCAAATAGAGGATATAAGATTGCAACCTTTAAAAATATTAGATGTTAAACTTCATACAAAATAAACTGAGATGATATAAGAAAATAATTGAACTGGATGTGAGATTGGAAGGGGAGATAAAATACTAACTTAGAACTGAGAGTTAGATGAAGCTAAAAGCAAAATAAATATGAGACAAATAATAAACAAGGAATAAACAGAAATAAGGGAAAGAGAAATGTTATAACCAATTTGACCAAATCTAGACATACTATGACTCGGATAGGCTGGGATTTAAAGACACGGTATCAGAGAATATATGTTAAATAAATATTGAATCAGACTTATGATTGGAAGGATTCCAATTGTAATAAATGTAAAAAAAAAAAAATATATATATAATTATGGAAGGAATTGTAAATACCAGAACATGATTTATTGTTACTATATGTTAGAATTGTTAAAGAATTGTTGATTGAATGTTAGTTATAAGTATATTGTATTGTTAGAAGATAAGTTAAGTAATATGTAGCTTGAAGTTTTCAGCTCAGTATTTGATTGTTAAAGAATTAAGATAAAATTGTGTCGTAGAATTAAGTATAAATGGACGAAAGTGGACAGATGAAGGTATAAATGACTTTTAAGTGGACAATTCTAAAAGTGGTAAAGACAATGGACGATAAGTTAGCCAAAGTGTTGAGGTACTTACTCAATAAAAAATGTATTCAATTAGTTATTCAATAAAATGTACAATTAGGAAATAAATGTTAATTTAAATTTAATTAAAAAAAAAATATGTATATTTAATCAAGCTTGTAAAATGTAAAGAATGTGTAATGTAGATATTAGGAATATTTTTTTATTTAAATTAAATTAGGGGACATTGTAACATTTATAGAATGGGCTATATAATGTTCTTTAAGAATTGGAAAAATAGATTAGAAATAACCCACACAAAATTTAAAAAAGAAATTCATTAAAAGATTGATTAGATTAAATTGAAACTAAATTTAGGTAAAAGCCTAGAATTGTAAACAAGGTATTTGAACTGTTAAATCGATTAGGAAATTTGTTATATCAAAACCCCTAACACATAAATTAAAACAAGATAATCTAATAATAATTATATTCAAACAAAATTGTAAATATTAGTAACATAGGGCATAAGTAATTACTTGAAGGAGAAAGTGAAAAACGGTAGTAAACAAATTGAAAGGTTATGTTCTATGAATCCAGTCAAAACACACACATTTCGAAATATTACAAAAGTAAAACACAAAGACACTTCACACACTAATAATAATAATTAAATAAACACTGGAAGGTTTGTTAAGGATGGGAAAATTGAAACAGTATGTTAACAAAATTAAAACTGGTGAAAACAATCGCGTTATTGCATCAGCTGTAGAAAGCAAGAAGTAGGTCAGTTACAGTCGACTCTAGTGGGAAGGAATCGAACTAAATTATAGCAACATGTGTTTTAGAAGAAGGAGAAGCCGCCATATTTTAAACATTGGTAGAAAATTAAAAAAACGAAGCGTTAGTTGAGTTGGAGATAGCGTGGGTGACGCTACAAGATCGGACCTGCGATGACCAGTCAAAATTTTACATTGGAAGGAATTCGTCAAAATTATACCGTTTTGTGAAGAAACTTGGCAAATTTAAATAAGGATAAGAAAATGTAAAGATAAAGTACAGTGGTAATATAATTTGAAGGAACTAAAACGAATTTAAGTGTGTAAAAAGTGAAATTTGAAGAGAACGGAATCTTACGTAAGCAACCTGCAGAATTTCGGTATTTGATAAGTTAAGTATGTATAGCGCTATAAAAAATAAACTTTAGTGGACCTTTAAGATAACAGGGAAGTTTAATTTTGTACATTAGAATATCTTGTGATTAATAGTAATAAGATCATAATCCAGTTCAAATAGTTTCGCCTTTTTGCTTATTCCAAATTAAAGTTTTTCCATCAGGAAAATATTTATTAAAACTAATTTCAAAATTTAGTATTGTTTTTTAAAATTTATTTAATTAACCTAAGAATTAAAAATATATAGCCCATGCTATAAACCCCGAGATAGTAAGAGATCGTAAAATTAGCCTAGGGTATATAAAATTTTGTAACTAAAAATCAAAGAAAGTGAGTTTAGTATATTGTGTTAAAATTTGTTAAGTTTATTTTTGTTCTGTGTATTGTTTAACGGTTGAAATAAAAATTGTTATAATAAAGAATTATGAATTGTTCCTGAGTAGTTTTTTGTTTTGTTTTAAATAGAAATTTGATATATATTATAAAAGAAATATTTAATAGTAAAACATCGTTGTATTGTGTTTTATAAATCATTATAACACATACATACATACTTACTTTTTGTTTTTCCTGGGTCTGATCACCTTTGGGTACTGCTATGGAGTTGAGTTTTACATTCTCAATCTCAGCTTTCATATTGCGTATAGCTCGGTCACGTTCCTTCATGCTGGCTCTCACATTTTTCTCAGTGAAGTTGTATTCTTCCTGTAGTTTTACTAGTTCACGTGCCGCTTCATAACTCATTCTCTTTGCTTTGATAATACACTGGCACTGTCGTTCAAAATCATTCTTAAGTCCTTCCAACACTTGATCAAAGCGGATTGTATCCTATTGCAAAATTTTAATTATATTTTTTGTTGAAAAGTATTTGGTTTTCTTACAGAAGTTACACAAAATTTAATGAAAATTTTTCTAACACATTATATTAAAATATCCAAATTATAAAATACTTAATAGAGAAGAAACAAAACAACAAAATAAAAAATACCATCAGAAATGCTCAATATAAATTTAGTTCATTACCTTGATATGTACGAAATGCTTCTAGTTAATTAGCATTAGATTTCTTTGATCAAATCTCCATATAAAAACTCTGTCTTAAAATGTATGTGCTGAATGAGAACTTTTGTTTTATTGCTAAAATTATTGCATAGACTGAACGCTGTATATCTTACCACATGGGTTTAGAATTTTTCTGTAATTTTCACCTGGTTTCTTATTAGAATTCTGGAGCAACCAATTTCATAATGAACTCAACATCCACCATGCTTTTAATTTTGAACCCTATTCAAAATCATTTAGTATTATTCCTTCCAATAGCTAAGCAATAACTGGGCTCTGCTGAGAGAGGGTCAAGGAATTTTTGTAGGGCTTCGTAGACATGAAATTCTGGCTCTGTCAACATTCTCTTCTGATACATGGGGCCTAACAGGAAACTTTTACTTGCACACACTATCTCGTTTGCTGAATGATTTTATCCATAATCGCATTACCACCATAAATGGGTCGAAAGTTTTTCTGTACCATGACAATTAGTTTTTATAAGCCAAATAAGTCATTGAGGCTTTTGTTGAGGCTAAACTATTTGACTGCACTAACTGTGAATGATCTGTACTTACTGACAACTGTAATGACAGATACACTCAGTGCTGCCAATTGTTAATATAAATGCTGAATAAAGATTTTCAAGGTCCATGCTCATATTTAAATTTACTAAATTGTAATAAAATTTTGAGAATATTGGCATTATATATCTATATAAAACCTTAAACTAAGAATTATATTTAATACAAATATTTATTCTCAAACTACGGAGTTCTTTTGAGGAAACTTTATATTTTGGAAAGTGTTTCTTGTAACTAAGTCTTTTGGGTTTATTGGCATCATATTATTGTGACATATCATTATCATACCATTGGACTGCCTGGTAACTAAATTACTTTATTGCCTTTTGGTATATATATAGTTTTGTTGCCATACTTATTACCTACAGAATTCCCATCAGCTCTTTTAGTACTAGTCTGTATTAGTCTTATTATTTATTTTATCCTTGTATTCGGTAAGGCATGTATGCATCTTAAATTTTTCAGGTTCCTTGATAAAGCAAATCGTGTTTTCTTTTAAATCAACCCCATAGCTTTAAATGTAAATGGTTTAATTGAAATGTATTCTTTTTTTCATTTATTAGATAACCAACAATAATTGTTTTCTTTTTTTAAATTTTTTTTCCTTTGAATATATAGACTATCACAATAAAACCAGACACTGCCAGGGGTGCAGAAAATATTTTTACTTTCAATATTTCCCCCAATTCCATTTATGGACATTTCAAATTACCCCAAAAGTTATGGAGCATATAAGATAAAGTATACAATATCAAGATCACTGTGGTACAATATATTACAATGAAAATATTGGAAAGAACCCCAATACCAGAAAAATAATAGAAAATAACCAATAAAACAAGTTACTTGAGATTAAACCCTTATGTACATTTCGATGACCATGTTGTCATCATCATAAAGTCTTATTACAAAATTACAATCTAGCAAAATAAGAAGTTACAAACTAGAGTGAGGTCACTCTAGTTTGTAACTTCTTGTTTGCTAGATATATTATAAATCTATCAAACTATATAATGTAAACTATATTTCCCTCAGAATTTCCCCAGAAGCCAAAGATTTCCCTGAGATTTCCTCCGATCCTAGATTGTCGGATCTGACTTATTCTTCACCCCTGGACATTGCTAGGTAAATAATGTCAGGTTTAACCCCAGTCTACATTTATTTACTGTTAAGTGTTAGAGGGAATAATCTGTTGAATATTTTATAGCAGAGACTGATGTTCCAACTGCTTTGCCCAATTTTCCTTGATAACATTAAGACCAAAGATGATGTTTTTCTTTTTTCAATTATGGTTCACGTTTTATATTCAGGTACAGGTGTATCTACAAGTTTGATAATTTTCTAATTATAAACAAAATTGTTATGAATCAAATTGTATCTTAGAGTATCATTGTACTTACATTTTATTATGTTTAATGTAAAATTACTGTTTATATATATTTTCTTGTAAAGACTTTTTATTATGCTATATCACAAACTAAATTACAATTATAATAATAGGCATTTGGGAATTAAAAGACAACTCATATTAATTGAAAATATATGTAGAATACTTTTTTCTAAAATATGTCACATGTTTGTAATTTTTTTCTTGCAAGCTAAATTTGTTTTTGCAGTTTTGTGGGATAATTTGTTACATATAAAAAAATGTACACAATACAAGAAAAGAAAAGAAGGAGATTTCATTTACAAGAATCTGTTTATATTTTAAATAGTTTTTATGATTCTTCAAAATAAAAAAAAACTGTTCACCCTTTGGCGGCAAATTTATAAACAGCCTTTCATTTAATTGCCAGTTATTTATTATTTAAAGATAAAAAGGTATTTCTAAAATAATTTAGTCGGTTTTTAGAAATATGCCCAAATTTCATAATAATAAGTTTTGACAAATGCACATTACTTTCAATTTTACCTTAAATTAAGTTGAATAGGCGAGCAGCAAAACATTAAAGAAAATTTAAGGTATGTTTTTGAGGAAGCCCACATTATGTCTACAATTGAAATCAAATCTACAGTAGCTGCCACATAGTGTGATCATGTTTAATGTTATCATTTGGTTATTATTACAGTTTAACTTAAAGACAGACATGGAATCTTATAAATACATTGTGTTTGAGTCACTTATTGTAATCATCCCTTCACTTATTTGTGATGCAACAAAATATGCCTATGTGTATTGTTCAGCACAAACCCGACAAAACTCTTTACAAGTATTGTGAATTCTGAAAAATCAGTTAAGCGATATGGTGACTGGCATTCTATCCATCAGTCCTGTTATTGGCATTATCGAAGTGATTTATTATCCATATGCCATTTATATTGTGTTAGACTTTACTCAAACACTTCTTGTAGGTTTCATAAAGTGTACAGTAAGTTATTTGTCCATCTAGTTGTTCCTATCCAATTAGTTAACACAACTTTGCACAGTTTATTTCTTTATTTTCACATAATGTGTGATTTTACATAATTTAATTTTGGAAGATTTTTTTTCATTTGTTTTGTGAAGTTTGGTATCACTTGAAGTTTCAAAGTGTAACAAGATATCCAAATCTCAAAAGGAATGATATGATTTAAGTCTTAAAGAAAAACTTGATATTCTAGAGCAGTGGTTGCGTACCACCGGTGGTACGCGGGGACATTTCAGGTGGTACGCAGTCATATATTTATAATAGCAATAAAAACTGTTACGATGCAACATTTCCGCGTTAAGAATACAATACCTCCATCTGTGTTTTACATAGAATAGTGGCAGTTTGACGCTGACCTTGCCGCTACACAAACAACCCGAGTGACTCAATTCCTTCTCCAATGATATTTCTCTGAAGCCAGAAGTGACTGATGATATCACTAGTCATATGGAAGCCCTTAAAACGAAATTCATTTTCAGGGGAATTTCCTAGTCACTCAAAAGAGTGTTTCATCGACCTTACAAGTGACAGCTCAATGAAAGATTCGTTTAAAGAAAAATCTTTAATAGACTTTTGGATGGGGACAAAAATTACTTGTAGTTTCCTCAAATTGTTTAAACCATTAATGACAAATTGTTCTTTATTATTATAAAAGTTATTGTAAAACACAAATTATTGTTTTGATCAAAAATACGCAACATAAAAAAAATATGGATTTTGTAGTCAAGAAAAATATTGTAGGGTAATTACATACTATTAAATATTTTATTCAATTAATTGACCTTCCTATAGTTTTATTTATTTAATATTATCGGCCACTGCCATTTATTTGCTTGAAGACTTGTAATGCAGCAAAATATTATACTGTAACTTATAGAATATGTCATCCTTAAGTACAAGAGACGTTATAATATTTTAATTGCAATATATACTGAATACAGGATTGGTGGAAACTTTCTACTCTTAATGATTGTTTCTTCATGTTTGGAGTATTATGTTATTCCCCTTTGAGCAAAACTCCCCAACCAATAGAAGCTATTGTTTTGAAGACCTACTGAGTCTCCCCCTATAACTAGTTAACTGAAAAATAAATTTTAGTTACAAATACACATTATGTGTACTTTATGTTACCACTTTAATGTTGCCAAGTCTTCCCTTTTTAATATAATTTTTTATGAACCAACTTGTACCTCACTGTAGTTTTTTTTTCTAGCATTTCGTTTCATTTGTGTCATAATTGTAATCTTTGGTACTTGTTTTCCTTTACATCAAACATGACAATATCCACTGGATTTCAGTCAAAAATGGATGGAAAATTTCTCAAAAGTCAAACATGGGAGGTAATTTAAAATGTTATAGATTTTATGAGCATATAAGATAAGAAGAGAAAATTTTTGATTAATCCCAAAAAAAAGTCATGACTGTTGGTGTTTCCCAGCAAATCCTTATGCTTAAAAGTGCAAACAAAAAAAAAAATAATTTAAAACACAGCTTTCTTTTCAAACTGCAAATTAAGTAAGAAAATGGTCAAAATAAGGTGACAGGTCTAGATGACTTTGATCATGCAGTTATTAGATGAAGGGTTTTATTTAAATGAGAAGTGCTTTCCAACACTGAAAACTTTTTGTGCAAAATCATAAGGTAATATAAATTTTGCTAGTTCCAAAATGAGTTTGAGGATGATTATTAAGAAAAAATGGGTTACAGATAAAGGAAGACTAAAACAAACATATTATTAAGAAAATCCAAGATGTACCTAAGCTGATATAACATAAAGAGGAACATCATTAAATTTATTAGTATGAATTGTACATTGATTCAGAAAATGTATGGTCTGATGACTCCACGATAGTGCCCTTATCTAAGGGTAAGTAGCTTGTTTTCCTACATGCAGTTGGAGAAATTGCTTTCATGTAAAACTGTTTAACAATATGGAGAGTAAATATAACAGTTGATTATCACAACAATGTGAATGATAAAATCTGTTTGAAATGGCTGAAGGAAAAGCTAATTCTAAATTCACGTCCTTCGTCTTGTTGTTGTTAATAACAACTCATCCTATAATGTGCAAAAAAAAGTACCCCACTTCGAAGATTATAAAATTTTAATTGCAAGAGTGGCTGCAGCAGAATCATATTGAGTTTTCACCGTCACTGCTGAGAGTCGATATGTATAAGCTGGTTAAGCAACACAAATCTGCACACATACTTGTCTAATATAAAGTTGACAAAGTTATGAAAGAATATGGACATGATACCCTTAGACTTGATCTATATCACTAAGAACTCAATGCCATAAAATTAATCTGGGCTGATCTTAAAAATTGGATAAAATCTCATCATGTAACTTTGAAAATCCACGATGTTGAATATCTACTGAGACCAAAGTTTGAAACTATATCACAGGAGCCGAATGGAAGAAATTGAGGGACAATGTAAAGAAAGTAGAAGAAATCTTCATGGCACTTAAGGTCAACTAGAAAATAGTACAGATTTTGTTGTAATTGATATAATGCCAGTCTAGTGACAAGAATGACAGTAACTTTCAAAGTGAGAATGATAGCAAAAGGGATGATGCTGATGATTTGTCAAGGATTTAAGATTTAACATAATACGGAGCTTTAGAATGAGATATATCTTAAAGCAGAATGAGATAACTTAGATACTCGAAATACTACTCCCCTACATGCCAAGCTATGTGATGCTCACTATATCTTCATATATGATTTGAATCTCTAGGTTACTCTTTATCTCAGGATAACTTTCACCCTTCCTACTTAGATTGGTAAAGAGATATATTTTAAACTACCAAAGGTACAATTAAGTTAGTTATTATTATTACTATATAAAAATATTAGCAAAATTTTATTGAAAAAAATAATTTATTTCTCAAAGCCTATTTACTGAGGAGTTTGATGCAAGTTCAGTTAATTCTAGCCACTTATTATTAGAACATCAACAAATGACAATGTATGAAAATTATACAAAATGGCAACATTTTATACACTTTAGAAACATACTTGTTTAAGAATATTGATCATATTGATGGACGCTTCTTTGATAGAAGCAGCTGCAATTTGTTTGGTATTGATTTTTTGTATTTCATTTGCAAGCTCTTGTTCTTCCCAAACACGTTCTACTGGCTGAGATGTTGCATATTGAAGTTCTGATAGTTCCAACTAAACAAACAAAATTTCAAGATCCATTAAATATAGGCTTATATTTATTACAGACATCTGTTTGAGATATACAGAACAAAAAGAGAATATATTACCACTTAGATTACTATAGATGGATGAGTAGAAAAGGTTTCTCAGAGAAAAGATCACTACCTATTTGATTATTTCTCACAGTTAATACCAAACAGTAGCAATACTTGTCAACTATTGCAAAAACACATAACTATGCAATTTTTATGTTTTATAACCATAGAGTTTACTCACTTTTAATTCAAGAAATACTTGTTCTCGTTGTTTCTTCCTGTAGCGTAAACGATCTAGTTCTTTCTTCTTAGAAAAAGTTATTTGCTTTAAATCTTCTTCTATGCTCTGTAACAAAATAAAATAATTACTTATAATATTTAACCCAATGTGGTTTATGGACTATGTCAGCTAGTGACGATAATTTATGTAGCAAATATAAAGACTAGCCCAGTTAGTCATGAATGTTGTCATTGATTGACTGATGTGTTTACTTCAAGAGAGTAAACAACAGTATGGTAAATAAGAGGTGAAATTCAAATAAATACTATAGTTCCATAGTAATACTAATCATTCAAACTCTATGTTTACATTTCAAGAGCAGGTTTTGTTTGCAGGACGAGTGAAGTGAAAAGTGGTTTCTGAACAAGTGGTTAAAAAGTAATCTCAGTCACTTAATAGAAATTGAAATAAACTAACTTGGATAAACTTGCAAAAGCTAAGAAACTTTAACACATTGAGTGCGGTGGGCATGCATGAATGTCCTTGCCCTATTGGCGCCTGTGGCGACAGGCGTTCAGTACGCCACACATCCAACCTCAATTTATTGGTTCAGTGTGAAGTTAGCCATTGCCGGGAAACAGTTATCGTTTATCAGTTATTGTGCCAGTCTTTGTAAACATTTCGGTGCGTTTCGTTTTTTGTTCAACCATTGCTGTCGGATTGGGGACTGTGTTATCCTATTAGTGTTACTTAAAGTGTGTTATAGTTGTGTTTAATATATTTTGTGCAATGAATATGGACAATGAGGTTGAAATATTAGAGAATGTCTACTCTGACAACAAAAATGGCTCCGAGGATAAGTCTGACAGCTCCGATGATGACGGAGAGGGGTCTCCAACATGGCCACACCACAATATCGACGTTTTCCCAGAGAATTGCCAAGATATTTGAAGCCTATTTTTGAATAATTTGTACTTATTTTTTGTTCCCCTATCATATCTAAGTAGGAAATACGGTTCTTGTCATAATATATATATATATATATATATATATATATATATATATATATATATATATATATATATATATATATATATATATATATAAACACAAGTCAGCCCAATTGG
Organism: Prosapia bicincta; assembly: GCA_036971475.1. Lineage (NCBI taxonomy): Eukaryota > Metazoa > Arthropoda > Insecta > Hemiptera > Cercopidae > Prosapia > Prosapia bicincta. The sequence continues at coordinate 41,475,409 of JBAIZL010000003.1, forward strand.
GCCAACATAGTTTTTTTATAGCGTAAATGACACCTAAAACTCCATCGGGCCAATTTGCTCGACACTGTTTTTGACGTACGTATCTCTGCTACACACTTGATTTTTTGTTTTTGTTTTCTGTGTAAAAATTAAACAACAAAAGCACATTGTCATGTTTCGTTTACCCACATAATAAACTGACTAGTGAGTAAAGTGTCTTGGCGCTTATCACGAAGAGACGTACTTGTGATTGATTTGTGAGTTTATAAAAATTTTGTACATAGAACGGAAGTGTAAACATATTCTCTGTCTGATAAGTAATGCTTCAGATCCGATAAATAATACACAAGATTTCATAACAAGCAAAAGTTTTGAAACTTTGCAATTTACTTTTTTAAGGAATTCATGTTATAATTTACTTTTTAGTAAGGATGAGCTTATCTAAGCTGAGTATTAAAATGGCGGGGGTGGGGTTGTATATAGTATTTATTTTGGTATTTTTTAGAAATTATTATAAACAATGTGTTAGAACTATTAAGATAAGAATTATTTATTAAAATTGTGTGTAAACTTATATTTATCGTTGAAAAACATTGTAAATAGCGGCAGAAAGGGTTGTTGGTACTTAAATTTTTTTGTGGTACTTTTTCTATAACTATAACAAAGTGTTGTGACTGCAAAAAAGGTTTGTCGGTATCCAGTAACAATTGGGAGAGAAACCCAACAGTTAGACAGTCAACAACCATCACCTGAGATACGAAAACCGGCACCACTAGCGAAGTATTTACATCAACGTACCAGAAATGACATCACCAAAACTGACGAAAATGAATGCCTAGCCAACTTCAGATGACATACTGGGTCCATCAACAACATTTTCAATGCTAGTAATCAATAATATTTTTTCAGCAATATTGATGGGCAACTATAAAACATTGCCGTACTCAACACATGAAAGAAAAAAGCAAAGTATGATCTGAATTCCCATCCTTGTTTCTCTACTGATATCTTTAGCTTTTCTCAGCAGTCTATAAATTGCCTAAAAACCTGCTTCATGCATTTGAGTTTTCAGTGAACAAACACTGTTAACATTATTTTAAATTGCTGTATTTTTCACTAGTGAAAAAATATTTCTGTCATACATAGCAATAACAGGAAGAGACAATTAATTTGATATAACGTTAACCTAGAAGACCAAACAGATAGAATTATGATCCAGATCTGTAAGCTGTCTGACACCATAATGAGGACAAAGACTTATAAGCAAGTGGTATCTAATTCACTTTAAAACTAATATAAAAGTTTATTATACTAGTCACGATTTTGTGTTGTATGTGGTTGTAAAATGTCAATGGAAGGGTGAGCACATGATGTGCCCATACAGAACACAACTACTGAAATCTATTTGTTTGATTGTAAACTTCATTAAATGTTAAACACTTGCAATTTAAAGGTTATACAACTTTTCTAAAAACTTAACAATAGTCACAAGTTCACTTTCCGTTATAATACAGTGTGGTTTCAAGAGATCATATTATCCAATATGAACATTTAAGTAAGTTCATATTAACATTCAAAACAATAATAAATTTTAAGAAAATGTAGTAAATACATAACTCAATTTAATTATTAATAATGGGATTCAACAAAATATACTTGAATAAAAATTGTTGGAATAAGACACACAAAACCTGGATTAATATTAACATAAAGATGCAGGAGGTTCAAACAATGAAAAGAGACTAGTGACTAAAATCTTAGTAGCCAGAGGCCTTAAACAAGTGCACTAATGCGTGCTACATAGTGTGACAAATGATACCTTACGGGTTCCTAGATTGAGTTGACAAGGGAATGTATAAACATTGCACTATGAACTAGTTTTGATTGTTAATCTAGGTGTCTTCTGAAACATCCTGAAAAGGTTAGTTTAATTTGATTATAGTTTTATATAGTAGTAACTCATCAAACACTATTGGTTTTTGAGCTGGGGAAAGGGGATGCAGGTGACAGAGGGGAAAGACAGAGTGCAGAAAAGAGAGTGAAGAAGTCAGGTAGGGAGAGGTAGAGCAACAAGCTTGTTGATTGATGTTTAAATGTACAAGTAACCTTCTTAATAATGGCTACTCTGGCAGTACCATCAACACCAGAATGTGGCTTTGGTAAATATTGGAATTTATGAATATTATCAAGGCCACAATTGTTGTGCATGAGCAAGTTGAACATGACAATGAAAATGAACCCATCTTCAACATCCCTAGAGAATTATGGTATCAAAGGCAATGTCAACCCAGAAGGTATGAGTGTAAGGTTTGGAGCATACTCTGTTTGATGTTTTGTTGATTATTTCATCAACATTGGAAAGAATAATTTATTGAACTTTGTTCTGATAGTATATACTCGATCAAAGATATTCTGCTGTTCATGAACTTTATAGCATTAGCGGGGAACAATTCATGAATGGTGTAATAAATTAATATGACAATGCAGTTAAGAAATAACACAACTGAATTTATTATATCTAGTAGTAATTAGTCAAAATACACTTGGATAAAACTTATGAAATGAGTAGGATATGATTAATGAGAAAGATAAACACATATTAATTCTAAATGTGGTGAGGACACATGAAAACATGAGGGTTCCTAGAATATTCAGACTATTGATGTAATCATAAAGGGAATAATCCTTGTGAATTGAATTAGCAATATAAACTAGTAATTACAGCTGATCTAGGTATCGTCTGCTAGCAATTGTTATGTTTTAGAGTAGCCTAAAAAGGTCAAGTTACTCTTAACCCTTATTATTTACAGTAAGAAACAGAGTATTAAAAGAACGGTATGACGTAAAGGTGAATGAATCCTCACCTTTCATATCCCAGAATGTCAGTGTATTCATAAACTCTTTGGCAAATATCATAAATCAGATTTGTCTTTAAATTTATCTGTGTGGTTTTCCAGTTATCTATGTGGCTAAAATTAATTTAACTTCTTTATTTCAAACCCAAGGGCTGAATGCTAACACTACAATGCTATCAATAGCAGAAAAATAAAGTTTTAACAAATTTACTAAATTTAAAGTTCGGATAGTCATAAACTAATGTTTAATTGATTAAGAAAAATATGATATTCAACATATTAAAAAAGAATTTAAAATATCAAAATTAATTTGTTTAAATACTGCTTACTTTTTCTTACATTTTATTTTGAAAATGTACCTAAAGCGCATTCAGTACAGGTTAAAATTTATAGAGGTTCACAAATACTATATTTTTTAATACTAGAAACATTGATTTCCACTAGGATTTAGATTACTGGTAATTTATACAAAATATTTTTAGAATTTTGGGACTGATTCACAGTTGGTTCAAAGTTACCAGAGGAAAGATTGAACAATACGACTATTTACATTCTAAACCATTACAAAAAACCAGTATTATGAATTATAAGTACAAAAGATATTAGTAAATATTACCTTCAATTTTAGAATGTAATTATACTTGGAAAAAAATAACACTTATTAGAGTACTATGGGTTTGCCTTATTAAGATACTATCTATTTTCTTAAAACAACTCTAAGAAAAGGACTGCTTTGTGAAAGCTGTGATCAAACTGAATAAAATGAGCCTTACTGGGAACTTCTACGATATTAGTAACTAAAACAAAGAAAAAGATTTTTATATCTTTATGAGACTGTAGATACACCACTAGGAATAGTGGTTAGAAGCCTAGGCAGCCAAGACAACACTGCCACAATCGTGTTAAATTATAAAATTGTGAAGTCTTTTAAATACATTTTCTACTCGTTTTACCTTAGGGTTGAGGTTTTGATATGCAAGTTGAAGAGTTGGATGACTCTGCAATACAGGTACCAATTTTTCTCGGTCACCATTAATACTCAGTCCGTAGGCCTGACGGTACTTTGTATTCTGTTTATTCAGTGATTTAATTTCATTACTTTGTTTTTTTTTCAAACTTTCTGTGAGTTCTTTAGTATGTGATATTGTCAATTCTATGAAAAATAATTAAAGTTATATATAAATTGTCTGTAATGGATGTTTTATCATACTACATTACTATAATTTTTGTCTACTTAATTCTATATAACATAAAGGTACAAAATAAATATTCTAATCTCTATCTGTTTTATGATTGAACTGTAATTATCATTGACATACTATTCAGTTTCTTCTATTAATTTCCCCCAAAATTACAGAGTAATTATCAATATCAAGCCTTATTAATATTATTTGTTAATTTTGAGAAGTTATTGAATAACTTGTTCTCCGTAAATTTTCAAAATTAAATAAAAATGAGAACAAATGGTATTTTGGTGTACTATTTTACCCTTTTATTATTTTGTAATAATTAAGCTCTAGGTTTCTAGGCTGTCACACTATACACAGAAAACGTTTTTGTGTCTGTTTATTTCAGACATCGGGCCGTTGGCCTCTCCTGATGCTGGATGCCCAAACCAAGAACTAAGTGAATATACTAAGTTGTGAATGCACAGAAAAGGATGTTTCTTACATTCACTGTTCTATTTCTCTGAATACGACTAAGTCTCAATCATAAAACTTCAACTTTTGTATTATAATCTATATAAATGTGTAAAATATACTCTGTAAATATTTTTATTAAATGTCTGTTAATAACTACTAATTTATTTATATAGGCTAATGGCAGATTACAGACAAAATAATTCATCCTTTTTTAACACTTAACGTTTCGAATTTCTTTCCGAAATTCCTTTTCAAGAGCTCGTTTTTATTAAACCAATATACAACATAGCTTACAATTTATAAAATTCATAACATTACATTAAACATAATAAAAACCAACAATACAAAACTCTTAATAAATATTCTCATTTAAAAGTTAAATTTTTACCTCAAATCATTTTTGTGATAAAAATTTGACTTGTAAATGAGAATAATCATTAAGAGTTTTGTATTGTTGGTTTTTGTTATGTTTAATGTAATGTTATGAATTTTATAAATTGTAAGCTATGTTTTATATTAATTTAATAAAAATGAGCTCTTGAAAAGGAATTTCGGAAAGAAATTCGAAACGTTGAGTGTTAAAAAATCATGAATTAATTGTCTATGATTTGTCATTAGCCTAAATAAAAAATTATCTGTAAAATTATCACTTGTTTTCATTTAGTCAATGAAATTAATATCAATGTACTTTTCAGCTATTTTAGAAAAGCTTTAGAAAAAAGGATAAAAGTTCTCAGGACAGAAACTTCTACTAGTATACAAGAGGAACACAGAAATAATATTTTATTGATAAGTCTATGTTCCTTCATAAAAACTGATGACTTTAACATTTATCTAAGATTTTAGTTACTTCAAGTTTTATAAAAATATTTTAACATCACCCTAGCTTCTTACGTAAATTATAGTATGTAATTAAGGATATAGATTTTTTTCCTAAACACACTAGTTTTTAATTTACTGATATTTTAAAAATGAGTACAGTAATAAGACTTTCTACAAGCCCTGTTTTTTTGTAAAAATCGGTTCAACCACGATTGCAAAAAAAACTGTGATAAATACTAAAACACTTGAACGAATGTTGATTTGTTATAATTGATATGTTATAATAGTAGCACATAATTTTTGTTAAAACTCACATCAAACTTTTGAGTTATTTAAATTATGGTCTTGAGTTGCAATAGGATACTTCTCCAAAAACAACAAACTATCCTCATTAAATAAAAAAGGAAGTGCTGCTACAGGTAAGTGTAACATATCAATATATGTTAAAATGTTTTAATATAAAGCTAATAGCTCAAGTTGAAGATGGAATCGACTATGATAAACAATAATTTTGTTAACCCTGTTTTTTTACTGTCCAGCTATAGGGAATAGTTGAGAGAAATGTAAAGAAAACTCAACAGCCACATTGCCTGGATGATTAAAAATTAGGGGCATGATTCCTCCAGTAAAAAAGGTTCTGGGAACTCTCCAGAATATCTTTTTAATTTGATACTTGGAAGCAACATTTTATGCCTATTCTAGGACTGAAAAAACTATATGATCTTTGACACTTTTAAACTAAAATCTGTTTCTACCTAAATATCTCATTAATCTTAAAATTCATTCATTGCAAGTCAGTAATTACAGAGTACCCCAATACAGAAATTGTTTTTCTTGAAGCTTAAAAGGTTGATGGCATTTAAGTTTGAAACATACCAAATTAGTCTTCATGTATAATTAGTTTTAGTATAATGTCAGCTACTTCAAATTTGTTAGCATTTCCCTTGAAGTTCGAATTAAAAAATCTCCACTATTTAGAATGTTTCTTTACTCTTTTTTAATAAGTTTAAATTTACATTTGTAGAAAAATAATTTGTAGGCTATATAAAATAGCATAAAATATATATAGATTTTATATTTGTAGAATGTAAAACTGAACGGATTTTTAGTTGTCAATCAATCTAATTCTTTAATGTTCTAAACCATATATTGTAATTTTTAGGTCTTATACACTCTTTATAAAATGTTTCTGCTTTTCACCTTATACTACAAAGTTAAACTACGAACTAAGAAATTACTGTTACAACTGTGTCACAACAAAACTCAAAAAAACAATAGGAATAAAATATGAAAAAAAGACTACTAGGAGAATTCACCTTTAAAAATAGAGCACATGCCTAATCTTAGAAATGTCAAAATTTCCAAGTCCTCGTTATTGAACAAAAAATGTCAAAAAATATAATCACAGTTATATAATTTCTTTCATAGTATACTAAGAGTATATGAAAGAAAAAGTACTTTGTTAGGAGTTTTTATCACAAAACAACCATAACCATTTCACACAAGTAAACTACGTGTATATATCAATTACTTGCAAACTAAATTATTTAAAAAATCAAAATGTATAGCTGAACTATGTAAAACATGAATCCTAAAATTATTTATCTTTGACCCATTTTCTGAAAAACTGTTTTTTATGAAGGTCTATCCAATTCTGCAAAAGGTTTAATAATTTCACTTTTTAATGTTAATCCGCTAAAAATGTAATTATTATATCATGTCTCACTGGTGCAGTAAAGTTCAATCCAATTAGTCCTATTATTGAATGTTATATTTTAAAAGTTGAATTCCATATGTTACGAATTTAAAAATATTTACATTTTAGACCCCTGGACCCTCCACTTGCCTATGCCACTGAAATCATGTTATCTTAGATCTGTTAGAGACAATAGAGTGGTAATAATGGATAAAAATAAGTACAGTTATAAAGTATATACAATGTTAAACAAGACTTTAATTTTTACATAAAAACCCATTCAATAAATTTATTAATGTTATGAAAGATGGTTTAAAGAATTGTAATTAGTTGTCAAAAAAACGACTTTTTAGTAATTAATGTATGTAATCAAGTATTGTGTTCTTAATATCTGACCCGAAAATAACTTGAGATAAAATTATAAACCCTTTTAAATTATTTTTTTATTAATAATAAAACGGTTTTTCATTGACAGTGAATGATTTGCACTGAAGAAGTCAACTTGCAGTGCTATCAAAAGATATATCCTGTGAGTAGTGAGTTTTTGTATACTTCTTTAAGATTGCTTAAAAGTATTTCCTTTTGAAAACTTACAAGGAAGGTAAGTCAGACCTATTGTTATAAGAATCAACTCACCTACTTACCTTCTTTCTATGAAAATTAACACTTGAAGAAAGCAGTGAAATTTTACTTTTTTTTAGTGGTGTTAATTGTTTTTAATATACCTTCAATGGAAACTTTGATTTTTCAAATGTTTAGACTTTCTTAACTTTGGATGGCTGAAAATAATTTTCAATATAACATGTACCAACAAACAAGTACCTAGTGCAGCAATGGTAAATTGTCATTCACCTGTTCATAAGTGAATTTGTAACAAATTTTTAAAACATTCAAGATATTTTACTAGGATATGAAACAGTACAGTATGATTAGAAGTAGATGATACATTTTTTGTTTATGTAAATTTAGTACCCATTTGCTCAGTACTGACTGTTTTCTAAGTCAAAGAGCAAACATAAGTTTATAAAATTCATTAATGTAATTAAAATCAACAAATTAACCCCTTTTTATATCCTATATATTAGAAACATAGCAAACATTGAGTATTTGACATGAATAGTGAGCCTACCAATAATAACAGGTTTAGGACAAATAACTCTGGCAGTAATTATTACTGAAAAACTGACTTCTTCTAATAGTAAGCTACGTTTTATAAACTTTAGGTTAAACCATCCTAATTTTATTATGATACTGCTGAGTATTTAGTTATTCATGTGTGATGCTGTGAACAGTAGATGTATATATTCATGTGTCAGTTTATACCATTTTTAACTCTACACATCTCCAAAATTTTAAGTATAGAAGTTCTTCCCATATTTTCTTTTCCTTTACTGAAATTGATTCTAATTCAACCTTAGGTAGTTGACAAATCTATTTAATGTTCAATTAGTTTTGTTCTGTCTTGTACAATCTACTATTTAAAGTCTATTTGTATAACTTCTAATGGGTCTATTTTAATTCAGGATTTTATGTATTTTTTATGCTTGTTTTTTTATGAATTTTAAGGAAGAAACCTATAGTCTCAACCTACAGCCTAGAGTGCTAGGTCACTTTGACTTTCCACTTGTCCAACAAGAGTAATGTACTAACAACAGCTTTGCTGCCAGAGTTTGTGTAATATGCAAATGTTCTCTGAGGTAGCAAATGTATTTGACAATATAGAGTACCAAAAAGACTTGTCAATAATTAAAATTATTATTGTCTTATAAAGTAATATTGTTTTCCATTTTAATATTTTAAAAATATCACTACCTATATAAATTTCATTTCCACATAGAAAAAAAACTATAAATTAATTACAGATTTTTATAACACTGAGAGCTTTTGTATGGAACAATGTTGTTTACCACAATTATTACTATTTAGCAAAAACCCATAGTAGATATATCCTTACTGTTAAAAGTGTACAAACTATAAACATTGATTCTTAGAAATTTCACTTACCATGAAGTTGATTAATGCCTTTGAATTGTACTATTTTATCTTTAGTTGTCCAACGATCATGTTTCATATCACGAGACATTTTAATATTTTTTATTAGAAAGGAAACTTGTAAAATTTGCTTGTTTCTTCAACCTAAGCAAAAGTAAAAATGCTCAGTTTGGGTTGAAATAAAATGTAATACTAAACTTTAAAATAGTAACTGTCAATTTTTACACTTTTAACAAGATTCTGAAGACTTCTTAGTAAAAATCAAGTTCTTAACTTTCAAAGACCGTTTGGTTTAATATAATAGATTAACTACCCCTTATTTACACATAGGTGCAAATTTCAATGAGTGTCAAGTTGTCTAGAATATAGAAATACTTTTTTAATTCACAACTGTGAATGTGAATGAGAAAACCTGTACTAACTTCAGTGTTCAAACTCGTCAAATCCCAACAAACTTCAAATAAATTTAGAGCCATATAACATGTCTGTTTGCTGAGTTGTAGAAGTTTAAATGTTTAATAATATTGAGAAGCCCACTTTGACATACGATCTGCAATTATTTTTAGTTTTGAGTGCAAGAAACTCGAAATAGGGGGAAATTCACCTTTTGATTTATAAAGTTTTACTGTTATGGGTGACAGTAAACTATGGGTTTTAAAATAGATGAAAATGTTCAAGGAAAGGTAGGTTATTAAGCATGGTGAACTACACCCATTCATCTCACCTCTGATTTCTGAAGAGTTAGTTTATGATGTAGAAATTTAAACTTAAAAGTACTGATGGTTCACAATTTCAAAATAGTCAATTAAAATTCCAAACTGTTTCTAGGTCAGTTTTGCAAATAATTGTTTTGGAGAAACTGCATGATCAAAAATTGTGTTCTCAGTTTTAAGTTGCATTTTGAAAATCATAAAAGTAAGGTGGGCTTTATCAATTTTGTCACAGAAAGGTGAATTTTATGATATCATAGTAGGAGTTGAGACGTGGGCGCTTCACATGATTCCTGACTTCTAAGCAACAGTCAATGAAATGGTAACACACTGTCTCACCAACCATAGTTAAAGCCAAAACCAATAACTTGTCAAAAGAGATCATGGCAAATTCATTTGGAATAGAATAGGAATTTTATAATCGGGGACACAAAATAAATTCTGATGTCTACATGACTGAGAAAATCCTGGCATGACCTACTGTCTTAAGTACAACATTGCTCCATGACAAATCAAGACTACAAACACAACATCTGATCATGTCTTTTGGGGGAGAATGAGATCTTTCATCTCAAAGTCCAGAGTTTGCACTCAGTGATTTTTATTTGCGTTTTTTGGTAGTTATTAAATCAATAAAAAAAAGGAAGTAATATTTGCAACCATGAATTGAACTTCTTCAATAGTGGCAGATTTACTTGATGTTCAAAAAATAATATGAAAAAATTAATGATACTTTCAGCATTTTTTAGTAAAAAGCCAGACATTATTTTAAAAAATACAAAATTGAAAACGTAAAAACTGAAAGAACATAAAGACAAGTATTTTAAATTTCTTTAACATTAATTTCTATTGGACAAAAATAAACAAAGGTTATCTCACAGGAATTAGATGTTTTTTGAGCAGCTGTTACGTTGTTCTTTTATGTGGCATACCTTATAATCATTTACTTATTAGTGGATGATTACCACAGAAGTGACAATTTTCAACAAATGATTGTTTTATCAAATGGTTTGTATTAACCTTACTTTCTATAACAATAAAATATTATTTCATAAATTAACTTTACACAGCTTTTTATAAAACTGTTATAGTTAACCTTTACATTTTCAACTAAGGCCAATTAAAATGTATCATTATTTTTACAACTATTAAATAGGAATAAAATAATTAGACTATTTTTCTAAATATGTAAATAAAACCATGCATGTATTGTAAAATATATTTAATATATTTGAATTAAATGGACAACTCCAGCATGATTCTAATTCTGCATCATAAAACCAAATATATACAATAGCACTTTATTTATCTATTTCAAATTAATATGTAGACTAGATAAACATTGCTTTATTTTTGTTGTAGTAACTGTTATTGTTATATTTTGTTACAACAGAAAAATTAAAAATATTAAAACAATTCATATGAACTGTTAAAAGAAGTACACCCAATAAATATACACGACTCACAATTACAAAACTTCAATTTCATACACGTTTCAATGATTTATGACATCATCATCAGTGATACTACTTCAAACATATACCTCTAACTAAAGAAGTGGAACATAGCCTGTCAAAAGTTTTATACATAGCCTGTGGAACATATTTACACATAAGTTAGAAACTGATCTGTTTGTAGCCAGATTAACAACTATGCCTACTAGCAAATTAACAATGAAAAAAATGTAACTTCAAATATTTAATTTTAACAAAATATATTAATAATACAATATATAACTATTAAAACTTTGAAGAAGTACAGTAACGTAAACATAAGTTAATTACAGGAACTAAACTAAAAAATCTACTAGGGAGCCAGAAAGATATAGTAAAAAATGAAAGTAAATCAGGAATTTATAGTTTGCAATGTGAAACATGTCCAATGAAATGTACAGGGCAAACTAAAAGAAATACAGTCCAATCCTGGTAATCTGAATTCTGGTAGTTTGAATCTCCCACTAATCCGAAACGATTTTCAAAAACTATCAAGACGAAAAAGAAATAAATGGCTATAACAGAGGTTCAAAGAAGAAAGGCAACATTGTTTTATTTACTTTGCAATGACCTCAGTTATCCATCCCTTTTGATTAGTTAAGACTACAGCAATTCAGTTTCAACTTTTATGCCAAGCAGATGGTAGAATCGTTTTGTCATTCTCAGTGTGTTAAACTTTAATTTTTATTTAGTTAATTAGAGCTTAGCTAGTGAGAACTATTCACAATGATAAAAAACAAAATAGTTAACTCAAAATCTCACCAAAAATTAGTTTTTAATAAAACAAACTCAGTAGTTCTTAACAGACTAGTTTCGGCCTCAGTGCTTGGCTACTCAATATTTTGAGTAGAGTGAACTAGCGTGTTTGTTTTATTAAAAACTAATTTTTTGTGAAATTTTAAGTTAACTATTTTACACAAACAAGTGTAATTTTTATAAAAACCTTAAGATGTACAACACCAAAACTGCAAGTTTTAACTATTTTGCTTTTTACCGTTGTGTTAAATTTTTATGATTTGATCTTCTCTTAAATGAAAACACAAAACACATTCACTGTCAGATAAGTGCAACATTCCAAAATGACTTGATGCCAGGATGCCTGCTAAAAAATTAGCGGAAATTCAACAACCAGTGACATAAAAAAAAAAAGAAAAAATTTTGCTGTTTGTATCTTCTGTGTAGCAACAGTGGAAAACAGTGAAAATGAGTGAATACGCTTTGGTAGAAACTGCTCTATACACATGGTTTCTGCAAGAACAATGGCGAAACGACCCCATATCTAGCCCTTTATTACAAGAAAAGGCAAGATTCTTTTTTTTTAACTCTACCCCAACAAGAAAAAGTTTAAAGCCAGTGATCATTGGTTTGACAATTTCAAAAAGAGACATGGGATATTCGGTGCCTGCATATCCACACGAATTATTTAGCAATGACTGTAATATCATGTCAATCTTCCTTGCACCCAACTGTACTGCACTAGTACAGCCAATGGATCAAAATGTTATACAGAACATAAAATTAAAGTTTACTCTAACAGATGCATGGAACTCTGTCACCTGGGGACTAATACAAAATTTGTGAAAAAATTAATGGCAATCGAATTCCCCAAAATATGAAAGTGATACAATTGCAGATGAGAATGAAAGTGAAGACATTGATCGATAGTGCACATTGTAAACAGGGTCAGCCAAGGTAGAGATTTAAATTCAAAAGTCGTAAGCTAGTAGCTACGTGAAAGGGACAAAAATAATATTGATATACAGGTATATCAAGGGATGATGAATCTGAAACAGGTGCTGAAGATGAAGAAGAAGTAAAAAAGCTAGGTGTGAAACACGACAATGTAATTTCGGCTTTTAACACATGCATTGTCTGAGCAATGGAAAACAACAAACCATACCATCAAGTCTTGCTGCTACCTCAGATCAGAAAAAACGCAATCAAGAAACTGAAGTAAACGAAAATTTCAGATTTTTTAGTAAGAAGTGAAGTTTCATAAAAAAGTAAAGTGTTTATATTCAGTATGTACAGTCGTAAGTTATTTGTGTTTTATTAAGTGTTTGTTATATTGTTCATTTTAAAACTTTACATGATAAAAACCTATTTCAATTGGTAAGTGTTTCCTTTCAGTTATTACTGTACTGTACTTAACTAACTGTACTTTTAACATTAACCTATACTAACTTTACAATACCATATAGTCATATATGCAACCATATTTACGACGTAGGTATACGTAGTACACATACATTCCGGTAATCTGAGATGGTCATACATTTATTATTTCGGATTACTGGGATTATACTTTATACAGATTAGAGTGAAAGAACATTTTTCCCCTTTAAAATATAATAGGCTTGAAAAATCAGCTATGGCGAAGCATTGTTTGGACAAAGAATCTTATATTTAGAAGTAAAGATGTAACCATTTTGAAAAATGTGATAAAAGTTTAAAGAATTAGATTCATGGGATATTTTATTTATAAATATGCATCAAAATAAAACTGTTAATTTATTAGGATCAATTCAAAATTCCTTATTATTGTACATTAATGTAATGTTAAATATTGTCTTTAATTTCAATTATTTCAATAACTTTGTTATATTTTAGTATTATTATAGTTTTGTCAAAATTAAGTATTTGTAGTTATCACATTTTGTTCTTTGTGAATTTGTTAGTAGGTGTGGTTGTAAATCTGGCAACGCCCAGATCCGGTTTTAACTTTCGTATAAATATGATAGGCTATGTTCCACTTCTTTAGATAAAGTTATATGTTTGAAGTAGCATCACTGATGCTGATGCCATAAGTCACCGAAACGCGTATGACATTAAAGTTTTATAATTGTGAATTATGTATATATATATTGTGTTTATAGCCTTAACTCACAAGTCATTATTTATATATTAAAAAAAGCTTTAGGAATTTGGTAAGAGAATAGAAACCAATGTAAAAAAAACTTCATGTGCAAAGCTATTTAAAATGTGGTCATTAATAAACTGTATTAAATTTTAGAGCTTGGCGGAGTTGATTATTAAATCAAATTAACACAAACTAAAAATCAATAATTTATTTTTTCATAAGCGTTTCAATCTTAGTCAACATTATTAGTGAGTATAATGACAATTTCTAAAGTATACTTTAGAATGTTTGTATTCTCATTGTTGATATGAGACACCATTCAAAGGCATACAATTAAATAAATTATTTATTGTATTGGTGTTATTTATTATTGAATTAATCATTAACTGTCAACTGATAACATTATTCAAATGAGGAAAATCATCTTTTCTGATAAAAATTTTGAAGTAGACATAAATGCAATGTGAACAAAATCAATGCACACTGCTCATATATGCTGCAAACTTCAACATCTTTCTAAAACATTCTTCAAGTTGGATAACTTTTAATAAACTAGAACTGTTATTTACAATAGAATGTGAGCTAACTAGGACAAATATGTCCAATTCTTCAAGATTTTTGGCAGGAAACAACATCTTATCCTTTCCATAGTTCTAACATGTAAGTTCGTTTTACTCATGGTAACATTAATGTATTCCATTTGCTTTACAACTTAATAATTTGTCTACATAGATAATGAATGGTAATGTTTAAACTAAAGCTGTTATTAATGTTAAAAACTAGTGAATCAATTTCCAAATATAACGAGGAAATTATCATAAATAATAAAGTATATGGTTATAGATTTTTATGTTTAAAAATTGCTTACAATAAAACTGCTATTTTTTACTGAGTGTTTCATTTGATATGATAAAAACCATAATATTTCAAACTGATAAAAATCAGTTTATCCAAACAAGAGAAAAAAACATTTTTTAAGTTAAAACAATACGTACAATTTATTCACATATTATAATATCTGACCTTAGGCTTACTTAGTCTAAGAAAACTAAGCAGTCTTTTTTCCACGCAAGGTAAAAAAAAATAGTTTTAATTTTATAATATTCTACAGATAAATATCATATAAGCTGGTTGAGGTGAATTGTTGTTTCATGTAACAAATATGCAGGCAAATTATAATGCTGTAGTTGGGTCTTTGTGACAAATCTGGTTAATGTTCTTCGCATCATCATATTTTTCTGGATACTTTTTCAGTAACCCGCCTTAATAACAAAAATCATGAGGGACATAGCTAACTAGAGAGTTTGCTTCCACTGTTGATGCTTTTATTCTTGGCACATTTTATCCCTTTAAGAAGATGAATTCAACAGAATCTGAATAAAACTTGTATGACAGGTTGACCCACAACTGATCAATAGTTACTAAAAAGTAATAAACAACAATTGTAAAAACATATGCAACATTTCAACAAAACATCATATAAAATTCATTAAAACTGTTAAAGAAAAAAAATGAGCAGTTATTATGTCATGGATAATTTGTTTGATATTTAGGATATGGTACTAGCAGAAAAACTTTTTTATGAACAATTCAATGTGTTCAACCCTGAATCAAAAGAAAAGGATATTGATTATTTGAAATTGATAATGGTGAACGACATATCTGACATCTCATATGTTACCTTCCTACTATATATAAAATATTTCATTTTGGTTAATCTAAAAGTTTGAAGAGGTCTTGGCCGTAATTATTAAACATTTATAAAACGCTAATATTTATGCGCACTAAATATTTTTTTTTAACACAAGTATTTATAAAACCAAGACTAAGGAGTTGTAATTAAGAAGAGATAAAACAAACACTTAATAAATAAATACTCACTTTTTCATAAATAAATAAATATTCAAAATGTTTAATACCTTTTATAAAAACCTATTATTAATAATACAAATGTATTTGTTTTTTTTATATGTATTAATGAAGGAAATGCTTTTATTAGTTTTCATATATTTTTAGAAGACAATGGGATTAAAATAATGACCAATTAAAAAGTTAAATTAACAAATGAAAAAGTATATCACTTAAGATAAAACTGATGATACAATAAGCAAAAACTTGATGTACAAATTAAATCCAAAATGATTATGATTTAAACTATGCTTATGATTTAGTAAATGTATTTTAAACTACATTTAGAACAGTGTTTTAATGCTGTTTTCACACTATTTTTAGCTAACATATCAATTATCTATCTCTGTTAATAGCACAAACTGTTATTAAATTGTGAATGAAAAGTTTCTTGTTTTTATTGCTTGGTATTTTTATAAATAAAATATATACTTTAACACACAAATAAAATGCTATATTTTCAACTGAAGAGTTTGTATAGTTAAAAAAAAATTTATAACATCATTACTATTTTTCAGCTATAAAAATATTAAAATCACAATTTAAAAAATACAATGAAGAGTTGTGATAGTAAATTTAATAAATTGTAAATGTTTAAAAAAATATTATAATTTGTCCAAATTTAAAATTAAGAAAAATTACATTAAATTATTTTAATATCATCATTAAACATTTAGAAGTCAAAAAAATACTACAGGTGAAATGTAAATAATTTTAGAAAAAACAAAGAAGAATCATGTCTAATGAGGGCTATAATAAAACATATTCGGTTACCTCCAGACATGGAAAGATGATGGATCTAAATACTTTGTCACTCTGTACAGAACACGATTTTGGCCTATATACATAAATTTGATTGTAATTTCTATATACAATAAGAATCTGAATGCAGATGCAACTTTAATTGTTGAAGTAAAATCAGAAAATTGATTTTTATAGAAAAAATACATCTAAACAATGAATTTTAAAACAATTCTATGATTAATCACTTAAACAATAGTTTATGACTATCCGAATTTTAAATTTAGTAAATTTACGGACGGTTTTACCATCACCGCTTGACCCAACATCTCTAAGCAGAAGACACTGATGAAGATCGGCACATAGCGATTGAAAACATTCTGTCTCAGTAAGTTTTAATAAATTTACTAAATTTAAAGTTAGGATAGTCATAAACTATTGTTTATGTGATTAATAAGATTCGCCGAACGTAATGGAATACAAAATTCAAGAATTCTATGATACCATACAAGACTGAAAATACAAAGATACATCTCTTTGAATTTTAAAATTATTAAAATAATTACATAACTGAATTTTTAAATTTTAAGGAGTTTTAAGTTACATGACCTACATTTTAGAAAGCAATTGCAGAGAGCTTGAACATTAATTATTTCATTTACTTTTAAGTTTTTTCTTTCTTTTACTATGTTTTTTAGAACTTTGTTTATCTTTATATTCATCCGTAGAACAATCACTTTCTGATGTTTTATATTTTGATTTCTTCTTTTTCTTCTTCTTTTTCTTAACATAATCTGAGTCATCACTTTCTGTATCTGATGGAGAACGAGATCTTTCCCTTACTTTGTGTTTCTTTTTTTTCTTTTTCTTTAATTTGTTCTTCTGTTTTTTCTCTCTCAGTTTTGCAAGTAACTCTTGATCCCGAAGAGTGGTTAGAGGAGTTGTGTAGTCATCACAACTATCACTACTTGTACTACTAATGTCCAGAACAATATCTTTATTTGGATCAATTTTTATAAAATTTCGACACTGATAAGTCAAATGCCCAGCATAACCACACTTTTTACAAGCAGGACGAACAGCTTCTTTGCCTTGTGGTATTAATCGAGACAATATTTCAGGATCCATTTCCTAATTGTTTTTCTTGAATACCTATAACAGAAAACATGATATTTCACATATCATAAATTCAACAGTAAAAATATTAATCAAAATAAAAGAATTCAATAATAATACATGGTAATGAACTTAAATTTAAATTAATTCTTTACTTATTGTTCATTGAGGCCCTGTAAAGGTATTTAGTTCAACAGAATCAAGAGGATAAATTTTATGTATTTCACATTAAACCCTAAAAATGTCATGTTTGAAAACAGAATGCTATTACATTGTGCACACTACATTTTCAATTGAATACATTCAGAGGAATTATAAAGTCATTCAAGAAGGGGATGTTGAATAAAACTAAACAAAAAGTGAACCAGTAGCAATACCGAAAGACCTGTGTCTGGATTGTCTTTCAAAGAGCCCCTAGAAAGGTGACTTGCAAGTACAAATTGTAATACTGCTAAATTTAAAGTATTTTAGATGAAACCTTAAATCAGTAATTACATACTTTAACTGCTTCTCATGCTAGTGGTTTGATCTTAACAGATAACTGATAAGCTCAAGTTACAGAAATAGATATTTTAAGCTAACTTATAGTATGAATTACAAGTAGTAGAGAGCAGTAGATTTCTTGTCATGTTTTGAGAAAATGTTTAGGCTATGAATGCATCATTAGGTAACAGAAGATAGAATAAAAAAAAAATTAAAAAAAATAATATATATATATATATATATATATATATATATATGAATTATTCTTCATGAGGTTAAGTATAAGACAAAGATATGTTTTAAATTTGTTTCACATAATTCTGGCCAATAAACTAAAATCACAACATAATAATCGTTAATAGGAAATTGTCACTGTTAAAAAAACAACCTAAACTTCCTAAAATCAATTATAGTTGATAAAACGTGGTGGTTTCAATATGAGGCAGTAAAATTATGAAATGGAAGTAAAAAAGTTGGAAAAAAACCAAGCCAAGTAAACATTAAAAAAATCCTGTAAAAATCATCTCAAATACTCATCTCATTCTATGATAGCAAAGAAATTACCTATACAGACTCCATTCCATTTAATAAATCAGTTACTGACAAATAATATCTGGTGGTTTTGAAGCAATTGTCGTGAGAATCTACCATATTCAACCTAAGTATTCAACCCAGAGTGTTTGTCTTTGTTAGACAATAAACAAATTTCACATTTCATTAACTATTTATCAGTTTCTTACTTAGCTTCTCTCTTTTCTGGATTATCATCCATTTACTCCTACCTTTCAACATGAGCACTAAAAGAAATTACCTAAATTCAGCTGGAAAATGCATTTTTAATATATTTTAAATCAGCATAACAACTATATTGAAGCTTGAGAAAATTATACGAAATAATAAAACCAAACCTATTAAAATATCTTGATTAAATTGGTTTTCGCAAGTAGACGAAACTTTAAAGAGGTGTGTGTGTGTGTGTTTGTGAATGTGTGCATGATACAAATATCTATATGACTGATTTTCATGACACATGATAATGAAACTGTAACCGGCAAGGCCCCTCATTTGTAAATTTACAGCGCACAAATTAATGGATTGACTAGTTTACAAGTCCTTTCATGCTTGAACAGACATTACAGCCACTCCTTTAGAATGTTCTAAGAAGAAGAGGCTAGAACATCTGAAAAAATGTTAGAAACGGCAAGTCGGTGTATAAAAGGTTTGTTAAGTGTGAAGGTAAATAAGGACTTTTTAATATAGATAAGAGAGTAAAAATTTTAATAACTATTAGTGAACTCACTAGTTATTAGACCTATTTAAAAGTGTTTGGACGCATTTATGAAAGTTGATTGTGTAAATATTAGAAGCCTTAAAATTTGTGAATTACTTACATTTACATTTTGTATAAGCTACTAATTAGCAAAGATAAAATATAAAATGAATGTCTCTGGCATTACTATCTAATTTGTTCTACATAATTTGATATGAAATAACATACCTGACTTTTTTCATCAACTTCTCAGGTAAATTCTTGGTTAAATAAAATTTAAAATTCATCTGTGGCAGTTTTTAAGTTTTAATTTTCAACTCTGTCTAAATTATTAAAATTTGCTAAATTATAAACTATAAAACATATTTTAATTTGTATAACTATTAGCTGCCATTCTAGAAAGAGTATTGTAAAGAAACTTCTCTATAAGTTTTATTACCATTATACATAATAATAAGTTTTATTTAAACAATACAATTAAATGGATGTAAACTCAAGAAGGCTCCGTAGTTTCATTAAAATGAAAATTGTACGATTTTACTACCTAAAACGCTTATTATTAGATTCATTAAACTCAATACTATTATTGTTTAAGTTAATCCTTCTTATTATTTAAACTCATATTTTGTTTATATACAAACATACCATAATTGAATACTATGTTGCTACAATAGTTAAATACCTATATGGCCTTTTGCTGCGGTATAAATTAGTGCTCAGAATTTGTAAGAAATTTTAAAAAGATTTATGTGTTTGTAAATTAAATTTATTTGTATTTTTCAAATTTAAACCACTATTTATGGTTAATGTTATTTAATTCATGTTTTTCTTGTTTAAAATGTATTTCACTTGTAAAATTAATAGAATGTGCCTTGATGCAGTCTTGTCAAGTATGGCCCAGGCAGGATACATTGAAGAATAAAATTAGATGGTGATGGAATTCTAAATCACCGAATACAATATTTTTTTCCTTATGTTAGCCATATTAATTTTATGTTTTTAAAAACCAAACTTATCCTAACAGGATAATTTACAACTAAATTTTATATAGCTTTACCATAATGTGGTATAACTTAGTTTGTTCGTATCCCTACAATTAATTTTCGAGAGAATATGTTTGTGAAGTTGATTTATGTTCTATCCTAACCACTAATTATGGTTTTCAACATTTAAAATAACTTCATTCTTTTTTAGAATATATAGTATAACATAATTATAAAAAAGACGCAACAGGGTTTATATTATTATTTTATTGAATGATATTTAATTTCTTTTTAAAACAAAAACTACTCATGAATAATTTAAAATCTTTATTATAACAATTTTTATTTCAACATTTAAACAATACACAGAACAAAAATAAACTTAACAAATTTTAACACAATATACTAAACTCACTTTCTTTGATTTTTAGTTACAAATTTTCATATACCCTAGGCTAATTTTAAGATCTCTTACTATCTCGGGGTTTATAGGCATGGGCAATATTTTTTAATTCTTTTGTTAATTAAATAAATTTTGAAAAACAATATTAAATTTTGAAATTAGTTTTAATAAATATTTTCCTAATGGAAAAACTTTAATTTGGAATAAGCAAAACGGCGAAACTATTTGAACTGGATTATGTTCTTATTACTAACTATTAATTAATCACAAGATATTCTAATGTACAATTTTAAACTTCCTGATAATCTTAAAAGTCCACTAAAGTTTATTTTTATAGCGCTAATATACTTAACTTATCAAAATATCGAAATTCTGCAGGTCGCTTACGTAAGATTCCGTTCTCTTCAAATTTCACTTTTTAACACACTTATATTTTTTTAGTTACGTCAAATTATATTTACACTTTCAATTCATTTATCCCTGTTTAATCTTGCCAAGTTTCTTCACAAAACGGTATAATTTTGACGAATTCCTTCCAATGGAAAATTTTGACTGGTCATGGCAGGTCCGATCTCGTAGCGTCCCCCACGCTATCTCAAACTAACGTGTCTTTAGATTTTTAACAATGTTTAAAATATGGCGGCTTCTCCTTCTTCTAAAACACATGTTGCTATAATTTAGTTCGATTCCTTCCCACTAGAGTCGACTGTCTCTGACCTACTTTCTTCTGTTTCTACAGCTGATGCAATAACGCGATTGTTTTCACCAGTTTTAATTTTGTTAACATACTGTTTCAATTTTCCGATCCTTAACAAACCTTCCAGTGTTTATTTAATTATTATTATTTGTGTGTGAAGTGTCTTTGCGTTTTACTTTTGTAATAATTCCGAAATGTGTGTGTTTTGAGCTGAATTCATAAACATAACCTTTCAATTTTTTGTTTACAATCGCGTTTTTACTTTCTCCTTCAAGGAATTACTTATGCCCTATGTTACTAATATTTACAATTTTGTTTAAATATAATTATTATTATTAGATTATCTTGTTTTTAATTTTATTTGATACAACTAATTTCCTTATGCATTTACAGTTCAAATATCTTGTTTATATGTTACAACCGTTTTATAACCTTTCTAGGCTTTTACCTAAAATGAGTTTCAATTTAATCTAACCAATCTTTTAATGAATTTCTTTTTAAATTTTGTGTGAGTTATTTCTAATTTATTTTTCCAATTCTTAAAGAACATTATATAGCCCATTCTATAAATGTTACAATAGATTAACAACAATGAAACAGAAAAAAATTATAAGGTATACTTTTACCACAAAAAATAGTTTGCTATCATAAGCCATACTAATTCATATGTGAAACCACCTTCACATTGTGGCTTCTCTTTTTAATTAAATTTGTATAAAATTTATATGGTGTTCACAGAATTGTCTATTGAAAAATATTTATGCTCTAAACCATTATAAAAACCAGGTTTTGTAACTTTTTTACCCGGTTGTTATCAAATAGGGTGCAGCAGTATAATCTCATTTTTTCAAAACTGAATAGAGAAAAAAAATGGGTACTCTGTACCATTTTTTAAATGAGTACCATTTTATAAATGAGAAAATCTTTATTTGTTTTTTTATAATGTAGGCACATACTTATTAAAGTTTTGAAGATCAAATCAGGTAGGTTTGATCCCCCATTCTCTGAGTAAACCGATTTCTGGCAATTGGCATTACTTTTGCCTGCGTAGTAGGCATTATATTGACAATTTCTTCTTGGCCGTTAGTCTTCAAATCTCGTAAGGTCCTTGGACGGTTCATATAAACACGAGATTTTAAAAAACTGCATAGAATAAAATCATAAGGGGTCAAATTCGGAGAGCGAGATAGCCTCTCCAAACTGCCCCTAATTGAGATGAGGTACTCTAGAAAGTTAAAAAAACAGCCAATAATGTTTTTGAAGTATGTGCTGTTGCACAATCTTGTCAGAACCAAATGTTTTAAAGTCCAGCTCATCTAGATATGAGAAAAAAATTCCTGTCATTGTGTCCTCATTTCCCTCAAAGAAATAGGAGCCGATACTTACTGAGGAAATTAGATACCCAACTGTGACTTTATGTAAATGCAGAGCTTTGATGCAATTCTTGAGAATATAACACATAGCCAAATCTTTTGGTCTCTCGTCACTCCCCTGTAAATTTCAGAATACCCAGATTTTAGATATTCTTCCAATGGCTGGTGCATTGTCAGATCATTGTACAGTTGGAGCTCCCCGTGTTTGAGTATAAGTTAGAACGGTTTTCATAAAAAAACGACCTCTGTGGAATTTGTAGGTGGGTTACCAAGATAATTTTATATACATGTCCAGGATTAAGCGGTCCAGGATTATATACGCCTGGGGTTAAGCAGTATATTTTACAATTTCTCAGTTAAAACAAGCAATTATAATCTCTCGCAAATGTAATTTGAGGTGTATATTATAATTATCGGTGGTATATAATTAATTTTTCTATTTTTTAGGCTAATGACAGATCACACAGCAATTAATTGGTCTGTGATCTGTCATTAGCCTAAAAAATTGAATGGTTATTAACAGACATTAAATAAAAATATGAATTAATTTTTCTATTATTAGATTCATGAAATTTAAATGTTTGAAGTTTTCTATATAACAATGAACAAATATTAGAGACATTGGAATTATTAGAAATAAATATACACACTTGGGATGGATTGGAATCAGCTAATGAAGGAAAATGTGGCCTAAATGATGAGCCTGAGAAAGAATTAGATTTTGATTCAGACAATTTGGATGAAGATCCAGATTATGAGCCCCCTGATGATACTGTGGATGACAATGATTTAACACTGGATGAGCTTATTCTAGAAGTTAAGGCCAGGAATGAAGAGAATTTTTTAATACTCTGAACATTGCTTCCATCAATTAATTTATAGTACATCTTACACAACAATTACAAAAAAACCAAATACAAAACCAAGTCAGGAAAAAACCATTCAACCATTTCTATTTCTTGATAAAGTTGAACGTACAGGTGATGGTAAAATGGATGAAGAATTGTTTGACTTCTGAAAAGATCCCAAACGATCTGAAACAATGCATTGATAGGTGTTTCTTCAACAAATAAATATTTACAACGGAGTACTACTGCTAAAACTACTGTTGCGATTGCTGCTCTACCTTTTTAGGGTGATCAAGAGAACAAAATAAATACTGTAGTTGTTATAACTACAGAAAAGAAAAATATTGAAAGTGAGTTGTGACTACTGCAGTACCTGTATATGTGGCGAGCATTAAAAAAAAACATTGTTGGGATTGTTATAAACAATTATTGTAAAATATATATATTTCTCTCTAGTAATTATGTTTTCGTAAATTACCAATTCATTTTTTTCGCAAATCTACAGTAGCTACATAGTCTTGTAACATTGTTTTTAAATAATGACATAAGAAAACATTTGTTATTAGTGTTTTAAAGTGTCATTTGTTACTTATTTTCATGTATATGTCTCGTGGACGTATAGGTGGATTAATGTGTCTAAATACGGAAGGTGGGCCATCAGGGTTACAAAAAAAAAATATTCGAAACCACTCTGCCACCATTATTTCAGATAAGCAGGATTTTACTGTATAGCTATAAAATATCTGAATATGATAGATGTAGTTTATTACAATTAAAATTTGTACCAAACTTTCTTAATATAAACAAAGTTTAGTAATGCATGAGGTAAACAATTCATGCATTAAAGTTGCTTGATGTAATCATCTTGAATTCACTGATTAAAATAATTTTAAAATACTTAACTAAGTGAATACGTAATTGCTTACTTGCTGAGTTTCAAAACATTCGTTCCTTTTACGAAGCTAACATGCATACACATGCACCATCACATAAGCTAGCCAAATACATAGAGGAACTTATCAGAGGCAACATAAACTTTCACAATCACACATCCATACACAATAACATAGACCTCCTTCACAAAATTCAAGACATCCACATACCACACAACTCTACCATTGCCTCATTCGGCATAAAAAAGCTATACACTAATGTGCCAATAGAACAAACACTTCACATACTACAAAATATGCTCACAGCAAACAACACTCCACATAAACTCACACATGAAATCATCACACTCACCAAACTCATCACATCAAAAAACTACCTCACATACCAACACAAATTTTACACACAGAAAGACGGCGTCTCTATCGGTTCCCCCATCTCAGGCACCCTAGCAGAAATGTTCCTACATCACATCGAACAACAATACATTATACAGAACAATAATCACACACATAAAATAATTTATTACCATAGAAATGTAGATGACATTTTAATATTATACGACAGCAACAAACGGCAAATCAAAGAACTACACAATTTCATTAATACCATACACCAAAACCTCACACTTACCCTCGAATTAGAAAAAAACAATAAAATAAACTTTCTAGACCTCACCATCACCAAACATAACACCATACATAATTTCAAAATATACAGAAAACCAACAACTACCGATATTGTCATACGTAATACATCTAATCACCCCACACAACACAAACACGCTGCATTCAATCATATGTTACACCGCCTAATCAATATACCAATGCTACAGAAAGACTACGGCGAAGAACTTAATACCATAAAATACATCGCTCAACAAAACGGCTACGAACAAACATATTTTTCACTTTTCAAATGTTAGTCTGTAATGGCATGTGTAGCGTGAACCTAAGTAGCTGCAAAACACAGCACTACGTCAAAGCCCATTTATTTTAATACTAAACTTAAAGTGTAAATATTCAATTTTTTGTTATAATTTTATACAACATTACTATATATTATCTATATAAAACATACCTATGAAGTATCCAGTCAGGATAGATTTGGTTATAATTTTATATAACATTACTATATACCTATATTACAATATATCTATAAAGTATCCAGTCAGGCTAGATTTTGTTGTAATATTCTGCATCAGCAATACGTTTCAATATTTACCAAAATTACAACCAAATCAAAGCTGACTGGATATATCATAGGTGTATTTTACTATAGGTATTTAGTAATGTTGTATAAAAATACAACCAAATCTAGACGTAGTGCAATTCGCTGTAGCTACCGCACTCCCGATTCACGCTATACATGCAATTACAGACTAACAACTAAATTGTAAACAAAAATTAACTTCCCATCTTTTCCCCAGAGAAAAAAGTTGATATTTCTGTTCTATTCATAAAAACGATTATTTAAATTACATATCCAAGAACGAAATAATTGTTATTTATATCCCGTACCCACTTGTATGATTTTAGCAAAAAAAATTATACCAGCCAACAAAAAAAGTCAAAAGAGATATTAAAAAAATTATTACAATTCTTGCCAAAAATTAACAATTTTGGAAAATTGTGGTTCCCCCCAAACATGGTGCTAACAGTGCTGGTGAAAATGCACATTGCCCACTCCCAATACAATGCATATAAAATGAATCAAAAAACTTGTCCTGAAGCTACATTGATAACTATTGTTTGTTATTGCCACAGAAGGTTAATTTTATATACCTAAAAAATATTCAGTCAGGATAGATTTGGTTAATATTTTATACATTTAACCAAATACACACATGTAAGGCTAGAATGGAGATCATGTAACGTCACCTGACAAAACGTATTACTTCGTAGAAGTAGACGTCTAATTAGGTAATGTTGTATAAAATTATCTTGACTGGACACTCTATAGGTATATTTTAATATAGGTATATAGTAATGTATAGAATAACAATCAAATCTATCTTAACTGAAGACTTTATATATAGGTATATTTAAATATATGTATACGTAGTACCGCGAGCTGTTGATCACGAACGTATTACTTCTGACTACTCCGCACTGAATTTTTATCCAATTTTAATTTGATAAAATGGTATTTATTAACCTGAGCGAGAGTTTTTGTTATTTTTTTGTATCCCTGATGACTTCCTGCGTCGGCTGGTATAATTTTTTTTGCTAATTTCGTACACGTGGGCACGGGAAATAATTGAAGTGGAGTAACCATAAACTTTTACAAAGTTTAAAGTTAAAATTAACAATTGAAAAAGAATTGTTCATATTACTTTAAGGATTAATAGATCGTATTCTAACAACTAAATAAAATTTGGTATTTTAGAAATTCTTGGGTTTGTGAACGATTTTTAATTGAAAATTAAACCAGGTGATATAGAAAGCTCTAAGGAAAAACAATGAAATTTGTCAGCCAACCAACTCAGTTTTCATCTTGTAAGATTTTTCCCAATAACATCAAATGTAATATTTCTTGAAGTTTATTACTTTCATATATTCAAAAGCTTAAAAAATTACTTCTTACCAATGAAATTCGAGGTTCAACCACAAATTACTACTGAAGTATGAAGCACATATTTTGAAAAAACAAACTCAAACATAATAACACCCAAAATTGATTAAAAACTCAAACACAGATACTAAAAATTATCATATTAGTTGATTGTATCTTCACGTGAGCTACACGTAAAAATTATCTTTGTAAGAACAGTAATTTCTGTGATGTTTTCATTAATAAAAAAAATCTAATCTATAGATTTATCTCTTTGTTAAAGTAAAGAGATTTTTTTGAGAACCTATTAAACAATCTATGAGAATGCTCTTATAACTATCTAGATTTTCATGCCAATTTTAATTGGCATAACACTCTTCATTAGATAAGTCACTCGTATTTCCACTGTGCAAATGTTTATCTCTTGTTTAAGCTAAAAGTTAGCATTTGTTTAAAATTTATTGTTTGGGTTTTTTTCTATACACATGAATAGACTATATTTCAAACTGTGTAATAATCTTAATAACTTTAACAATAGTTTATGAATATCCGAACTTTAAATTTTGTAAATTTGTGAAAACTTACTGAGACAGAACGTTTTCGATCGCTATGTGGCGATCTGCACCAGTCTCATCAGGAAGACACTGATGAAGAACACAACTTAGCGATCAAAAACGTTCTGTCTCAGTAATTTTTCACAAATTTACAAAATTTTAAGGTTCAGATAGTCATAAACTATTGTTAAAGTGATTAATAAAGATTCATCGAACGTAATGGACTACAAAATTCAAGAATGTGAATTTGGTTATTGTTGTTTGCTACAACATCATGTTTGTAGCCTACTGATGATGCTAACCAGGTTAACGAACTGTACATCAAGGTCGTTGTACAAATTATTTGTAGCAAGGTTATTGTGGTTTAATTATTATAATATATCAAGGTGATATAAACAACTAGTTTGTATTGGTGTGGGTAGTTTGAAGAGTTGCGAATGGTAGTATTGTTTTTGTGGGTTTTCGGTGTATGTTAAATTTATGTCCAGTTTTGTCTGACCGAATATCTAAAAAAAATTAAAGGGCCTTGTCGTTTTGCCCCGTTCCTAGGGTGAATGCTAGTTTTGGGTGAATGGAATTGAGGTGTTTTGAAAATATGTGTCTTCGGCGTTGCTTACCTTTTTTTACAATGGGATAATCTTGTCTACGTACTAATACAAGTAAATTATGTTGTCTGACGTTATGAGACAACATATTTTATAATAAGTAATTATATTTATTATGTAAATTGTGGTTTTCTTCAAATGGAGCATGGATATTTTCACCAAGATGTTAGCTATGACGTATCCCATAAGTAGGAAATTTTTCTAGGGTTAGAAAGGGTCATTACGAGTAAAGAAAGTTTGTAATTTGATTAATTTTGTATTGATTTCGGGTAATAATTTCGTTAATGTGTTTTTGTGGTGTATTTTTGTGAATGGGCATGTTTTGGAGGGTGTCGATAGCTTCTGGAATGGAAATGTTGTTGTACATGTATGAAATATCGAAGGAAACTAAGGTGTAATTGTGTAGATATTAATTATTCTTATTTTGTCATTTTAAATATATCAGAGATGCTCTACAAAGTAAAAATAGCTTGTTTCAAATAATATAAAATATTTAAGGATATTTTAGAACTGAGAGATATCGACAATAAATTTCAAAAAAAATATAGAGTCTTGTAAATTATAAACGCTATGTTTGACTAAATTCAAGTTGCTTTTAAACAAGTAATATAAAAATACACATTTTTAAAGTAAATTCTTACTGAGGTGAGTAAAAAAAAATTATTTACTTACTTTTTATTTTATAATTAGAATTATTATAAATATGACAGAATCAGAATATTAAGCGGCAAATTGAAAGCGAATTTCCTTTTTCTATTTCCCTCTATACAGTATCTGGTGTTGGACTATCATTATAGTTTTTTACTATTCGCTTTTTTCGTTTCTAATTTATGAAACAGGTGGTTGTCTGTAACTTTTCATTCTCTCTGGTGGTCTGTAACTTCTTATTCTCTCCACCTCTTGTAATTCTCACTATTACATGGAACCCCTCTCTTATAATTTCATATACATCTATAAGTAACTATATCTATTTTCTATATCTAACTATAGGAAAGTTGGCTCAGTGCCAAAATTCTGGGCTACAAACATGTAGTTCCTCAAATTGAATCCGACCGGGAAATCAAATTTTTAAAATCCCAATAATGAGCAAATATTTAGTTACTTAGAGCTTAGCTAGTGAGAACTATTCACAAAGGTAAAAGTCAAAGTAGCCAAGCACTGAGGAAGGCGATTTCGTCGCTGAAAATAGTTTGTTTTGTGTGTTTATTAAAGACTAATTTTTGTGAGATTTTGAGTCCACTACTTTGACTTTTACCTTTGTAATGAGTAAATATTTGAAACAAATTATGTAAAATATCAATTGTCATTCAATATGGGTTTTAAACAAGTATATTTGAGCTTGATTGGTTAAATAAAAAAAGTATTTTATTACAGATTAAAAATTTGTACAACATATATTAGGAGAGGATGAGCTATTAGAAGAATTTATCACTTAAACATTAGTCCGAACTTTCTAATCCGAACTTTAAATTTTGTAAATTTGTGAAAACTTACTGTGGGGATCTTCATCAGTGTCTTCTGATTGGAGTTGATAGGTTAAGCGGGGATGGTTTTAAAAGCAGGTTTTCGATAGTATCAAAGAGTATGTCTGATTTGTGTTGGGTTTGTTAGTTTAATATGTATTTACTTTGTATTTCTGAGTGTTTGAAAATTTCTTATTGTTCTAGTGTGTTGAGATGTGGTCCTTTTTTGTTAATGTGTAAGATTTCTAAGTTATGGTAGATATCTGTGTATTTGTCTCCTGTTTGTTTTATGCGATTGTAAAATGCTGAGTTGGTGTTCTGTTTGTGTTCCTCGACTCTTTGTTTGAAGCTGCGACCTGTTTGCCCAATGTAGAATTTTTGCTCTTGTTGCGGTTTAATTTTTATACGCCTGGTGCTTGTAGTTTATCATTGTTGTTGGTGTCGTATTGTAAATTGTTATTAATTTGGTATGCTATTTTTTATCTTGTTTTATTGAAATTTGTGGGCTATTTTATTTCAGGTTTTGTTTATGTACAGTTCTTGAATTTTGTAGTCCATTACGTTCGGCGAATCTTATTAATCACTTAAACAATAGTTTATGACTATCCGAACTTTAAATTTAGTAAATTTGTTAAAACTTACTGAGACACAACGTTTTCTATCGCTATGTGCCGATCTTCATCAGTGTCTTCTGCTTGGAGATGTTGGGTCAAGTGGTAACGGTTTTAAAGGTAAGTTTTCGATAGCATCAAATTTACAGACACACAAAAACACAAAGTGCTAACATATTAACGAACAAACACAATAAAAATCACACATACTATTTGATACTATCGAAAACCTACCTTTAAAACAGTCACCTCTTGACTTAACATCTCCAAGCAGAAGACCCTGATGAAGATCGGCACATAGCGATCGAAAACGTTCTGTCTCAGTAAGTTTTAACAAATTTACTAAATTTAAAGTTCGGATAGTCATAAACTATGGTTTATGTATAGTATTGTGATGTATTTGTTATCCCTCTCTGTAGTGTTAATTTTAGTGTTTATTCTGTAAATTGTCCCATAGTTTGTCTATTATTGTGGTGCTGTATCCATTTGTGTATACTAAATATTTAATGGTGTCTAGTTTTTTTCTTTATGTTTTCTGTGGTAATTGGAACTTCTTTAAGTCTATGGAATATGGATTTGGAGGTAGCGTATTTGTGTTGGATAGGGTGATTTGCAAACACACAAAACACAAAGTACAAACATATTAATCGAACAAACCCAGTTCAAATCACACATACTCTTTGATACTATCAAGAACCTGCCTTTAAAATAGTCACCGCTTAACTTAACAACTTCAAGCAGAAGACACTGATGAAGATCGCCACATAGCGAACGAAAACGTTCTGTCTCAGTTCGTTGTTACAAATTTAAAGTTCGGATAGTCATAAACTGTAGTTAAAGTGAATAATTAAGTTTCACCGAACGTAATGAATTTAAAAAAATCATATTTTTTGATTCCATCTTCACGTGAGCTAATAGATTTTAAAAAAATCAAGTTTTAGAAGAAATTTAAGAAGAATTAAATGGTTACAAATATCCTACTGGATTGATTCACAAATTTAGATGTCATGTATTCACTTTTTTAAATAAGTTTTTTAAGATTTAGATTTAATAATAATTTGAAAATTCTTATATAAAGCAAACATTCGAGAAAACGTATATGAATTAAATTTACCTGAATTAATTACCTTTTTCAAGCATTAAAAAATGTAACTATGCCATGTTCAAATTCTAAAACTAACCAACATAGTTAACGAACATACGGATGACTGGATTTTTCAAGTATAATTGCTATGCCGACATCACGTCTCTAACTCCTAGATTCGTTTAAATTTTTAAACAATACAATTTTTATATAACTATAAAAATTATAAAATTTTATTTTATTACTTTCTATTAATAACAAGTGCAGAAATTTAAATGGTTTTTCAAACATATTTTATTTACTTTCTCCAATTTAGTTTACTGTAAGAGAAGACTAGAGTTTATATGAATAAAAACACATGTTTATCGGAACCGACATCTTTGCTATTTTGGAAAAGTAATGTTTTCCGACGGTAGAATACCTTTTTACAGTATAAATATTGTTATATCAGTGTTAGGATTTTAGATCATATACGTTAACATTTTAAACCATATACAATGAGTTGAACCTAAATGAAAGTATTTCAGTTATTCACTCTCTCATAGATCTATATGAAGAACCTTAAGCCTAGTTAAATACAAATATACTTTAAACACTAACAATGCATCTGAAACACTAGGGATAATTGACTCAAGGTCAATTACACAATGAACTTAAAATAGATTAAAAATGATTTAGAACTAATTACAACATAGCCTAACCTAAGAGATGATGTAAGCAATGACTATATCAAATTTAGAGAGATAAATTCAGGAGGAAGGAGAAGGACTTTAGAGTATAGTTTAAGGATCGGAATAGGGCTAATAGAATTATTGAGATTCTGTATATGGGGTAGACTGATCTTTTAACTTTGGCGAAAACTAAGCAGAGAAGGTATGAATGTATTTCACAAAGCATGGATTCATTTAAATAATGGCGAATGTTTTTGATTTTAAGGAATCGGGAAAGTAGAACATAGATTACAGTACATCAAATAAAATGAAAAGATCGAGTCGTTGCTATCACGTTTTTACTTGTTGACTGGTATATTAGTCGTAGAAACATAAGGTTATTGAGATATTTATCTTAAAGTATATAACTGTATCTTTCAAAATCTTGTTGCTGTTAATGACGAGCTGGTTGTTAATCACCTGTTACACTTTTGACATTACTTGCGACCAGAAATTTTTTTAACTAAAAGTTGTTAAATTATACTTGGAGGAAACGTTTTCGTCTTACGACTTGGAGGTTGAAGAAGTCGTAAGATGAAAACTTTTCCTTCAAGTGTCTTTTAACAAACTTTAGTTAACAAAAAGTCTGGTCGCACGTAATATCAAAAGTGTAATACTGAATTTTTCTTCGGATAGAACTGTATCTTCGCCTCCGACAAGGGAAGAGGTATCTTGGAGAAATGAGAACACGTGCTTTTAGTGAGTGCTTTTCAAAAAATATACAATGAAAATGGAAATGCTATTTTCAATGATTATAGATAAATTAACATATTTTATAGAATACACAATTATTTTTTTTGGGAGCAGTATTAAAAATCATAAACCGAGACAGCCCTGAATGATATAGATCCTTCTCGGTGAGCTCGTGGAACTTATTATTACGGGATTTTTTTAAATAAACGAAAAGCGCGCACCTTTTTAGGATGACATTCATAAATATGGTATACAAATATATGTGCTACAACCTATAAAATTTTTAACACGATTGGTTTAATAGTTTTTATATTATAAATTTTCAAAGTCTGGCATTGTCTGAAAAACGCTAAAAAAACTGGTACTTTTTTCATTCAATCCGCTGAAAGACAAAGTTAAAACCGCAAAAAAATTAAGTTTACATTAATAGACGCAAAATTAAATTTATGAAATTTTTGGTGCATCTTGTTTTGTTATAAGTATATCGGTTGCCTTGTAGTAAAAGCTTAAACTCGAGTATCAACACTTTTAGACCTGATAGTAGTAGTCTTTGATTCGGTTGCTGTACCTATTACTGTCTACAGCCGTTTGAGATTTTCAAGGTGTTTATAAGAATTCAAATATTGCAAGTTTATTATTTTTTTAAATTTTAGAATATAATTAATTATATTATTTTAACTATATGTATGCGGTATATGTAATAGTATGTATGTATAAGCCTATTATAATTTTTCATCTAAATTTGTCTGTTAATGAACTTTTAACCTTAAATTAAATAATCATGTAATAGATTGATAATTATTTTCTGTTAATTGTGGTATGTAGTTACCGAATTTTAAAAAATAAAAGTTGTTTGGACATTTTCGTACATAACCTAATAGCCAGTCTTATAATTTTTAGGAGATATTAAAAAAGGGTTGGAACTTATTCCATCTTTATACTGTTTTAAAGATCAAAGTACGATATTCAGTTATTCAGACATCGCCCTTTATTTTAATAAAATATACCTTATGATATAAAAAGATCTCACATACAGGAAAATTTATAAAACTCTAGTACTCATAAAAAAAAAATAACCTCACTGTGCAACTCCCCATACAACTGTATAAACTAAATGTAATAATATTTAACAAATACTGCATGCAAATAACATAAAACACCCTCTAGCCACAATAAAGTAATACTTGACCTAATGGTATTACATTTTTATTTTTTTCAGTTCATGTATGCTACTCAAAATAATGTCCTTAATAGAGTAGTGATTTAAAGTGCTGCAAAATGTAAATACAGTTTTAACTTGAAACTGCAAAATGGGAAACATAACTTCAATGTATAACACATAGAAAATAGCATAAAATAATGTTTCTTTATATTAATATGTTAATATACACGTACAATTACAATGTAAACACAAACATTTGGCTAGTCAATAAATAATATGACTAATAGACCAATAGGCAATATGATAACAGTGACATCGGGCAATGGTTTGATATTCATAAAATGATGTACATTTGCTAAAATGGTAGATGAAACCTTGGATGTAGCGTTTTATGAATTGAATATTTATTCATGTAGATCGAAAATACTTTGTGGTTATATTTTAAATAGGTATATTATAACAGTGAAGTTGTATATAAAGAACTATTTCTTACACTTGTTTGTAGTAGTGCAAAAAACCACTACTTACTGATATATTAAGCAGACGTGTTAGCTGACAAGGCTGTTGCTCAGGCGTGTTGTGTTCTTGCATTCTTGTATTATGGACACAACACACTTTAGCAACAGTTAGTAATTCACAGCATTGAAAAATGCGCTGACCTAGCGCAAAACACGTCTGCTGAATAAATCAGTAAGTAGTGGTTTTTTTTCCAAAATAATACAAACAAATGTAATTTCTATAAAAACCTAAAGATGTACAACACAAAAACTGCAAGTTTTAATTATTTCTAATAAGGTTATGTTTTTAAAGTACGGTTATGTTACTAATACTATCATTTAAGTAGCTTTTTAAGCTTAACTATTTATGATTTATGATATTTAAAATTAACTGTCTTGTTTAAAATGTCTGAGTAACATTCGAAGAAAATAAAAAATCAAAATTAAATACCATTGGTTTCAGCATATTGTGTGTGGTTTCTGTGAAATTCTATAGCTATGTTTAAAATTCTAACAAAATATCTGGTTTGGTTATAAGAAAATTAAAAATACAATGCTCATAAAGTTAACTGGTTGATGATTTTATTGTTACAGTCAGTAAAGCTATTTTGCTTTATAATCAAACCTAACCAGACTCTTTGTACCAATATTGAATTATTCTTTTAAAGTAATGTAGTATTGTGTTCTGTTTTAAAAAAAACATTTAGTTCATACAGTTTCTAGTGTTTATGTATTTTGGTTGTTCGTATTAAAAAAAAATAAACCATATAAATTTTTTGTTTATAATTTACCAATTTTTTATACCATACAAAAAATAAAAATTTCACATTTAAAATAATTTTAAAACAAATTTAAAATGTATCTTTACTTATGTAAAAAAAATTAAAAATCACTTTGATAAATCTTTAAGGTTCATGTCATTAGTGATAATTCTGTGATTGTAGATCAACAAGTACTGTAATGAACATCACCGGGACTAATGTATGAAATTTTCTAGTAACATGATGTAAAACAACTGAAGAAAAAACTATACGGTCACCAATCTACAATTTTTGCAATGGCTAATAGCTTACCTAGAGCAGCTCGTATAATGTATGCCTTATAGCATTGAACAACACACTAAAGTAACATGAATCATGTCATTTTAGAATATAAGAAATTGAGTTGATATATACTATATATTACCATAAGTGTTATCTAATAATAAATTGTTTAATTGTATTCACTTTTAAAATATAGTAAGACACACTTTTGGTAATAACTTGCCAAAATCCACTGCTTATTGAGATTTTTCAGCAGACGCGTTTTCCACTAGGTCAGCGCATTGTTTATTGGTGTGAGTCACGGACAAGACTCCAGTGAAAGTCTTGTCTGTGACTAACAACATTGAACAATGCGCTAACCTAGTGTGAAATCCGTCTGCTGAAAAATATCATTAAATAAAGGTTTTTTTCCCAAGTTAATACCAAAAGTGTAATTATAAAAAAAATCAAGATGTACAACAAAAACTGCAAAGTAATACTACTTTAACTGATCTTTATTAATTTCAATAATACATGTCGCATACTTAAACCTATTTCTCAACATGGTAATATAAATTGGATTAGTTGATAAGTTAGTTTTGATTTTGTTCCTACCTATTCATTGAGATTGGTTTTAATAATGCTTTGTAAATAATTTATTCAATCAGGCTAAAGTAGGATGTTCTAAAAATGTTCATCTTTCTGTAACAAAATCAAAGTCACCAAGTTTACAAACAATATAAATATTTATTAAACAGATTTCAATTAAATCAGAAATTTTAAATTTAAAAAATCATTACCCAATGTTTTGACCTGTATACATTTTCCCTTTCAAGGGCATTTATTAAAAAAAATTACAATAATATAAAAAATCACTATTAGAACAAATTTATACATCACAGTTATTATTAACTTTAATAAAAGGAATATTATCTTGCAGCTAATAGTGCAAATATTTTGCAATCGTTTATTGCTTGTACTTGAACTTCCAAGTAAACTCAAGTCATTCTACCTACATATGTGTTTATTAAATCAGATTAATGACTAGTAATATTCTACCTATAGCTCAAAACTATATTAATATTTTTTGAATCTTATGTCAAATTTGATTTATTATCGGTTTACAACACACAGGAAAGTTTTTTAAATCTAAGATTGAGATATACAAACAAATTTGAAAAAAGATTTTTTGCTCAGATGATATGTATTAGGTTTGTCGCACACTGGATCCGTTCATTCCAGTCTGCTCAGCTCAGTTCAGTCAGCTCCATTCCTGCAGTTTTCCCACACATTGTGCGTCCGTTCGGTCCGCTCAGTTCAGCCGTTAAGTTTGAGCGCCAACCTCCAGTGGACGACAGACACTGTCAAAGTTCGCATGTAAGTTTGTGTCGGGTTTTCCGTTTGTGCGATTATGAGTTTGCAGCAGTAGTGACGAAGAAACTGTTGTAATAGCATTAACACTAGCTGCAGAAGAGGATGATCAAGTATCAAGGAAAAAAGAATGATTTGGGTGCACAGTATTCGGGATAGTGAGGGAGAGTATCATCCTTCATTGCAATATTATAGTAATCCTTGTGTGACAGGTCATACAACATTAGATATGCCTGTACTGCTGAAATAAGTCGTTCATCAAAACTCATCTTAAAAATAAATAAATCAACAATCCAATAATCACAGCTCTGCGAACATGTGTGTGTCCACCCGAGTTCAGTTGCACAACACTACTGACTATCTGTACTCTGCGCATGCGCGGCGTCTCAGTTCTTTCGTCGCTTCCATAAAAATCGTTTACTGACCGAAAAGAGGCTGAGACGGATGGAACGGACTGAACTGAACTGACAAAACGAATGCAGTGTACTGTTCTACATTTGATTACATTGTTTCCGAATTTTGGTGAAGCGACTGAGCTTGATCTTGAACTGAATGGATCCAGTGTCCGAAAAAAACTTATAGGGCAAAGCAAAGAAGCTTTGAATAAAATGACTTATTTAATCTAGTAGAGTATTTGTTTTTTTAATGTTTAGTCAAGCAGAGTACACATTTCTGCTAGATAATTAAAGACTCTAAACATTTAGATAACAAGTACTAAATAATTACATTATATTACTCCCACTAGATATTAGTGAACAAAATTGTTTTTCCACCCTTACCTCGTTCATTAATAAAAATAATGAACTCTCAATAGATTTTCGTAGTTTATCGTTAACTTCAGTAATATACACTTCTTCAAAATCCTTTTCTTTGAAAAACCTTTGGAATAGTTTTTTTGCAGCACTCCTAAAAATAAATAAAAAATTATTAATAGTATTTTAAAAATTAAGTTTATTATATTTAGGCATGTTGTATTTTAAACATATATGTAGATCTAACCTTGCATCTATATTGTGATCATTTAGAAGAATAGCTGCCGATTCCAAAATTCGCTTACAGGTTTCCCTTAGGTAATTTTGTGTTAAAATTGCGAAAGGTGTCTTCAGTGCTACAACACATGTTAAGAGTCTTGCACTTGCTGTGCGTACTAATGGATTTTTATGACTGAAAACAGTATTTACAGATTTAAAATAGTCTATAAATAAGAAGGGAAAATCAATGATTTTTAAAAATAATTTATTCAGTTGCAAATTGTGTATTTTAAAATATTACTCACTAAGGTCCTTTGTTAACAAGAGCTCTTACTGCATGAACTGGAGGTATGAATGTGACCATACTGTCAAGAGCTTCATTGGCATTATGCCTTATAAATTTGTTTGTATCTGCAGTTCGATTAAGTAGACAGTGAACAAGTTCGTCAAACTCCTGTAGAAAATATTCAACAGTAAATATGGTTCAAGCCATTGAAATCTAATAATAAAAATAATGGAAAATGCAATATTTTGAAATGCAAGGAGATGGATAAATGTGGTTAATGTGTGATTTAAGTTTTTCTTCTATGTGAAAATAATTTATGATTTTTTTTGGTTTTATTGTTCTTAATGTGATCCATTTCTAAATTTTTTGACTTTTTAAATTCCCACTATAGAAAAGGGGGACTATAAAATAAAAAATACTTATGACAAACTTGTAGTTTATCACAATCATAAACTAGTTATCCTCTTAAGAATATCTGTCTATTACACTGTTGCATACAAATACTACTTGACATTAAATATTGTGGCCAAAGAGAGGAATACTAGCATCACAGTAGCAGTAGTTCACATATTTTCTGAAGGCAGTGTCTACTCTGTCCAATAATAGTGTTGCTAGTTTTTCTTTTTTCAGCTGCAATGTTTACTTGTGACTGTAACTATATATACAGTTTTGAGAGTGGATGGGTCTTTGACAGTGAACTCATGTTCATATGTTGTTTCGAGGTAGGTTTCTTAATGATTAGGTTCATAGTTCAGGTCAATTTCCATGGCTGCAATTGGAGAGGTCTTAGGACAGCCCAAGATCAAACTCAAAGGTATTGACTGAATTAAGCTATTACTGTAATTTATTGGTATAAGTAGCAGCTAACCTTCTAAGTGTTTTCTGCTCCCTATTTTGGTTAGGTACAGACTTTATTGCATTTTTTCTTATTCTGAAGTGGTCTCTTATTTGTGCAATATTCAGAATCCAACAAGTTTTTTTTTATCTAAGTAGACCACAAGAAGCTTGGGGTGTTCATTATAATTTATGACAACACTATTTACTATGAGATGAGGCGAGTAATGAGCAGTCAATTCACCTTGTGAATGTGAAAAATTCACATTTTGTTTTTGCAGTTGACATCTGCAATGTCCATTTCTCACACCATTTTGTTATTAAGTACAATGTCATTTGCAATCGTATGTTTGCATCTTCAAGGTCGGACATGAAGAGTGGGATGTCATTGAAAAAAATTAAGCATTTGATATTGTTTGAGAGAGCACCAGAGAAGTCATACAGTGTAATATTGAACAATGAGGGGGCTATGGTAGCTCCTTGAACTATTCCATTTCATACTATTCCATTGTGGTTGATATAGTTCCATTGATCACAACTTGAATTTGGCAGCCTTTCAGAAAGATATTTGGTGGTATTTGTGACATACTGCAGTATCCTGCATCTTATGCCTAGTTTCATGCATTGAAGAAGAAAGGTTGAATGTGAAATGTTATAGAAAACAGCTACAAGATTTATCAATACTGCAACCATTGATTTTTGTCAATGAAAACCCTTGTAGATTTTACCGGTTATATATAATAATGATTCAATTGTGCTTTGCTGTCTTCTGATACTGAACTGGATGTTACTTAGTAAGTTGTAATTTTCTAGGTACCACATTGAAGTAAGAGCTATGGGGGAGGGGGTAGTATGTTATGGATGACACGTTCCTGTCATATTTTAATATTCCATGTAGTTCTTCATGATTGTGGAATGGAATACAGTCTTCCACATATTGTTAACAGTGTTAAGAATTGTCCAAGGAGTTGTGACGAACAATGCTTTAGTATTTTATCATGTATATTATTCAGTCTATAAATATAGCAGTTGGCCAATTCCCACCTTCAACTCAGCTCTTGTGGAAAGTTTCATCCATTGGGTCCTTAACCAAAAACCGGAATTTCAGATTGGCTGAAAGCTCCATTTCCAAAGACAACAGTCTATTCGGCCAATGGATCTTATGCCTTCTATCATGAAAAAATTGACTGAATGCCTTAGCCTTGGCCTTATCTTTTTGAAGCATAACACTCTTGTGAGACCTAATCAGTTCTATTTTCTTCCTAATATTTCCCTCATATTAAGAAACCTCAAAATTTCTTCCACACTATTGAGCTTATTGTTGTGTTGGAGCTTATTGTACCAAAATGTCTACAGGAGGTTCTCTTAGCATTAAGCCTTCCTTTCTCAGCCTAGCATTACATTTGTTGCAATTCTCATGACGTTCATTGGTGCATTTCTTTTTCCATTTTTTTTAGCTCTTTGCCTTAAATGTTGTAGGTTTTTGATATCGCTATTCCACTAACTGTCCAATTGTTTGTGGATTTTTTCAGTTTTTTCAAACAGATAGCTTTAGTGGGCGCTTGGTGGATTGACAGTTTAGATGTAAACTTTATGGAAGAGTAATGCTTAGGGAAAAAAATCTCTTTATCCGTAATTGTAGTTTCTCGGGGAAATGTTTCCCAGTCCTCCTTTCCATTGTTATGAAGAATTGTGAACCATCTTTCGCATGGATTAAACCTTGAACAGGACAGGGAAATGGTCACTGCCCAAATCCTTTCCAACTTTGCTCTTCTTTCCAGTGCTGGAGATATTATAGTTAGGTTGAGCATGCTGAGAATATGTCGTCGTTGAATTGTAGGTAGGCTATCTGCTTCGATTTAATAGTAGGACACGGCTGATTCTGTATCCATGAAAACAACACCAGTCCATTTCAATTTTTAAGACCATCATTCCAACTTAGGTGCTTGCTGTTGAAGTCACGGAGCAACACGAACTTATGATTATCTGGTACCAACATTATCTCTTATTTCTTTATGGAGTTCATAAACATTTAGCATTGTAAAGCAGCATTATTGTTGACTCTAATCTTCATTTTCATATACTCCAATATATTACTAATTTGCTTGATACAGTCTTCCACATAAAAGAATTTGTGAACCAATGTTACTAGTGCATCTCCACAAGTTCCGTTTTCTTTATATTAGTTGAACATATTCTAGAACTTAGGGCAAAAGATGTTGTTAATTTGAAGAGATGATCCCTGGATGCAAACAATCTTAGTATTCTTTTCTTCTATTTCTGCCTTGAGTTCATCAGATTTCCTATTGACAGATCTGATATTCTATTACATAATCAATGCACTGTTCAATTGGTCATTTTCTTCTAAAATGCTAGTTTGCAAAGATAATGATTTATGCTTCTTTTATTTCTTTCTTCGGATGACTGTCTAAAAGATATTATTTGTGGCTTCTATCTTTATTTCTTTAAAAAGTTCTCTGGTAGAAGTCCTAGTTAGACTCCAGATTTCATTTCTTGTATACCAGTACCTTTAGATTTAATTTTCAGCAATTTGTCGGTTTTAAAATGGCACTGAATACTTTGTATTAGTTTTTTACAATCTGATCCCCATAGATTGAAATTCAGTCTGTTAGGATACTCTTGTTTTGAATTAAAAATATATTTAATGTTTTCATAAGGGCTATTTTAAATCTATTTTGTTTTATTGAGCTACATATTTTGAGATTTCTGCTATGACTGCTAATACAGCTATCCAGGGGCAGGACGAGGACCAATTAGCTCACCCCCAAATCTTGGAAAGAAGAGGCCACAGGTCATCATCTTTTTCAATTTCTGCCTGAACCGTTGAGTGAGGACAAATTCAGGGAAGTTTCACGTCCGATTGCAGCTTTTGCAGCTCGAGCACGGTCCAGCCATTTAGTGACGGAAGAATATTTATTTAGATTTGGTCTTTCTAATTCTCCAATCTGTGCACTTTGTGAGGGTGAAGATGAATGCGTAAAGCACATTTTGTTTGACTGCACGTACCCCATACCAATGAGGGACTTCCTTAGAGCCGAAGTGGCAACATGGCAAGATATTCTCATAAACAAGAAGTATTGGGGGCTGGCAAGAATAATATACCGTGGACATCGGGTTATCGGCTACTCTTGAAGCAAAAAAGTAAAAGAAGTAGTATATATTTTGAGATATTTTACAGAAGCAACTGCTGGAGTTTAGTTCACTATATTTCATAGCTATCCAGGGGCAAGATCTAGGAACAACCAGTTACCCTGATGTTGACTTTTTTTTTTATTTGTTCATAGTTTCATTTTTGTTGATGATATAGGTTTTTCCCTATATTAATCAACAAACTGGGCCAATGTTACTTTCTTTATGGGTCATCATTGTAAATTAAATGCTAGAGTTATGCTAGAAATTGTTCTAAAATATGTATGCAAATTGGACTGAATATTTTTTTGCAATTATCTGAAATTTCTTTGGCAGTCTCTGTCAATATTAATTATGGAATGTTTTATTGGCTATTACTTAAAAAAAGGTTAATACATTTTTTTGGCTATAATAACTTGTGCTATAAAGTCTGGTTGATTCAACAAACTGGTTATCTTCAACAAATTGTGATTCTCCAACAAACCATAAG
Source organism: Prosapia bicincta (assembly GCA_036971475.1). Lineage (NCBI taxonomy): Eukaryota > Metazoa > Arthropoda > Insecta > Hemiptera > Cercopidae > Prosapia > Prosapia bicincta. Next base: position 41,518,228 of record JBAIZL010000003.1, read on the forward strand.
CTTTTCAAATATTCACACATACATAGCATTACATTGCCATCTTAGGCCTGCACAATTCAATTATTCCCTTATAAATTTATCAAGGAATTCAATCACTAATCTAGGATGCTTAGTATGATTATTGTAAACTTTAGGGTCATTAATTATTATCCATGAGCTTCACACCACAGTAGGTGTAGATAAAATAACCTATGTACATTAAATTAAATCATTTAATAAGTAACATAATCAAAATGCAAGTGAATGAAAATATCACTTGTAATAAAATTCAGTATTATAAAAACTTGCACTTTTGTGTTGTATATTTTGAGGCTTTTTAAACATGTTTTTTTGGAAATCCCTTGGCAAAAAACCATTACTTACTGATATTTTTTTTAAGAAGAGTTTCATACTACATCAGTGCATTGTTCAGTGCGTCATGAACAAGACTGTTGCTCTGGTATGTTGTATTATTGTGAGTCTGTGGTGTTTTGAAGTTCATTGATATGTTCAAAACAACACATATATAACACATTACACACAACAAAAACAAAAGTGTGAAACATCAACATATAATGACATCACATCACAAAAAATATTTTCTTCATTCCGAAAACTCAAATACAAAGTTGTCTTTGAAACATTTAACACAACAAAAAAACTCAGAGCAAACACGACAGGGCAGGACTATACAAAATCACACGTAATGGCTGTCTTAGCTTCTATATAGGTTAAGTGGAGAAACTTCACCACCATACGATTCATAGATCACATAAAATACAAAAAACAATCCAAATCACATACCTATTCACATACAGAACACACTACACAAATACACTAACATTTTTTTAAAATATGGAAATTTTTTTTTATTAAAAAAACTTTGGAATAAGTAAATTAAAATTTTTAATACATTTTAAGATATGCATTATAATTAACTTTCAAAGTAGAAGATTATTATTTTCTTAATAAACTACTTCTTATAGATTTAAATTTTTTTCTAACTTACTGGACGAGTCGTTGATTGCATACTACAGAATAGTTCTTGTGCTGCTTGGCAAGCAAAGGCTGTTACATGAGAACGTAATGAACATAGCAAATCGCTCAGTGTTTTGTAAAGTAATGGCATCAGAGGTTCTAACACATCTGGTGCAAACCTAGACAGTTGTAATGCATCTTCCACCCCAGACTTCCTAGACTCCCTAATGAAAAACGTACACCATAAAAATATTTATTTATGATTTTGTAGCTGTATGGGATAGAAATAACAAAAAATTTTAAGTCATACAAAATGGTTCCTAATACTATAAGTTTATATATAAACCCTCCAGTAGGTTGAAAGAAACACATTAAGGGTCATGACTACCCCTATAGATAATTCTGTTGTTATAAATAAATAAAGTAAATATATTACTTGTAATCATTATTTTTGATACTGATTTATTTAACATTTTTACATTTTAGTAAACAAATATTTTAAGTTTGAAAAATATTTTTGGATGTTCTACTTTTTTGGTATGGGAAACTCTAAATTTTAACTCTTAAAAGTTAAAAAGTGTTTAGGGTACTAACAAATTACAATAACTTGTTACATGTTTTACTAGAAATATGAACCAAACAAAATGTTTAAAAAATATAATAAAATATATTTTACAATAATAATATTTTTTGTGAAAGGTACGTTTTCATATAAGCTTGGACTTACAAAAAAATGTTCCAATAGTCTTTTCCAATATTTTATGGTTAGATACTATCTAAACAAAAATCACAAACTAGTAGGGTATGCCATGGCAAATCTTGCACCTACACATGTCGCAGCACTTCCAAGTGTATTTATTCTTTCTCCTTGGATCATCCCCTTTCTTGTTGTATACATCTTTTTCTCATTGAATTCTATTCTTTATAAAATGTATGTAAGATTTTGTACCAGCATCAATAATAATAGGCTACTAACTAACTGTAAATAGATTGAAACATTGTAGCTAAATTTGTGTTTGTTTCTGGCTTCATTTTTTGATTCAGGTAAATATAGAACAATATTTCTTCTCTTTGTGTGTAGATTTGAACAATCACGTAAATTCCTTTTCCATTACATGAAATTTTAAATTCATCCATATTAAAATATGTATTTGCGAAAGGCTCATTATCAGAACTATTTTCATTGATGGACATTGAATCCATTTATGGATGATCATAGTTTTAATCCTTTTCCAAGGCAACTGCTCACATATTTTTTCATTAACATAATCACTCTCCCCATCATCAGTGTTGTTTTCAATAAAGCCCTGTTTATCTGAAAAGACATCCTGCACAAAATCATTCAAAATGCCAATATTTGTTATCTGGATACTATTTTGAACACGTCTAACACAAAAAGTCACGGGACTCTTTTGTAACAGATGTAGTCCAAACAAATTTGTGATGAGGCAGAATGGATATTAAACAACAGCTAATGATTGGTTTTCTCTCCACCTATTCTAAAAACTGAGCTATGTAAGAAAAAAAACCATTAAGGGGTTAATATTCTTATTTTGGTTTTAAATAGAACTTATTAAAAATATGCAAGTTATTTTGCTAACTTGCAGATTTATAGATTGTTTTTACTTACCAGTATGTGTCATTCAGTCTGCAGACAATAGATTTTGCAATTTCTTGAGGCCTGTTCATGTTTCTTGACTCTAGTAAAGTATTTCCCATCTCTAAATACAAATTATTAGGTAGCCTGAGAGACCTTTGTGGCCTAAAACATATAAAAATTAAGAAGTTTAAAAGTGAATTAATATCTTCTTAAGCAATCTTTTAGCTTTTATTCTGATTGGGTTAAAGTTGTAGGAAAACTATTTTTGTTTCTGAAATTAAAAAGCCATCTAGAAAATTTTTGTCTTCACTATATTGATAACCTTCATTGGTCATTCACAATAGTTTTGTACAAAAAATAGGTTCATCATGTCTTAGAGTTGAAATTTGAAAAACATTTTTTTTTTTTAGTATTTAATACAAATTTTAAATCGAATAGTTCCCGAATTTTAAAAGTTAATAGCTCTAACACACTACTCTCAAGTAAATAACTCGCAATTAACTACCAACCAGTTATGTTTGTTAATTTGTTTCAAACACCTACTATCTTTTAAATAAAAAATTACAATTGTAGAATTTTGAACATATGGAAAACAGTATGAATTTTGTGTCTATTTTTATAATTACCAAACTTTATAGGGCAACTCTCCTACAGTAAGAGTAGATATGCTGTCACAATTAATTGTTTTGTACTGCTGCTTTCATTCCAGGGCCATTTCATATTCATTCAGCCAATGGTCTGGACCGTAACATCTTAGATTTTTAAAATATATTATTTTTTCCAATAGTATTACCAAAGATTTTTAAAATCCTAATTTTAGGTTTATACAATTACTTCTTCAGTTATTGAAGATAAAAAGCATGAGAGTCTATATTTTAACTTTGAACTTGTACCTTAAAATAAAATTATTTCAGATACCAATTAATCTAGAAAGTTCAAATTTGTATTATACTCATCTATTAACAAACAAAATTTTCTAACAAGATTTTTACAAAATTAGACTTATTCTCTATGAAAAATAAATCACAAATGCCAACCTTCCATAAAAGTAAGAAATGCAATGTATGTAATATATCTAAAAAAAAAATATTACAGCAAAATGGTTTTGTCATTCTTATTTGTATTTTTTTATTCCTGTATTAAATTTTGATTTACAATATGTATTTTCTAATGAAGATAGTTTTTTTTTAAGTTATGTATTTTAAATTTTGCAGTAAAGTCTATTTATATATGAAATAAAAGTTAATGTCATAGATAAAAAGTTTATTTCTTCATACTAAAAATATACAGTAGAACCTCTCTAAATCGGCATGTTTGGGACCGGAAGGGGAGGGGGGTAGAATATGAGAAAAAGACGAATTACAAAACACATGAAATTAACATGTATTTGTGGGTAAACATAGCACATAAATATGTAAATAGATAAGTAAAGTAATTAATGTTGTATTTACATGATTGTGGTTAAACATACATTGTAACATGTAATTGTGGGTAAAAATAACACATAAATACGAAAATAATGTTGTATTTACATAATTTATTTCGGTTGAAAACTGAACAACACATCTACACAACACTATAAAAACACAAGCAGCCTGTAGTATAGTTCGTTATTAGAAATGCAGTACTATACTCAAAGCTTTTTGAATTAAAACTGAGAGACACTTAGTGGAATACCTGGATTTCGTTGTTGTGAGAACCAGATACAGATCACTTCATTAAGTTAAACGTGAATGGGTGTTGTCATTCTTTTTCGTTTGTTAACATCTCCATTTTCCTTGATGTCCTTTACGGTCGTTCGAGGAATTGACCGATACCTAACGCTAGCTCAACCTCACCTTCGCATAGAAGCATGGGAACAAAAAATGTGTTGGGATTTTTTTTAGTAATCAAATAACTCATGCCTAGTATGAGCGTTATCTGGTGGCTGGCGCCCATACTATGTGATAGTGCAGATTTGCAAATGATGTTTGTTATAATTATGACAAATTACAGAAGGTGAAGAATTAAAGAGCTACTACTTTATTTCCAATGGAATTAATGAGGGGCTTAAATTTGATTTATTTTGCCAGTTGGATCAACCTTTTGTAAACAAGTACTACCTGGAAAAATTATTATATTATTTGGTTTAGAATATATCCTATGCTTAATGTATGAAAAGAATTGAGAGCCACAGAAAAAAATGGCTGCCAATGGTGGATTGTGAAGATTTTTCAACAAGCATTTTCTAGTAGGTGAAGATCTCTAAATTTTCAGTTGACACCAGTAAACATAAATTGTGATTATTTTAAAGTTAGAGACTATGAGGAAGGAGAAAAAGTTTATATTTAAATTTGTTAAAGCCAGGGTAATAGTGGGCAATCGGAAAATGTCAATGACATCCTAATATCATAAAATAGGTTGATAAACCTTTTTAATTAACTGACAATATTAATACAGAAATTGGAACCACTGTAGATTATATAAAACCTACTGATCAGGAGGAAATTACATCAGGGTTAGTGGTTTGGCTACATTCTTTAACCCTAGAGTAGTAACATACGTTTTTATTCGCTAACTTATAACATCCGTTTTTTCGGCGGTTTTTCTCCTGTTTTAATAACATCCGCCTCCCAGACGGGCTCCTAACCCTTGTCTTAGTAACATCCGTCTTTTTGACGGTTATCTGACTATTGAGCTTGTGAGTCCTACAATTTATATTGTTCCTTAAGTAAATTCCCTAAGAAGAAATTTTACAGTAATTGAAGTAGCTGCAGCCTAACGTAGAAACGTTTTATATTAGACATTATAAAAATTTTACTAGTAACTTTAATTTTTTCAGCAATTCTAATTTAGTCTTCTTTATTTGGCAAGAACAATGAAAATCATAAGAAAAAAAATCTTTTTAGAAAATAACACATTTATTTTTATAAGAACAATAAAAGTGACAGAACAAAAATATTTTTCATAAAAAAAGCATGGTCCTTAAGAATTAGAGAAAATTTAAAAGGAGGAATGTAAAAACAATATAATTAGAGGAATGTAAAAACAATATATTCAACTTCAAGGAATTAGAGGAATGTAAAAACAATATATTCAACTTCACAACCCTGAGCAGGTAGGACAGAGTCTATTTGAATGCTCACCACAAATCGGAGCTGAGCATTTGTAGCAACATTGGCTGGTCATCCTCTTCTTTTTGTAGTTGCAAAATCTGCAAGTCTTTCTTGAGGTTAGATGTAATTCATTTGCAGATTTTTGCTGTGTTGGATTATTTACTTCTTGCTTCTCTGGTTTATTTTGATCTAAAAGGCCAATTTCTATTGCTTCTTTCAGTCTACTTGTTATGTTTCGAATTGTGAGCCTCTGTTTCAACCAATTTTGCACGAGCTGAGAATGCAAAGAGGCAGCGAATTCAAAACGAGACATTGGTTTGTTTTTTGACATTTGGTTCTGGTGTTTTCTGACGAAATTTGAAGCATAAATTACGTAGGAATTCACCAGAGCTAAATTGAGCATATTGTACACAAAACAAAGTGGCCATCTATTCGTTTTGCGACTGCAGCTCATGCCTCGACACATTTGATCTAAAGTATCCACGCCGCCTTTGGTGGAATTATACGTCATTATTATTTCAGGTTTGGATGAGGAAGGGTTGATCGAACCATCCGGATCCATAGTTGAAATCAGGGTAACAAGCTTATCAGGTTTTGGTTTATATGATACAGCTGTGATTTTATCATCGTACAGAAAAAAAGAAGTTCCTGGAGGACGATTTTTATATTTTATATTTACAAACTCATTCGGTAACTCTCTTTTGTTTTTTTTTATTGTTCCAACCATGGTCAGCTTTTTGTCTAGTAGTTTAGTTGCAAGGGGGACGCTTACAAACCAGTTATCCATGGTCAGATTACGGTTTGTTCCCTTCACAGTCTCTGTAAGTTTGTCAACATAGTACTCAGCTGCAGGCTTATTACTTGGAATAGAACCCTTTCCAACATACGGTTCTGCGTCAATCATATAGGAAGTGCTACTGTCACAAATCATCACGATTTTCAGCCCATACTTTCCAGGCTTACTGGGAATATACATCCTGAAACTGCATCTCCCTCTAAAAAGAACTAATTGTTCATCTATTGTAAGGTATGAACTAGGCTTGTAGTTTTCTCTGCAGTGCTTCAAGAACTCCTCCCATATTTCTGAAACTGGTGCAAGTTTGTTAGTAGCTTTAATTCGTTCTGCACGAGTTGACTTGTCATCGAATCGCAAACTAGCCAAAAGAAACCGGAATCGCACGAAAGACATAGCAGCTCTGAATGAGGAGCCAAAATATTTGTCGTTGTAAATGATTTCAGTGTTCAAGTTATTGCACTTCAAGGCTGCTGAGAGAATAAGTAAACCGAATAAGGCATTCAATTCCTCCACATTAGTATCTTTCAAATTACTTGAATCTGTGTTTTTGTAGTTGGCCCTTGCTCGCTCGATTTCTTTATTTGTGTGTCTCACGATTTTCTCCACGATGGATGGTGAGAAAAACAAAGAAAAACAATCATTTGGTTCGCAGGTATATTTGGTTATGGGCGTTGGGCCTGGCTTGATGTGCAAAATGTTTCTCGCTGCAATTCTGCTCGATGATTCAGTTTTAGTCGTCATCCATTTGTACCCATTCCTACCGAACAACTCTCGCAAATCACAGCTGAGTATTTGAGCAGAAGACGTAGGGTTGAATGGTTTCTCCAGGATTTTTCCAGGGTCAGTAGTTTCTTGAATGATTTGTGCCTCAGTGGGTTCCATTTGGGTGGTCAGGGTCTCAGAAGGTTCCCCTGTGGACTTGTCAGTTTCAGGCTTATGATGGCCGATATTAGTAAGACTATACTCTTGGGTTGAAGGTCCAGCTGGCGTTTCAGAACATAGAGCCTCAATTCTGGTCCTCTTAGACTTTCGGACCGTGGGTTTTCTTTTTTGCTTGCGTTGCCGATCTTCAACGGGTGGCAAATCGTACAATGTTTGTACAGCATTTATAATCATTTGACCCGTATGTAGATCGTCGTTGCTATTCATATCACGGTCAGAGTTATCAGATTCATGCGACTCGTCACTATCTACGTTATCGCTGAATTCTTCTTCGCTGAGCTCAGTAAGAATTTGCCTAATTCGGACTTCATCAGTAGGGTCGATAAGTTCATCCATTTTATAGCTGAAAACAACACAACTATTTACTACTAAAGGAACCAGTAATATTAAATAATAACATAGTAAACTATTACTACATTCAGTTTCCATTTTTTAACTGAAAATAATAATAATAATCGGTACGTAAGTATTCTGGACAAATCAATTGAAATTGGCATTTACGTTGAGTATACCACTCAATGATAACATCCGTCGAAATGACTAACAAAAATTTACGTCAAATAGTAATATCCGCCTTTTTGACGGGCAAGATTTACTTACATGCACGTTGAGAGGCAGTCACAGAGCACCACAATGTTAGCACTGCCACAGCTGGGCTCAGACTGAATGAAAGACAGTTGGCACGGAAGCTCCAGTTCCTGGAAGGATTTCTAGAGGCAACAGCACAGGTTTCTGAGATCACACCCGTCAATATGACGGATGTTACTGCACTAGGGTTAAAGGTTTTGGAATGAATTCAAAATAAGAGTCTTTTCCTACAGGACCAGCAAATTCATTTTTTTTTCAAAAACGAAATGATGTATCACTTTTTATAACTTTTATTTTTAAATCAAATTCTTCTAGGTAGTTCTGTTTTACAAAAGGCTGAGCCAACTACCATTACAAATTCCAAACTATATGACTTAATAATCAGATTATAGGCTTAGGAAACTAAGAGTGTAGCTAGGCATTAAACTATAATTTTTAAAAATTGTGTTTTTACCACAAAATGTTTAGCCTACATCAATTCTGCACATCATTACAAGAAAATCGATATCAAACAACATATAATTGAAACTTATCTTGAGGAATTGGAAGCTGTTCATGAGAAATTAAAAATGTGTACAATATTTAGATTATGTTTTCATAAGGTATTCTAAAGTAATTTCATACTACTAAGGTGTGTATCATGTATACTAAAGGTATACATAATTAAGTTTCATGGATTGTTTGATATCATATTACTTGTAATTGTGAGTAGAATATTTATTTTCAACGATTTTCAGATTAAATAATAAATTTGAAAAATTAGATTAATTGGAAAAGTCTACAAAGTGATTAATGGAGCCGAAATATAACTACCCCAAATTCCTTGCACTTTTTCAATGATTTAATCATATACTGACAGACTTGATACATTTGGAGGCAAGAACATGCCTGTATTTCTTCATCATTAGATATTAAATTCAGTTAAGTGTTAGTGCACACCTGACAAAATTTTGTTTTAACCATTTTTCAAAAATTTGTATCCATTCAAGTACATTTTTGATCATAATAATTAACTGATAGTAGCATTTGACACACAAAATTGTTGTTATCTTGTTTATGTGAAGCATTTTTATCATCGATTTCTCTGCCAAAAGATTTACATGGGAAACCGCTATAATTAAGATAGGACTAAATTTGCATAGTCGACAACCGAATTTAGTGATAAAAGATTTTTTTTTAAAATTTAAGGTTCCTGAAATTTAAGGGCGTATCAGTATCCCCACACTAAATTCAGTGTGAATAGACAATTCTAGAATACTGTGACATGATACAAAATGATGCAGTCATTCAAAACTTTATCACTAAGACATAAGCATCATTAAATAATTTTGTTTTTGCGAACATTATAGGTGTAGATAAAAAGAACCTTCAACTAACTGATTTTATTACCTTACATTTTGTAACTCAGAATGTAATTCATTATTTGTTGCAAATGAAAGCAGCTGTGACTTTTGTGTTTTGAAATTCTGTCTGGATGAAGATAATAAGAAAAATCAGCAGCTTGGACATTTTTTAACCCTTTTTAAAATGGTTAATCACTTCCAGTTTTTTATATTGGGTAAAGATGTTTTTGTTTTCCACTTATTTTGAGTTGATTTTTAAAAAATAACTAAACCACTAATTTTAAATATTGTTTATATAGTATTGTATATAAGATAAATTTAAATTTCAGTAACAATAAGAAAAACATTAAACTTTATGACACAGAGTTACAACACCACTAAACAGGTAACTGAAAACTTTACTTTCTGACTAATGGAATGGGTAGTGATAAAGTGGTCAAGGAGAAAATGAGATTCCATTAATTTTAAAATCTAAATACAGTACTTCTTTTCAGCACTTCTCCTTATTGCCATATGTTACCAGCTGCCTATGCCAAACATCCGTTATTAAATTAATGAAATTATATGTTTTTGTAAAATGTTCTATTTCTATCATAATAATTATTGCATTAAAAACTAAATTTGTTTACACCCTTGAGTCCTAGGAGATATTATAACATTGATTGAAAAGTTTTCAAAAAGTCCAACAGCGATAATGCTGAACTTTTCAGGAGACATTATATTGTCAATGGCATTTCATCAGTTTTATTTTATACATGAGCCACCCTTTATATTTGTGGCAGGTATTTTCAGGAAGTAGGAATTATAGACAACATGATTTCTTTTGTAGTTTAGAAACAAATGATCTGGGAACAAAGATTGGTTGTGGACAAAAACCTTACTGATGTCTATTGAATCACACAAAAGTCTGTTGCCTTTTTATTGCCTGGTTCGAATGATTATTAAAATTTAGGGTTTCATTATTATAAAAAAAGAAAACTACATTTTGTAATAGTTTAGAACTTAAATATTTTTCAATCTTCAGTCAAAAATTGTGTAAACTCCCAAAAATATTACAAATGTATTTGAAAATTTATAGCAAAAGATTTAAAAAATAATCTAAATAATCCATGATTTAACATTCAAATCATATTGAAGAACATAAGTCAAAGACTGTTGATTTGTAGAAGTGTTAATGCAAGCAGAGAACTTGTGCTTAGTAATTCGGTATATTCAATAATAATTTCTTACTATCGAAGTCCTCAAGGTGTGGAATTGGTGGGCGGTTAATGTATTAATATTGATTTGCCAGTCAGTCATATAAATTTTAAAGAAATATGATAAAGTACAGTGTTTTTATAAATATTTTATAAATATGCTACTCCTAAAGAACTCTAAAATGGCTTAGGATTTCAAAACAATATTTCAAACTTCTTCATTGTCCACGAAGAGGTTCAGAACATTGGTCATAATGGTCATTGTCTTAAAATGGTTCTAGTATTAATTTTATATCTATCAGTATATTTTTATTTACTCACATGAGTTTATTATCTTCTGCAATCAATGAATAATTTTGTTGCGATTTATCTTTAACTAGTCGTGGGAGCTGAGAATTTTTCCTGTTTCTGACTACCTGCAATTTTTAAATACTATAAAGCTACTTCTACTATGAAAATGTCTCCTAAATTAAAGTTTAATAAAATTGGAGAAAGAAAAATAGTATAACATGCACAAGCTAATATACCCATTGATAATAAATTGCTTGATGCTGGCTTAGAAATTTAATGTAAATCTCTATTTGTAACTTTTATATTATTTATTTCAATCTTCTAGTTGAGATCTTAGTATTCACATTAACACCATTAACATGTATACAAATATATTTAAAAACTTGTCTATAGTTGTACTTCTTGTGATGTTAAATGAGAACATCAAGTTCATGAGATGCACTGCACCTTGTATCTTGGTTCTTATGGATAAGGGGGGGGGGATAGGAAAGCAAAGCTATGTAATTCTTTGAGATTTTAGGGTTAAATTATAGCAGTGTAGTTGGGTGAACAGTATTTACATTGGTTGGTTCAATTTCACATTGTTCAGTTATTTGGAGCCTTTAGTTCTTATTTAGTTCAAACAAATACTTTTGTTGATATATTTGTATATTAAATAGGTATTGTTTCTTGGATATGAGGTTTTTACAAAGTTTGATTCACTGTTATGTTTTATGATTCTTTTTTTTGTTCTTGATTCTGTGTACAAAATAGGTTTCCTGTTTAGCTTATCTAGAAGTTTCTGATGCACATTGATTTGTAAAATGTGTTTTTGTATGCGGTTGATAAACACTTTAATAAATGCTAGGAGTTTAGGTTCTTTGTGTATATAAGTATGCCATTTTAAGTGAAATAAATTTTGGACGTGATTAGGTTAGTGATTTTATTGATGAGTTTGTTGTATGTTATTATGAATGTTGTTGATGGTTTCTTGGATAGGAATGTTAGTACAGAAGTTTGTGATGTCGAATGGGATAAGGGTAGGGCTGTTTGGAATTTATGTTTTTTATGTTGTCTATTTAGTTTTATTTTTTAAAAATGTACAATAATTGTTAATTTGTTAATTGTTTAAAGTACAATTTCTCTAATCTGTGTATTACATATAGGGGTTGTATCTTCTTTAAGTTACAGCCATATTAGCGTTTTTATCAAAGTACTTTGGTGTTGAGGTTTTTAGTGTTAAGGCCATTTTTCTGTTGCTTTTCTTATGTTTAAGTTTTGTTTTATCAGTTACTTATTATGAAATTGTTAGTTTGTTTTCAGAGGATTAATTTGACTAAAATAGTTATAAATAATACTCACAAAATACACCCACATCACCATAATATCCCACCCTCATCGTAATACCCTAACCTGAGAAACGTTGAGATCAGTTACGGTCTGAGTTGACAATAAGCCACATCTCCCGAAATGGCAACCTCAACAAATATAAGTGCTACTATAGGCAAGTTTTAAATATTTGCAAGTGTTTTAGTGAAAACTAGTAGCTCACGTGACGATGGAATCAACAAATATGATTAATTTGAGTTATTTTACATTTAATTTCATATTCATGTGCTTTGTAAAGATCTTTAAACATGTTATTGAATTATTTTGAAGTTCAAGGGTGAGAGTTTCAGGAACAATATAAAATGGTACAAATTACACCTAATATACAAACTTAACCCAATTAAACTACAATTTACATTTGCTATTCAACAACATATTACCCATGAGAACTATGGGTAACTAATACTATGACACCTAATACCCATGAAAACTATGACATCTATTATATATTTCCCACCACCCACCCAATCTATAAAATCTAAAGAGTTGTAGAACAAATTGATTAAGAAATACATCCTACAAATAAGCCATCTCATTTCAACATTCTACAGGGTGCTATAATAGTTTAACCTCTAAACATCGAACACTCTTCCTACTTCACCAAATTGATTGAACTTGTTAGCTATTCTGATAGAGCAATAAATAACAAATTCAAAATAATTTTCAAAATTCAAGCATAAATAACAGTCAAGATAATTACTTTAAAGTGTTGTGAAAATGGTATGAGACAGTAAGAAGTTCTAAACTGTTATTAAAATTTAAATATATATATATATATATATATATTCTAAAGTACAACACATTGAGATTTATCAATTTCAAAATTTTGAAATTTATCAAATTATGTAAATTTTGAGTTTCAACATGTTGACTGGAGATCACCTAAATTATAGCATTGCCTAAGGAACTGAAATATAAAATTTGTTATCATGCATAATGCTTGAGAACAAGCAATGAGAACATCTTACAGGTACTGCCTTAAGAACTGTATAAAGCACAGCCTACATTCATGGGCAATTGGGATCACACTAAAGAACAATTAAAATGCAGTCTCCATAAGGCTAGACAGCTGCTTGTGCGTGGCTGACAACTCTTGAAAACAAGGGATTATTAATCACCTTGTTTTTGAATAGGCTGTAATTTGACTTTACTCACTTTTTTTATGACTTCAGGCTTATTTTTGCAAATGTAAAAGTAAATTATCTTTAATTTTGAAACCTTTTGTCTTCATTTGAAAATATAATTTTTTTATTTGATTGATTTTGCTAATTTTATTGTTAAAATTGATATAGATATTCCCAGATTCGTAATATGTATGTAACAGTTTCTTACTATGTAACTCATTAGCTAGTATGATTATTGTTATCATAGGCCAAAAACAAAATACTGGATGTATTCTTAGATTCTTGTAATTCTTTATCATCAATGATTATCATTGAGACAGTTGTTCTACAAGTCTGTACACTAGGGAGTATGATGGTGATAACCAATAATTTAACTGATTGCAGTGAACTTTTTCATTGTGAACATAAACTAAATTTATTTTAGTTATATGAGTGAAGATAGAAAATTTATTCAAATTTAGGAGTTTTCAATGTTGATGGAGCTATCTGTAAACAGAGGTTGTACTCTATATACAAGTTTTCACACGTTTTTTTGTGTATGGTAACGTGTAAGATTTATAACATTGGTTTTTGTAGTTGTATACTTACAGTTGGAAGACTTCTAAAGGATGTTCTGCCTTGAAGACTTTCAACAATTTCATCACAAGAATGTGGTTTTTTAATGATTTTTGTCTGTACAATTTCTGGTAAGAAACAGGTGTCTCCTGAATGAAACAAATGTTATGAATTTTACACTATCTTTGCATTCTCTATGTACATATTTATATCCAAAAAATTGTATATGTATACATTGGAATATTTTTTTTAAAAGTAAAAACAATATGTATTAGATATTTATTTCCTGACAAATGATAGTGACATTATTATTGGGTCATTTTACTAAATTCTCAGTTCACATTGTTCATTATGTAACTGTATAGATAAACTGTTGCCATGCTTACCACAAAATATCATAAATAGTGCTGTAGGGTTAAAAATGAATGGAATGAATAAAATAAACTAACAAACTAGAATCTCGGTATCTAACCTTGCTTCACAAACGGATAATGCAAAAGAAAAGTGAAAACAAATCTACAACACAATGCAAGCGACAAAAGAAAAAAAAGAGTATAAATAGTAACAAACAAAAATAATAGTTCACCACCATACATAGAAAGGAAAATCGAAAATTGCAAGGATTTTCGGTTTCTATTTTGCCACTTAATATTGTTATTCTGACATGTAGGCTCTATCCATATTTATATTGATTGCAATTATAAAATAAAAAGAAACTAAAATAAAATTATTCTTTGTTGATTTAAGTAGGAATTGAATTTGAAAAAAAATATGTTGCTTGTTTAATCAAGAAAATATTAATTATGCGGTTAACATGAAAAATTATATTGCAGTTCCGATTTTTTTTTTAATCAGTGCCAAACATTAAACAACATCTATAATTGTTACACATTCTATATATTCAAATTTTTCAAATATATCTAGAGAGAAATATTTAAGAAATATATATTGCAAAGATTTCAATATATAGAATATTCTAGATAAGTAGGCGATTTCTTAGTTTTAAGTAAAGATACAAAAGAGAATATAAAAGATAAGATTTTAGAAACTACAAGTAAAATAGATGTTTTAAAATTCACCAAGGAATAAGAAGAAAATATAATTATAAATTGTTTAGATTTATTCATTCTAGAGAATAATGAAGAAACTCGGTAAACTAAAATTTGAAAACATTCGAAAATAACTGGAAATTCTTAATTTTCAGTTAAATGATCCAATAGAGCATAACCATATATTATGTTCTATAACTTGCCATGTTTAATAGACTAACAACTTACTCTTGTTAAAGCAAGAATATAAGACATAACTTGATATTGTTTTTCAAATAATAATTTTAATTATTTTTTAAACAGTAATTGTAAATAAGGAAACCAACTACTTACTGTCCATCTTTAAATTCACAGGAAAAAAGATTTATATTACATGTTTTAGAAAAAAATATAAATAACTTAATTTAATGTTCATATCAGAATATAAATATTGTAATGTACATGTCAAACTACCTTAGTAATAAATTAAATATCAATGTTAATGGAACAGGTTTGATAGAAATGGGACTTAAGAGGTTAAATCCAAATATTATGTTCTAAATATTGATGACCTATATAGTAATACCTCGACTTATGCTACCCCCGTCTTACGCGATTCCAAAGTTACACGGTTTTCAATCATGATGACTCAAGCTTAAGGCGCTGTGTGGCTGTCGTGTTGAGAGTGTGTCTCACTCAATCCCCATCATCAGCAGGCTCAGTTATGTGTTGTCCTGTGAAAAATTGTCCTGTTGACCAGAACATGATTTGTTCTCAAGCTAAACTGATTTTTGACAAATTAAAAGAAGAAGCTGGAGAGGTAGCTAAGGATGAAATGTTTAAAGCTAGCAACGGTTGGTTCAGTCAATTTAAAAGTCATTGTAACTGGCACAGTATTGCAGAAATTGGAGAGGCAGCAAGTACTGATAAATAGGTTGGATCCCTGTTTCCAGAAAAATTAAAAGCTATGATAGAAGAAGGTGGCTATACCAGCCAAATCATATTCAACGGGGATGAAACTGGCCTGTTCTAGAAGAAAATGCCTAAAAGAACTTTTATAGCTCATGAAGAGAAAACATTTCCAGGTTTTAAGGCCGCCAGAGACTGATTGACAGTGATGGTTGGCGCAAATTCAGCTGGTGATTGCAAGTAGCAACCTCTCATAGTTTATCGCTCAGAAAATCCAAAGGCATTAAAAAATATTTCTAAAGCTGGCTTGCCCGTGATTTGGAAGTTGAATCGAAAGGCTTTTTGAGGACGGGTTTGCTCATCATTTCATACCTCAAGTCGAAGGTTGTTGTAGGTCTAAACAAATTCCTTTTAAAGGAATGCTATTAATTGACAATACACCTGGCCATCCCCCTTCTACTTTAACTTGTTTTGACAAACGTGTGAAAGTGATATTTTTGCCACCAAACACAACTAGTTTGCTTCAACCAATGGATCAGGGGGTCATCAAAACATTTAAAGCTTATTACACAAGAAGATCATTTGCGCATCTTCAAAAGCTAAGAGACAGTACAACGAGCCCTCTGTTGAAGATTTTTGGAAACAATTCAATGTTTTAGATGCACTGAGAATCATTGGACAATTTTGGAATGAAATTTCACAAAAAACTTTAAATATCATTTGGAAAAAGCTGTATCCATTTTTATTTGCCACTAATTCTCAAGCGGAATCAGTGACAGGGTCTGATTGCTGATGTGATTGAAGAGGCTGTCGCTTTTACCAAACAACTCAATTTAGAAGTGGATAATGATGACGTTCAAGAACTGCTTAATTCACACAACCAGGAACTGACAATTGATGAGCTCATAGAAATGCTTGAGCAAGAGTAAGACTTTAAAAACCCAGATTCTTTAGACTCAGTTGACGTAGATGATAAAATGACGGTTAGAAACTTGACAAAAGGCCTTAGTTTAATTGAGCAACACTTACAAATTTTGAAAAGCATAGACTCCAATGAAGAGCGCTTTTTCTGCTCGGTCCCACCGATCGCGTAAGTATGGGGTATTACTGTACTCATAAATGTAAAATAATAGCAAGAAAGTAAAGCAATAAAAACTATGACCATACTTATCTCAGGTTCTGGTAATTGACTTTTAATTTGTGACACCTCCACGTAACCTTGAAGAAACCAAAATTGATTTCAAAATGTTTGTTAATACAATTAATTATTTAGTAATCTTTTTTGTAAAGTGTAGCTGTGCTAGCTGTGAAAGACAGGTGTGAGAATTCCGAATATTTAAAATTACATTTTTATCTGTATCAGTCACTTCAAAATTATCTAAATATATTAAATAAAAACAAAATTATTAATTAAAATTTAAAGAGTATTTTAAAGACTCTTAATTTGGTAATAGTTAACAAAGATTGTATCAACTCCAGTTTTTTAATCTTCCCATACTAAAAAAATACATGCTAAAAAAGAAACAAGTTATTTTTAGGCTCACATACCAGAAATACCAGTTAAATTATGAACGAACATATAAACATATTCATGCACAAATACACATGAAATTTTACAAAGGGCTTGTTTCTCTATAAAACAGAGCACCGTTTATACTAATCTAAATTATTATGCTCCTCTAAAAATAAAGTATATGGTTAAGGTAGATTTTGTTAAACTGAATTAAATTATAACTGTAACACTAAAGTCAACTGCAGTTAGCAGTTAGGTTACATTAAAATATAATAGTTTTAATTTTATAACCAAACTTAAACCTAAACGTATTATAAATGCGGGTCCTCAATGGGTACTTTGTTGCTGTTTGCAACTTAGTTTGGTATAAGAAAAGAATTGAATGGTAACAACACACAAGATATACTAAAGAAAAAGATTTATTTAACTTGCATCAGTACATGTATGTCCTCATAACCCAATGTCAGTTGTTTTGAAAAGGATGCCAAGTCCTTGACTTCAGTAATCATGTAGTTAACATTATAATGGTAATTATTTTTATAATCAAATCTATCCTAACCAGATATTTTAACATAACTGTATTATAATGTGGTAGTACCAGTATTTATGGTTTGCAACACACAAAATTCCTTGTTTAGAATGTTTTTGAGTATAAAGAAAAATCAGAGTTGGTACAATGCTTGTCAAATATGTCTTATTGTCTTAATGTTAGGAAATTTTGTAATTAAACTTGTTAATTAGGTCCCAAATGTTTTTGAAAAGTCTGTAAAAAAAAGTTCTCAGGTTTAGAAATTCAACATATTGAGTCAAAAAAACTTATATTCTTATAAGCACAATATAAGAAAGAATATAGATAAGAAAAAAATTTTTTAATATAATTATTATCATATTTTATTTTTCTGACCAAGCTTTTAAGATGCCAGGATTATATTAAGGACATAAATTATAGTACATTTTGTTTTTTTTTGTGAAACTAATTATGAAAAAAATAAATAAATATATATCCTACTTTCCATAATTAACTTTTTTAGTAAAATATGTGGCTTCAGGTTCATAAAAAAATGATATAATTAAATAATAAATGACATCATAAACAAATTTCAATTACAGTATACATTTTCATTTAAAAAAATGTGATGAACATTTGGTAGATAAATTTAAAATATTGCGATACTTTCAATTTTATTTAATAGTGGGTGGTTTGAAATGGGCTGACCTTTTTCATTTACAACAATCTGTTTTGTTGAACCTAATTTGAGTAGCAAACAAGCAGCCATTCTCCATCTTCTGATGAGATTGCGTTATACAGCCATTACTCTAAAATTGAACTGACTAGAGGTGTTTTTATAACGATAAAGCAGTTTTCCATAACAATTTTATTCTTTAGATTAAAAAGGAGCTCAAATTGCAGTGTTGTGACGGTGCATGATTTGTTGTAATGCTATAAGAAGATATCATACAAAAATTATGGTACTTTGAATATAGTGTTATAGGTGGATGCTGAAGATATTCTTGGTGTGATATCATAAGAGGATGACTATGAAGATATTCTTGGTGTGATATCATAAGAGGATGACTATGAAGATATTCTTCGTGTGATATCATAAGAGGATGACTAATGTGGAGGTTTGGAGACAATGGAAAAAGTCTATGGAATTGAAAACTGTATAGAGATTAGAAAATTAAATATTATGTCATGCGAAATGATAAGTATGAAATCCTCCAGCTAATAAGCAATGGCAAATTCGTATGAAGAAAATTGAGGATCTGAGAGATAGTATTGGATATGAAAGTACATCTATGAATCTATAGAAAGCGTGCTTACAGGATTAAATTGGCTATTATTATCACTAACCTCCCAAAGAAAGGGTATAGTTAGAAAAAAAGAATACCATTGAAGCTAGAGAATTTTTAATTAAAAAAAAAACATAAATAAGCAAAAGAAGTGTTGTACTTTCAGTGTTGAAAACCACAAACATAAAAAAACTGTTTACCAATTTTTGTAAATCATACTGCTCTTTGGTATTTTAGTTAGTATTTTACTGTTGAACAGTTTTGCCAGTTTTTTAGAAATTTAATTATGTCAAGTAGACAATTGATTGAATAAAAATGCATTGAAAGCACTCATGACTCTTGCAGAATAACTCACAATAAATTTAGAATTCAAAGAGTGTAATTTAAGATGCAAAAAACTATTTATTAAAATCACCTAAATGTTTTACAAAATATTTAGAGAAAAGAGAATGTATAAGTAAAAGATATTGATAATAAAATATAAAGTGCAAATTTAAATGATACTTTTTGAATAGTAAAAATGGTTTCAAATATTGATACAAATTACATAATAAGTACCTCTTCCTTGGCATGTTGTACAAACTGATAAGTACGCATATGCTTCTTCAACAACAGATCCTTCTAAAGAGATGTCCTTTTGTTCCCCCTGCATAAAGACATATAAATTATAAGATGCCTGACTGTACACATTTCATTGAGATGATCTTGAAATTTTTTTTCAAATGAGATCCAAACTAAAATCTTTATATGGCCAAAATGATGTGTGGTATTACAAAATGTGTGCAGGTGGATGGTAATTATTATTATTTTACTGTATACAAGATAATAATATATGAAACAAAATTATATTAAAAACAAAGTTTGTTATTATTAAATAAAACAAATAATGTTTCTGTTATTGATAAATATTATTGATTCATATATCAATCGTCATCAATATCAATATTTGCAAATTTATGTATAAAAAAGATTGTATTTATTCGGTTAATACATTTTTTTTAATGCTGTTCAAAATAACCAAGAAAATTCTTTTTAAAAATTAAAGCCAAGCGATGAACTGATGAACTCTTGTGTATTGCATTCTCAGCAGATATATATATATATATATATATATATATATATATATATATATATATATATATATATATAATATTTATAATCTTGTATACACTTATCACTTACACTTGAATGTACTTAAACAAGAATTTTACGTGGTATGTATCGAGGACTTTAATTATGTCCTTGAAACTCGGCTCGCATATATACATTTAAGTGTAAGTGATATATATATTTAGAAAGTATAATGGGTAGTTTGAAGTATAGTGACCTTTTAACTCATTATAGAAAAGGTCTAAATCAAGTAAGTAACCTTGTCTTTGCTATCATTTTCTCCTACTCCTAGTCTAGTACTAGGCGATCATAATATCTTTTTACAGTCTTAATTCTAGTGTTTGTTACCTTTTTTTATACACCTTGTAGAATGTTTCAATCTTATTCTTGTTTGTTTCCATCTTGAATTTAAGCTAGTAATTAGGAAGGCCATGGAAGATTTGATACTACTGAATTTTAAAAAAAATATGTATTAACTTACTGCAAGTAGATGTATAGATCAATTAGCGTATCTAAATACTCTAAGACCCTAGAATAGACTAGATCTATTTCAGGTTTTTCCTCACCACATTTCCATAATTTTCCTCTACCTTTAGTACAAGGAAATACTTCTTAATATACTCTTCTTCATTTCTGCTAGGAATATTTGTATATATTTGAGTATATTTTTCTGCCTTTCCTGACATAATATTTTCCTCTGTTGACACGTTTCAGAAAGACTCCAGTTTCAAAACTTAATCGTACTGTCAAGAGAGGAAATGCATCAACAGACTAAAATATTGTAATGTTAGGAAAGGCAGAAAAATATACTCAAATATATATTAGAAATATTTTAAATACAACTTGCAAGTCAGGTACAGTTATTTATTTACTCAGGCAACCTTTTTTATAACAGGTACATTATCGTCATCTGGCCTACTATACATAAGTACACAATTAAAAACATAGCTACAATGACATTTCTTATATTTATAAAACATTTTAAAACCGCTAAACTGGGTAACATAAAAAATTGTTTAATACTATTAACATAACAATACAAACTTACATATTTTATTTGATACAAAAACGTGAAAAACCTCTAACCACTACTACAGTTACAATCACAAGTCAGGAATAAAATACATTTACAATCATAAAATACCCAAATTAAATCAAATCATCATTGCAATAGCAGTTACTATAAAACATAAAGGCACACACACACACACACACAGACAGATTCATGAATAAGAAAATCAAGAAACTATAATGAAAGTTATTCCCAGTTTATTTAAAAGTAAATAAAATCAAAACTGCTTACAAAAAATTAAGACTAATTTTCTATTCTTAAAATGATTAAATTATGTGAACTTTTGCAGCATATTTCAAACATCATTTTATCAATCTATATACATATAAGAGAGTTTTAAACACTAAAGGAATTATGGTATCTTTGTTATTGTTTAATTTAATTATTTTGAAAAAGTGAAGTAATAAATTTTACAACAGAAAACAATTGAAAATAGGACTAACTTTAATCAAATGAACAATAATTTAATGTAGTTATTTATTGGCTATTTGTTTATTAAAGAGTAAAATTATTGCCCCAATATTTTAGTAATGTTTATAACCTAAAATTTCTTATTAAATTAAAATATAAAAATCTTACCATGTTAACATAATTTATTGAATATTTCTAAAATAATCACATAATTGTAGCATTAGTATTTCTCAATTTATCATTGATATTTTAACTTTATTATAAATAAATTAAATGTTAAAATGGTTTCATAATCAGTGTATTGATTACTATTAATTACTCCAGCTGTTATTAAACAGTTGGTTTTTATTTTAATATTTAAAACCAATTGATAACAGTTCAATTTGTAGTTTGAAATTACATTTTGGCAATATAACCCTAATAGTTATGTAATTCCTTATTTAAATATATTCTTGAATATTTATTCTTTTTAAAATTACAATTTATAACTTTAATTATTATTGTAATTAATGTTCCAAAGGGAGAACAAAATTAACATTTTTTGAAAGAAATTAAAAACTAATCTATAATCTTGAGGCTAGTCTTTAAATATGCTTTAATGCATCTCTCAGGGTTTTTTCTCTCGGCTAGATTTTTTCAAAATTGTATTGATTTTGATAACTATCATTATATAACCAATTGAAAAAAATTAAATTCTAAATTTTATTTATATACCTATAATAATTTTATTTTAAAGAATTATACAAAATATGACAAATTTTCATTTATTTGTTTTTACAGATGGAACCAATGACACTAGGATCGCCAGGTAGCCCAACAGCATCAGGCTCATCACCATATCTACCTGGTTTCTTAATGGGTGATCCTACATCTCCCTCACCAGGGCAACCTGGAAGTCCTACAAAAATTCCAAGACAAGTTCATTTTCCAACAAATTTAACTCCTAGTAAACCAGGGATCAATCTTTCAACACCAGTCTTATTGCCAGAACTTAAAAACAGGTATTATTGTTTGAAATGTGTGGGACTAAATCTATAAAAATATTGTTACATGTCATATTTGTTTCAGTAAAGGAGGGAAATAGATAACATTTAGTAAATGTTTGCTTCTTCTTAGGTAGTAGACCTTATACATTTATCAAGTCTCAAGTTTACTAGGTTTCTTAATGATTTCACTCATGCAGCGTTTTTATTTCTAACCTGTGTTAGTCCCTTTGTGCTTCTTTTCGGCATGAGCCTAGTTAGATAGACCAGCAACTTTAACAACAGTTAGATAGTTGGCTTGAGTTCTTTTAGATAGTAGCAAAATTATTACAGATGGTACTAACACTGCTTACAAATTCTTTAACAAGAATCATTTATTTTTCTTCTAATATTCTTTCATAATTTCATTACTTTTTTTAAATTTTACCGTTATAACATTTATTTACAATTTATACTTAAAATTTTGGTTACTTTAGGCACTATATGAATGCATTCATAGTTAGTATACACCATGTACAGTTTTTCTTCTTTTAAGTAAATCACAGAATGTTCAATTTTTTAAAGGGTATACATATTTATAAATACGTTTACCATAACATTTAGCTAAGGTTTTATCAGCTTGGATATCAGAATGAAAATTTATTTCTAACACTGAATCTTAGCCTTCCTCATAGGGGTTATAACCTGTAAATTATGTGCTGGAGCACATGAATTTTTCACTTTAGGAATGTTATCATAAATTTTTTTAACTTTGGAACAGCAAACAGAAAGGACAGTCAATAGAGGGAATGACAGTTTGACTTTCTTCTTCATCATAACTATTTTCTGAATGAGTTGGTTCTTCAGGCACTAAGTGATTCTCTACACCAGGGGTTCTCAACCTTTTAGGCTCTGAGCCCCCCTTCACACTTTGGTGTGAGGTCACGCCTCCCTTCACGGATTAAGTTAATTTAGACTTATATATGATAAATTTACTTACAATATGTTTAAGTAATAACCAGAAAAATGTTCGCTACTTTTGTAGTGCTAGTGTGAGGGCTGGCACTGTTTCTCGTTAACTATTTTTTGTATGTTTGGATGAAATTTTGACAAAGAACACCACAGGGCACTTTCCACATCTAGTCTGGCTCGATATTTAGATTTTATATTAGCCAGGGCTGAAAATCCTGTCTCGCATAGATAAGTTGATGAAAATTGTACAAGCAACTTGACTGCCTCCATTGCTACTTCTGGGTAAACAGGAAGATATAGTAGCCAGAAATCTTCGAGATCCATGTTTGGGAAATCCAATTTAGCTTTGGAATCACATTGCAAGTCAATTGTTTGTTCTTGAATGTGATCAGGAGGTATATCAATGTTGATTTGAAAGGGGTCTCTTGTTAACTTGAATTCCCAGTTTTCCGAGCTTATGTCTGGGAAATAGGCTCCGATTTTGTTCTTCAGAGACAACAAATGCTCAGATATTAGGTCCTTCATTTCATTTACTAGGTCTTTTGGAAGACTTTGGGTATCATCGACGAGATTTTGGAAAGGATGAAAAGTTTGTTGAGTAAAGAAATAGAGCTTTATAGCTCTATTAAGCTATAAAAAAATTTCAGTGATTGTGTGTTTATGTCCAACATCAAATTCAATTTTTTTAAAAATTTGTTGACGCCTCCCCTGGAATTCTTCTACGCCCCCCCAGGGGGGCGCGCCCCCCAGGTTGAGAACCGCTGCTCTACACCATTTAAATCCAACACGAGTTAACCAATTCTAAATCTAAGCTGTGCTATTGTCTTTCTAATTTATTTTAATTTATATTAAAATTGTGATCCTATAAAAATTAGCAACTTCCTCATTAAATTAAAAGTGCTATCAAACATGATACAAGTAAGTATTATAATTAAGGTCATTTCTAGATAACCCTCTTTAGGTCTAACCCTCATCACACCCAAACTACACAAGAGTAAAGTTTGAACAAAATTTATTTTGGAATTTATATTGATCTTTCACAACATCCATATTACAAAACAATAATTATACCTAATGTATATCGGTTTATAATGTTCTTTCAATGGCTATCTCCTTTGATTTCAGTCTGTCCAAAAGTTGTCTACTAGGCCTCTTCTTTGAGTTCTCGGTTGATTTCCACTCTCCAACTGATATGCGGTCTTTGTCTTTCATACAGCGCCCATCGTAAGGTCTGTTTTGCAATCTTACCTCCGGCGTTCATTAGACTTGTTCATAATATCTTGACTGTATTCATCTATCGTCCACTGTTTTATGCTGTACTCCAATAATTTGCAGTATTTTTTTATTGGTAACTTTTTCCAGAATATATTTTCATTCCCAGAATATGAAAATCTATTCTTCTAACTGCCAGAATTTACAGCTATAAGTGGTTATGCTTTTCACGATGACATTATATATTTGATGTTTGTTTTTGTTGGAAATTTCCTGGCTCCACAATATGCTATTTAGGAGTGTGATTGCCTTTTTTACCTAATTATTTCTATTTTCGATTGCTGTGAGTATACTTTCGACTCTTGGCAATAGTCAATTTAAAATATTTATGCTCATTGCATTGTCCATTCTTTTATCTATCATATATCTCGAGGTCTCTTTGTTCTCCCCCAACACATATAGTCTTTTTTTTCTGTAATGTCCATTCCTTATTTTCAGTATTCTTTACTTAGTTCCCGTGATATATGTCCAATATCCTCATGTTATTAAGCTATTAGAAGTTGATCGACTATAAATGAAAATGTATATATTGAATTATTATAAAATGTGATGCCCATGCCTTTGCATATTCACTTCTATAGTTTCAGTGCTTGTCCAAGAAATATCTTAAACAGTGTTAATGAAAGGCAGTATCCTTGTTTGAGGCTTTTTGTGGTATTTAAACGCACTGAGACTCTCTGAATGATTTTGATGTTAGTGGAAATTGCTTTATAATCTTTTCACCACTTATATTAAATTCACATTCAGGTTAGTGTTCTGCATTGCTTCCCATATTTTTGCAATGCTTTCCATAGTTTCTTTTGTGGTACACTGACATATGCCTTCTTCAGAGCCACAAACAGCAAGTGCAGTTCTTGATTGATTGCTCTCATCTTCTCTATAATTTGGTTAGCACAGAAAAGATGATCCTCTATTGGATTTACTGGCTCTGTAACCAGCTTGCTCCTCAGATTGTATATAATTATATTCTTTCTCTAATCTCTTTTTATTTCACCATATAGCCTCTGTAATTGTTACAGTCGCTTCTACTGTTATCTTTAAGTATAGTCCATAGCAGGGCTGTCTTTCATTTATCTGGAACCACTCGTTCAAAGCTTTCATATTGTTTTTTATTGCCATGTTTTATACTTGACTTGGTATATTTCCTAGTGGTCTGTTATTTTTGAGTTTCTTACAGATATCTTCAATTTCTGTTGTTGATAATCTATGGGTAGAGGCTGATGTGCTTATATTCTGATTACACTTAATGTCTATAAATTTTGCTCTATCTTCTCTTAGCAATCGCTTGAAATTGTCCTATTAATTTAGTGTTGTTGCTGATATTGTATCTTTCTTTCTTTCCTGGCTCATAGACTTTAGAAGACTTCCGATTTCTGTACTCCTTTTTCCTCCTAAGTGTGCATTGAACATATTGCACCTTTTCTCCCATATTCCTTTTTTACTTTTGGTTCATCTTACAAACTTTTGCTTGGGATTGCTTATATTCGATATTTTTGTTGAAGATTCATTTATTTAAGTACTATTTTTAGTTTAATCTCTTCTTCCCACCAATATTTGTTTCTTCTTTGCTCTCTGTATCCCAGCGCTTTTCTTGCCTCATCATGTATGCAAATTTTTGTATGATTTTATTGTTCATTGTTGTTTAAAAATTTTGTCACTTCTAACTTTTGATCTAATCTTCTTTTGTTTAAAAGGTTCACAATATCTGGTTCCTAGCTGATCTCATTAAATCACTTCTCATCTAAATTCTCCAATCCTACTGTTCTTTCTTCATTCTCTGTTTTATATATTCCAAATGTAATTTTGACCTTTAAGAAGTGGATGTTCCTTCCACAAGTAGCTCCTCTATATATTCGTATAATTGTTACAACCAATCTAGTTTTTTGTTTGATAATCGTGTAGTTGATAATTTTAATCCTCTAGTATCTTTCGTCCACGGGTACTTATGTATATCGCATTATTGATAAAATCCATTTGTGATCCTTAATTAATTTTGTTTGAACATGTTTATCAATCTGCTACTATTTCCCTAGTTGGTTCCCCCATATTGTCCCACTATCTTGTTATGTTGTTTCATCCCAATTCTGCCATTGAATACTCCTGAGAATATAATTTTCCGGATTACTCCAATTTCCAAGTAAAAGTTTTTCAAAAACATTATCTTACCACTTTGAAGCCTGCCTAGTTCCTTAATAGGTGTCTGCCTTTATTTGCTGGAGGTTTTTAGGTAAATTATAAAAAAATCCTGACTTATAATGAAATATCAAATTTACAGCATATTATACGTTTTTTAAAGGCGATAAAACAAGGTTTTAAGAAATATATATGAATTGATTAGTTACATACAATAAGTAATTTTTTTATGGTCCCTTAAAAAATGTATAAAAAGTCAAAAAAACGAAAGTAGCAACACTGTACATCACTGGACTTCTCTACACTTATTTTACATTAAAATGAAAATAAATATTAAATATAATTTCAGAGTTAAATAATTTTAATCTAATAATATAGGCCGATAACAAATGTCCAAATCTTCATAATTGTCATTGAATAGCCAAGAAAGGTAAATGAAAAAGCTTTACTATTTTGAGAAAAAGAAGGGCAAGTGCAAAGTTTATGATAAATCACAGGTTAATTTTAAATATATTTACTGATAGATCTCAGATGAAGATTCAGTTATTTCACTTTGTCACATTTTCCTTTACTTTAGCTGTCTGAAACGGCATTAAACGGGAAAAGTGCAAAACCTTGGCTTCCCTGTGGCTCAGTTGAAGCAAATATTTATTGCTACAATCGCCTGAAATCAAATTAACATTGAAGCCATTAAAATCACTAACTTCATCAAAGCAATACAAAATTTAAGTGCGTTCATATAGGGAGATTTTTTTGTGTATATGAAAAAAGTTTTTGTAAAACTGGTTTCTCAAGATCAGAGAGTGAATTAAAAATCCTGCTTATATGTTTGAGGCAATTAAGGAAAATATGCTACTCCTTCCTTCAAATTGTACTGATTAATTTTAGGCCAATGATGTATAAGTTTGATTAGCTGCTATTGTTTAAAAGACCCTTTGTCTCTTACAGTCCCTTCTTTATTTTGTGTTAGGAGAAAGATTTTTTATATTTCAATGATAGGAGTTCAAATGAAACTTTTTCTAATGCAGATAAAATGAAAGTAAAGACAAATTGGAAACCAAAGAACTATTTTATAACATTGATACAATATTAACAGAATCTTCTACAACAAGTTAGATTATTATCCATTATTTTTATCCCACTCATTACATTTAGTGGATAAAAGCATCAACATTTTAGGTTGTAAGTTTGCTTATGGAATATGAATTATAATTACTTGTGGTTAAAGTTCTAAATATACTCATCTTCAATTGTGTTAGGAATATTTATATACTACATTTTTCTGCCTCTTCTAACATTACAATATTACTTCTTTGTTGACGCATTTCTGAATAACCCCATTCTCAAAATTTTGATAGTATTCTATAATAGCAATTACATGAACTTTCTGTTAGTATACTCTAATAGGAAGTAATATTAAAGCTTTGAGAATAGAGTTACTCTGAAACAAATACAGTGGAGTCCCATAAATTCAAACTTTGCTAATCCGAAAGTCCGCCTAATCCGAAATCTAAATTTGATATTTTTAGGAATAAAAAAAAAACTAAGAAAAGACAGTGAATAAGTGTGTTATGTTCTCGAAATTACAGTATATTTCAATAAACTGTATAGGTTTAAAAAGGCCTGTTAAATTTTTGTATTGAAGAGAAGAAGACCTCTCTTTTGAAACAAAATACGCCAATACTTCAGAAACAACGTATCCTCTGGGGTCAAGGTAGACTTCTATGTAGCTTAGCGGTACATCAAAGGGTGCCACAGCATCCCAGTGGGATACCCTCTGTCATCGTCTCCTTCACCTTTACTCTTGTATAAGATGTTCGATTTTTTAAAACCATTTCAACAATCTGCTGATAGTTTAAAATTTCATGATCGTTGTTGTCAGCTTGTAACTAATCATCCCCATCCCTTGTATTTGCGTCTTCACAGCCAGGAGTATTTTGTAACAGCTCCTGCACCTGTACAGTATTATTTTTGTGTGCATGTTGATTTGAGTTATCTTCGTCAGTTAGGCTTGGCCTAAGTTTATTCCAGGATTGTTTCAACTGGTGATCACTCGTAGATTCCCATGATCTGCTACCCAATAAATTACATCTTTAATATTTATCATTGTTTTTAAATCAATGAGAGTGTTTTGTCTTTATCTTCCAGTATTTGTCCCAATAACGTTTTCCTGTACGAGAGCTTAAGATGATGTTGATCTATGGGCTGGATGAAAGGGGCTATGTTGGGTGGTAGGCAGACAGCCTTTATATTTCCACAAACTTTGTTCTCCACATGTGAAGTGATATTGTCTAGAAAAAGTAAGGAATGAATTGGTAAGCCATTTTCTTTACACAATAGAGTGACTTCGGAAACAAAGAGGGTATCAAACCATCCCTTAAATAGTTGTGAGGTCATCCAAGCATTTTTGGAGATTCTGTAGGTGACAGATAAGGCATTTACATTTAGGTGCTTATTTCTTGACCCTCGGTTTTGCTGCTTTACCAATAACCATAAGAGGGAGTTCATGATTTCCAGCAGCATTACTACACGTTAAAATCATTAATCTTTCCTCGCTTATTTTCAAACCTGGTGCATTTGTCTTCTTTAGCAGTCACATTTTTTTTGGCAATGGCTCAAAGTTAAGGCCAGTCTCATCCGCATTATATATTTGCTGCAATGAATAGTTTCCTGCATTAATCACTTCAACAATTGTATTTAATTCATTTGCAGCAGTCTCATTAGATGATAGCCGTTCCCCAGTAACTGACATATGCCGGGACGCTTCTTAAAACGATCAAGCCAGCCTGTGCTAACTGTAACAGACTTGTCTTTGTTCATTAATTGATTTAATTGTACAGCTTTTTCGTTAATCAAGAGCCTTTTCATTTTTCGGGATAAATTTTTCTCTCTCTTGAGAAAACCAAACAAACAGAGCACTGTCAAGCTTCTTCAGTGGTGTGATTTTCGCTGTTTGACGGGATTCAGTACACTTACTTGTACCATATTTATAGCATTTTAGGATACACATTCGCTTTTTGTTACTGTTTAACATGACATATTTTATAGTTATGTTTTAATAATTTAGCTTTAATCCGAAGTATTTGTTAATCTGAAATGGGTCCGGTCCCAATCATTTCATACTATTAGGACTCCAATGTATTGTAATATTAGGAAAGGAAGAAAAATGTACTTAAATGTATACTTAAGGTTATGTTAGAAGCATACAACAAACAACATTATCTTTTTTTAAGAAACCTAGAAAATTTGCTTAAGTATTATTGTTTCATCATTAAGTTTGTTATATAATTGTTTCAGTTATGATCATTTTGTATTTTCATAATATGTTTTGTATGTTGTTACAAGAACATGTTTTGTATGTTGCTGCCCGATGTAATCTCTTCTCCCTCCTATTCTTCTCCATTTTTCCAACTCTGCCCTTTTACTTGTTTTTGTTTAAATAAATATTATTGTATATATGTGTTATGAAGTTAATTTAAAATATATTGTAAGCTTTATATCTTGTTCTAAGGCCTCACAATATTCGCCATGGGACACCTACTGAGAAGACAGGAGGACCTCCTGTTGTAGGACTATTCGATACATTAGAAACAACCACTGTGGCATCTCCAAGAACTGATCTGTCAACATCCATGCAAGGATCCAAGTAAGTAATTTATTAATTACAGCAGTCCCTCTATAATTAGGCATTTCACTACTCTAGCCTCTCCAGTAATTTAGCTATTTTCAGAAATTAACTCCACACCAACCGTCAGCTGTGGTACAATTTATGACATTAAAAAATAAAGATAATACGAGGCCTATTCAGAAAGTAAGGAACGTTTCTGTCTGACGCTGCTAGACGCGCGCCGATCTCGTACATTTTGGTACGTGCGCTCTCGGCAACTTAGTCGGCGTACAGCAGTGACAACGGAAACATTTCCGCGTTGCCCGTTTTTTCGCAATTTCGATTGAAGATGTGCGCTGTGATTGAAAATCCCGCCAGTTGTGAGGTGCGGCCAGTGATAAGGTTTTTGTTGGCAAAAAACTTAAAACCGATAGACATTTATCGCCAAGTGTGTGAAGTTTACGGAAACAACGTAATGAATGAAAGTTCTGTGAGAAAATGGTGCATTCAGTTTAAAAATAGCCGAACTGACGTTCATGACGAAGCGAGGAGCGGCATGACCAAGCATTGTGACTGATGAACTGGTCGCTAAAGTTGATGAAAAGGTTCGCGAAAACCGCCAATTCACAATAACGGAGCTTTCGCTTTGTTTCCCACAAGTTTCACGGACTTTGTTGTTTGAAATTGTCACACAAAGGTTAGGCTACCACAAATTTTGTGCAAGATGGGTGCCGAAAATGCTCAATGACCGCAATAAAAGTCAGTGAATGGAAGCAAGTTTGACATTTCTGGATGCCTACGACAGGAATGGTAATTCACTACTGGATCGCATCGTAACTGGTGATGAGACATAGGTAAAACACGTTAATTGCAAAACGAGTGGGGGCACACAAGCTCCCCTAAAATCCAAGAAAATGTTTGCAAACATTTTCAGCAAGGAAGATTATGGCGATGGTTTTTTGGGACAGGCAAGGTGTGCTTCTTATTTACTTTCTTGTACGTGGTGCAACAATAAACTCTGAGCGGTACTGTGAAACTTTGCGCAACCTTAGGAGAGCAGTTCAAAAGAAGAGCCGAGGGAAATTGACGTCAAAAATTTTGTTTGTGCATGACAATGCCCGATCTCACACAGCAAACCGTACCAAAGAACTCCTTGAGTCGTTCAAATAGGAGGTTTTTCCTCATCCACCCTATAGTCCTGACCTTGCACCAAGTGATTTTCACTTGTTTCCAAGAATGAAGACCTGGCTAGCAACACAGCGCTTTGACGGCGAGGCAGAGCTCAAGGCATGCGTCATTGAGTGGCTGACATCGCGGGCGGCAGATTTCTAGGATGACGGAATTTCAAAGCTTGTTCACCGCTACGATAAATGTCTCAATTTGTTTGGCGACTACGTAGAAAAGTAGTATTTTAGTTGCTCTTTCAGATGTATATAATAAAAAATTTTTATTGTACTTATTTTTTTTTATTAAAAAAACGTTCCTTACTTTCTGAACAGCCCTCATATTAAGCCTGATGAAAAAAAAACTTTGATTAAAGTGTGAAAAGTGCGCATAAAATACAGTGAAAAGTCCTCTTATACATATATACAGTGAAACCTGTTTAAGCCGGAATCCATTGGGACCGGCATTTTTTTTCGTCTAAGACAGGTTTCCGGCTTATACAGTAGTAGTGTACTGTATGATGGTAACATCACGAAACGTTTACCGAGTCTATTTTTAGCGTTGGGGTGAAGGTAGGCCGTAGGGATTCTTAGCTATAAGACTATTATTTCTACTGATCAGCTGTATGGCGCTGTACCAACACCACATAGATAACGGACAATATTCATCATGTCTACATTTGTTCTAATACAGTATTTAATTTAATTATTTATTTCCGATTAAGTACTGACTGTTTATTTCCTACAGAGATAACACTTCAACATATACAGCAAGTGTATTTAAATCACAAGAAAACTATCACATTTTAACATCTAAATAAACTCAATCAACTGTAATATCGGTTATCTTGATTGCCTAATGACAGCCCGTAGCCTGTGCCCTGTGACGTCACAATTCGCAAACCTTGTTTTCTAGGTGGTGTTCTCTACGCACACTACAGAAAATGTTAAAACCTACATTACATAATAAAAATCTTACCTTTTATGCAGCATCCTTTTATCCTTCTCCACAAAACATTTTTAATAGAAAACACTAAAACTATAAAACTAAAACACTTATACACTTGTCAACAAAATTTATGAATTAATGATGCAATTTATTAAAAACTGTATTTTCCTTTTACTGTATTTAGGCTAAATACTGTACATAGTAAGGCTTACGTAAAAATAAAATAAAATCAAGTAGGCTTGAAAAAATCTAGCATTGACTTTTGTTTTAAAAGGTTAGTTTTACTTGCTTGTGTTTCAGTTCTTGTTTTTAGTTGTAACAAATGGTGACGAATTTCCGGGCTGTTCATACGTACCGCGAAATCTTCTAACAAAAATTTTCAATAAATCCTCACCAAATGTTTTTATTTTGTTTTCTAGGACTGGTCCGTCTTCAATTTCTTCTTCACTTTCTATAATCTCATTAGTCTCCATTTCAATAATTTCGTCCAGAGATTTTGGACCTTCTTCTGTTGCCAGTTAATTGTCAAAACCTACGTATTCTTCAGCAGATAAAGTAGAGTGTCCTGTTTCTGTCAGCAAATCTTTCACCGTGTGCGAGACAATGTCTTGCGCCCCATTTCATTAGCATTATTGAGTTCTTCTTGTAGAATAAAACCAGCTTCTTTGAATGTATTTTGTACACATGATTTTATTTTCTCATAGGAACTCGATATCCATCTTATAACATCCAAAACAGTGATATTACTGGTCAATTCCTGTACTGACGAGCATGAATTTATGTTAGCAATAAGAGATTGTAAAACATGTTTTCTATAGTGGACTTTAAGATTTTTAATAACGCCCTGATCCATCGGTTGAGTAACACTAGTAGTATTGGGCGGAAAAAACACTAATTTGATGTGAGAGTAATCTTCACGAGGATGACACGTTGCATTGTCCATAAATAGCAAAATCTGCTTGTTATCACACTTCATTTTATCATTCAAATTTCGAAGCCAGTTTTCCATAATGGCTGACGTCACCCACGCCTGCTTGTTAGCATGCCATTCAACTGGTAACTGGCCTACATTTTTGAAACACCAGGGCTTCCATGATTTCCCAATTACCAAAGGTTTTTCTAATTTTCCATCTGCAAAACTACAAACTAAAACTGTAAGCCTTTCTTTTGACTGCTTACCTCCAATACATTTTTCAATCTTTAAATTTAAAGTCTTATTTGGGAGAGCTCTAAAAAACAAACCGGTCTCGTCACAGTTTCCAATATTTTTGGCAACATAACCTGCTATTAATTCACAAACTATGTGCTTCCAATCAATAACTGTTTCCTGGTTAACTTCTTTTGCTTCACCACAAATTTGGTTGAAAGAAATTGAATGTCTGGATCTAAAACTTTCTAATCATCCATTCGAGGCTTTGAATGTTGTGTCCCCTAGCTTAGCGGCAATTGACTTAGCTTGTTCTTGTAATATTGAACCTGAGATAGGAAGATTCTTTGTTTGTGCTTGTGTAAACCATTTAAATAAAACGTTGTCAATTTCAATATTTTCGCTTGTTTTTTGCCTTTTAGAAAGAAGCGGTCTCGCGCCTTTCAACCAATCTTCTTTTATTTGTTCTTTGTTTTTCAAAATGCCATAAGTCTGTGTTTTCCCGGATTTATATTTATCACACAACTGTTTCACATTCAATTTTCCACTAAGTTCAATAACATCAATTTTCTCTTTCAAACTTAATATATGGAGTCTAACGTTTATTCTTGACATTTTTACAATAAGCCTACTACAGAAAAAATCCACTACACACTACTAATGTATAAGTTCAAGCAAAGACACACTTATAAGAGTTGATAAACACTACAGAAACAAAAAATAACATGAATAACACATTCACCAAAAAAATACGTAATAAGGACAATGTACAGTAGGCTGGCTACTGACGCTACTGTACGTATGATCTGCTTACGCAGAAAGTAAGCCAACCTATTGGCTGGATGCTGTAACAAAACCGGAAGAAACGACTGCTGACTCGATATGTCTGGCCGTGAATGTTTGTAAACCATTCATTGCATTATCTTGAAGGAAACGATTGCTGACACATAGCCTATTGTAAATTATGGATGTTTACCATTGCGTTATCTTTTGCATATCAGTAATCCTTAACGTTGTTACAGAATTCTCAGAAATAAATATGATCCGTTACAATTAAGCAGACCTATCTGTAAATTTTGTTATGGTAAAAAAATATATTATAAACTGTATTTTATCTAAACGGAAGTCATTGTAACTTTATATTTTACATCATGTATATGATCAGATTTTCCGGCTTATGCAGAACTAAGACGTAGTAAATACGTATCACTCATCCTTTTGCTTATTCCGTTTCCGCTTTCTCTTCAAGATTTAGTTCTCTTTAAATTTTGTATTTAACACACTTAAATTCCTTTTAGTTACTTCAAATTATATTAATACTGTATTATAGCTTTAAATTCACTTATCCTTGTTTTAACTTGGCCAAGTTTCTTCACAACTCTGTATAATTTTGACGAAATTCTTCAAATGGAATTTTAACTCCTAAGAAAAGGTCCGCTTGCTTGGCGTCCCTACGCTAGACTGACTAACGCGTCCTATCTCTTTTAAAAATGTTTAAAAACATGGCGGCTATTCCTTCTCCAATTCTCATGTTGCATGTAATTTAGTTTGATTTCTTCCCACTAGAGTCGACTGTACACTGACCTACTTCTTGGCTCCAGATCTGATTCAACAACGAGATTGTTTACAATCGTGTTTTAATTTGGTTAACATACTGTTTCAACTTTCCTATCCTTAACAAACCTCCCAGTGTTTATTTAATTACTATTATTTGTGTGTGCAGTGTCCTCGCGTTTTACTTTTGTAATAATTCCGAAATGTGTGTGTTTTGGGTTGGATTTATACAAACATAACCTCTGACTTCATTGTTTACAATTGCGTTTAACCTTCTATCTCTCCAATAATTACTTATGCCCTATGTTACTAAAGTTTACAATTTTGTTTAAATATAATTATTATTATTAGATTATCTTGTTTCAATCTTATTTGTTAGGTTATTTGATATAACAAATTTCCTAATGCAACAGTTCAAATATCTTGTTTACATGTTACAACCTTTTTTAGGCTTTTACCTAAAATTAGTTTCAATTTTTATCTAGCCAATTTCTTATTTGCTATTTTATATATATATATGAAGTTAATATATTACTATTGTAAGTAATTTTATCCACCATTAAGTGCAATAATTTTACCTTGAGTGATGAGGCACCTTTCGGTCAATTGACCATTGTCGAATCACAATGTCGAGTGATTCGACAATGGTCAATTGATCGAAAGGTGCCTCATCACTCAAGGTAAAATTATTGCACTTAATGGTGGATAAAATTACTTACAATAGTAATATATTAGCTTCATAAAGTCAGTGCAACGGAAAAACATGGATAACGTTAAATATCAAGAAAATATATATTTATATATATATATATGCTGATACGTATTCCTTCACGGATGGAAAAATATGATGAATTGTTGACTCGCTCTTCTACTGTTGTTGGGTTCACCTCGTCAATGCTGGATGAGATTCTAGCGAAACGTCGGAACTGCGTATTTATGGACTGCAGAATGAACGGATGTACTCCAGATAGTAACAATTCATCATATATATATATATATATATAGATTTTTTGGACTAGGAGACTGACAGACTTACCTTGGTAAGAGTCCACTCTGTAGTCTTGAAATAGAAACACATAAAAGCACTTAAACAATGATATATTTCAACCACACATATATCATTGTTTAAGTGCTTTTATGTGTTTCTATTTCAAGACTACAGAGTGGACTCTTACCAAGGTAAGTCTGTCAGTCTCCTAGTCCAAAAAATCTAAATAATCTTTACCAACCAAAACTAACCTAATATATATATATATATAAAACTAAAGTGTGTAGCCTATGTTTTATTTAACAGTATTTATAGTGTAAATTAACATGGGTATGCCTGTAAACATGACTTTATTAATGTACTAATGCCTCAGTTCCAATGAACCATTCTGTTAGATACTAACGTCTTGAGTCTATTTCAATATTTATAACATAACCAATGGCAGCCATTATGGACAGACTAACTTTATTCATCATAACTGGAATTATTACCAATAGTGTTATTTGATACAATTATTATAATTCAGTTATTAGGGGTAGAACAACAGACGATAGGCCTATTTCAGATGTGTGAACCCGTTCATGACACCACGAGCCTTCTATCATTTTCAGACCACAGCTATTTTGTCTACTCTAATTTTGCCAGCTATTCATAATTTTTTCACATCATATATCAATTATCTAAGTAACTAATAAGTACCTTAAAAAAATATGAATAATAATCTCTTTAAATATTCTCATTCAATTCCTTTTGCTTTCAATTCTCATCTCCTTCAGTCAGCTAATAAATTCTATTCTTCAATTAATTCCAGTAATGTAACACTAAACATTTTGTATATTAACCCTTAGCAGTTGGATTTTTTGAATATGCATTGCCACCTCACTTGTAATTAAATTGAGACAAACTATTCACCTCCAAGTTGCATTATTGTTTTTGAAACGTTTTGTTTACTTTTACATTATTTTGCAACTATGCCATTTTTATTTACTAATGTAGTATGTAGATGATTTTCTTCCCTTATTTGTAGCTTTGAAGAGTATGATGTCTTTCAAAACAGTCTCCTGGATGGAGTCCTGGCTTTCTGCTGAGTGAAATACAGTTTCCCTTCAGCCTCCTTTTATCTTCCTGTTACTGCAACTGAACAATTCTTAAGTTGTTTTTGACATTGGTATAAATGAAATGTATTTCCTATTTAGTCTTTCTTCCTTGTCAGTAGTATGGCCAACCCCTCTTCAAACGCTGCTTATTCCTGGTATTACCAACGAGTTTCCTCACCAAGTTTTGGGGGAAACAATTTTTGTTTTACAGGATTTTCTTTCCTTTCCTTTTTTTTGTTGTAGATAATAAAACTGTTTACTATAGCTAAATCTAATAGAAAAAAAATGTCTTCTGCCACTTATTAGTTCACCTTGTAAAACTGTGCTGTGGATTATTGTAATCAGCTAGATATACACCACCTATTAATTGGTTATATTTACAAATAGCTGTTGGCTTAGTTATTTTGTTTATGATACCTGTTTCCCCTTTTTTTCAATTGTTTGTACACTTTTTTCATAAAGTGTACCGACCATAAATATAGTCTTCTTTTCTTTAAAAGTTAGAACCATTGTTCATATAAGCTCTGGACTCCCCTTACTCAGTTCTGTGGATTTAAGTACAGCTAGTAGATCTTTTCTCTTGATGGTAATTGTTCCAGTTGTGTGAAGCTCTATTCATTAGTTCTAGAGCTAGTTTATAGCAAAAATAGAACCTGTCTGTATAAATTTGAAAGCCTCTTCTGCTAGTGCTCCCAAATAATTTAACTACAAGGTGTAAAAAAAATCTTGGAGTAAAGGTAGGTCTGGCTTAACAAAAGAATTGATAGTTTGTGACCCATATATTGACTAATATGACTAATTGCACATGATGTAGAAGCCACGGCAAACTGAAAGTATACAACCTGCAAACTGTACCCTACTTGCATTGTAAAATGTAACGGCAAAATTGATTTTGGCGTGACTCACTGATTCAAAAACATTTTAAATTTAGTTAAAATTATTGTCAATAGAGTGCAGCACAAAAGGGTAAAAGATTGAATGTCAGAGAGCCTCGCCACAGCGAAAATCTTAGCGGGTGATGCCAGACATACGAGTAAACAGCGATATATGCTAAGCGGGGCTCGCCCGACAGTCAAGTACTAAGGGTCAATAATTTTTTTATTGTCCTAGTTGTTTCTTCAGTACTTATAAGTATCATTTAAATCTCTAATAATCTGCTGTATTGTTAGTTGGAATTTAGGTTTTATTGTCTAACATTTTTCAGTGTTTTTAGAGTAATTTTAAAAAATATTTACAACTCACATTTGTTTAGCGATCCAAATGAAAGTGAAACTTGGGTAACTGTTTTTGGATTTCCACCATCAGTAGGCACTTCTATCATAGGACAGTTTTCTCAGATAGGTCATGTAATTAAACATGTGTACCCTGGACAAGGTAACTGGGTGAACTTGCATTACAGTTCCAAGATAGAAGCAAAAAGGGCACTTTCATATAATGGCAGAATCTTTGGAGGAAACATAATGGTTGGAGTTATTCAATGCAGAGATCAGGTAAGTTTTTATTTGAATCCAGAAAATTACAATTATACATACTATTGTACTATTTACAATAATGCCATATACATACAATTATATATAATTTACAATTTTCAAATACAATTATATATGGCATTTACTGTATCTTAATATTAGAGTGAAGCCTTGAAAAAGGAACACTTCACAAGACCAATATTTCTGTCTTTATATTAATTAATACTTAATTAACTTGTTTCTTTCAGTTTGTCATAGAGAGGATGAAATAGATAATTTAAAGGCTCTATTATTTGAGTAATTTTCTAGAAGCTAAGGAAATTAAATATTAGGAAAATAAATAAAATTAAATATAAAGAAATATTAAAATATTTTACATATATGGGTGTTTATATTTCTATACAAGTGTAGTTCTATTTTTGTAGCAGTGGTATAAAAAAACTCAACATTTTAAAATTAGAAAACATGGAAGAAGATTGATAAACTCTATAAAAACAACTTGCAAGAGAATTAGGGGTGGAGTGAACTACTTTTTATGATGGAATATAATCAGACACTTAATATAAAGGGATAATTTGTATAAGGAAAAAATATGAAAAGAGATGAATATGGGAAAGTAATTTCAACACTTATCTTTTGTTAAAAAAACAAAGTAAGAATGCAGTATTTATAAAAACTCTTGAATATAAATAATTTAAAGAAGAAATAATTGACATTTGATAGTGATTTGGCTTGATAAATAGAAGACGTAATATGGAATTTGGCAATATGATTGGGGGCTTGATAGATAGAAGAAGTAATATGAATGTGAACTGTAAAAATATTGCTGCTGAAAGGCAGACAATTTTGTGGAACAGACAAAAACTTTTACTGAAAAAAAGACTCTTGATACCATAGAAAGACTCTTTTGAAGCATAAAAAATTATTTTTTTTCAGATATAAAAGAAGTAAGGAAAGGGTGGGAATGTTGGTATACAGCTCTGCTACTAGAAAATATTAGTTGAGACGTTGAGTGCTTGGAAAATTTAAAATGTAGTACAGTTTACTGGTCATGAGCTATATATTGGTTTTTTAGACATCCAAAGAATGTATGTTTGCATGGAGTAGATTTTGTTTATTTTATCTTTCTTATAGTTGCAAAGATAAGTCAGCTTGATCAAGGGGAAATGAAATGGTAGAAGATAAAAAAGGGAACATAAAATACAAAAGTATGAATTATATGAATTGGACTTTTCCAAAAGGAGCAATGAAATACTCTGAATAGCCTAGTACCTCACTAGGGATCAGTTTTCTGTGTTGAATTCTATACTAAATTTAAGTGATACCAGATTTCATTTGAATAGATAACTAGATTTAATCTTCTCAAGGATTGTACTGTAATTTATAACTTTTTTTAAATTCTTTAATTTTAACAATTTGAATTGTTCAAACATTTAAATTAAATCCTTAACTTTACTTGAATAATTATATAAAATCCCGAAACAAAAATCGACAGCTATTTCTTTGTCACATTTACTTTACAAAAAAAAAAAAAAAATTATGAATTTGACCCTTAGTACTTGATAGTTAACATTACTCCTGGACATTCTCTAATATCGAGAACATAACTCCCTTTTTTAAATCAAGGTCTGGTCTGTTTAACTTGCCAGAATATACAGACTATCGGTTCAAGAACTGAAGCAAATCTGTAGTGGCATTGAAATTCATTCTACGAATAAGAAACTTAATTCCAAAAACTCAACCAATAAGCTAGTTTTTCCTCAGTTTCATATTTTAAATTTGTATATTAAAATTTGTTAGTTGTGTTACACTGTAGTCTAACCTTCTCTTTCACAGTCTTATGTGGAACAAGTGTTATAGCTACAAATGTGTGGTCCTGGAGTGAACTTTCTACAGATTTGCAGCTACAAATGTGTGGTCCTAGAGTGAACTTTCTACAGATTTACAACTACAAATGTGTGGTCCTAGAATGAACTTTCTACAGATTTACAACTACAAATGTGGGGTCCTAGAGTGAACTTTCTACAGATTTATGACCCTTTTGAAATTTTAATATTTGGAAAGTCTCTCAGTTATATTGAACTTGAATTTTGCATGTAGGCTCAAAACATGGATTTCAAGTTATATCTTTATGCTATAATATAATACTGAAGAAAGCTTCTTAATAAACTTATACTTAAAAAAAATAATGTTTACATTTATCAACAACATTTATGTTATATAGTCTTAATGTTTTATGAAGCCTTATTGGGTTTTATAATAATTTAATGAAAGTGCTGATTTATAATTTATTTCTTCTTTAATTTTATGACCCACTTTTGATTCTTGGTTAAACATTAGAATTGAAAAAAGATATGAATTAATATTTAAGAATTATTTTTGTTTGTAGTATTTCCACTAACCTTTCATTGATTATTATTCCCACTGATTTGTCAGAATGTAAAGAATACCTTACTCTCTTTATAGATGACCTTTTTAGATGACTTATTTTTTTACTCATAGACAATATAGAACATAATAACTTGTGTTAATTCAATTATTATAAAATAAAATGTTTGTTGCAGAATATTCTTAAAGATTTAACAAATACAGGAACTACGCCTATTTCCTCTCCAAAAGCACCACATTCATTTTCACGAAGATTGAACAGTCCAATGTCGCCTTATATTACTTCACCTTCTTCAAGACCTAGATCTGTTATTTCAAGTGTAGGAGATAATGAAGTAAGTATCTGATAAAATATTTATATTTTAGAATGAAATTAAAAGACAGTTGAAAGTCATTACATTCTCTCAATTGATAATTTTAGATAATAAAACATTTGTTTGTCTAAGGGAGTATCAAAATATAAGTCTCTTTTACATCTAAATATTTTATAATACACCTAATACACCTTCAGCAGAAGTACAAGATCAATATAAATTCCAAAATATTTTATATTTTCAAACCAAATTCAATTCACTGCCAAAGAAATAACTTTTGGTACGATTAAGGTTAGAATCACAAACAAATTTCAACAACAGCGGTAGAAAATTATTTTCAGTAGATCGGTTGCTATAATCAGAAGCTACTCAGTCTA
The DNA here is from genome assembly GCA_036971475.1 of Prosapia bicincta. Classification (NCBI taxonomy): domain Eukaryota; kingdom Metazoa; phylum Arthropoda; class Insecta; order Hemiptera; family Cercopidae; genus Prosapia; species Prosapia bicincta. Next base: position 41,560,312 of record JBAIZL010000003.1, read on the forward strand.
CTAATAAAGTTTAATGTCTTTAACAAATGCCAGATCAAAATAAATTAAAATAGAATTAATTGTGGACACCTGAACATAAAAACATCTATTACTCGTTAGTAGTGCAACACAAACACACAAATATGCTCTCTAGGCTATTTTAAAGGAAGATAATCCATCTTCACATATAGAACATCAGTGTGGATGTTCCAAAAGTGCTTATACAGTAATTGTAACAACTTCGATATATTTTTGTTCTTACACATGTTACTCAAAAACAGATTCTAAAGAAGAAAAAAATGGTTTTAAATGTCACAAGTCATAAATAGTGGTTACAATTTTCAAAAATTTAAACCTAACCTCAATGGACAAACATGAAACAATACAAACTTAAACAATTTATTAAGCGCTTCTTTACAAACCAGAGTCTTAGTTTATACTGTATTCAGTTATTACATCCCTATTTTACAATTTAACAACAAAGTAACAGGATAAGTTTTACTAATATAATTACCAAAAATAAAATTATTTGATAAAGGAATGTGTTTCTAAAACAAAGTTATCTTTATATGTGACAATTAATGTAAGTATTAATCACTTATAACTATAACATTTAAAATAAATTTCTTCTTAGTTTGAATGTATTTTAATATATGTAAAATTAAAAATTTAGAAATTGTTTAAACGTTTTTTTTTTCAAATAATTTACAATATCGAATCATTATTAACAATGACCAAAATATGAAAATACATATTTAACCACCTTCTCAATTAGCTACTTTGTTTATTTTGAGCATCAATTTCAATATTAAACAATCACTGAAACAGTCTTTTTGAATCTCATAACTTATGTCTAACTTTATAGAATTCTTTCAATCGGTATATGATTTAACTTCATGACCAAAATATAGCTCAGAAACAGTCTACTAAACATGCTCAAAAAAACAATTTTCTTTAAAATATCAGGTTTATCATTCCTGACACTGCCCTGAATAAGTCACCATACCCACTACATGCTTTGAGCAGCATATCTTTACACAGTTTGTGGCAGCATGATGTAAAGCTTGCTGAGGTCACAGCTTTACATTCAATTCTTTAAAATCACTTACCTGATTTAAAAGGTAACCTTGACTATATAGTCATATGGCAGTATATTGGATAATCACTATTATATTAGCAATTTTAATATACTGGCATAAAAAACTCACCTCAAGGTCAAATCCTACTATAGTAAAATTCTACCTCTTAAAATTTTTAGAAGTCAATATTGTTGAAGTAGAATGGTTGAAAATAAACTGAATATAAGTCTTAACAGGACTTTTTAATTTAGTTTTGTGTAGAAGTATACCTTATGATATGGTAAATACTATTTTGTAGTAAAGTATTGAATAATGAAAAAAACTATAATGAAGAAAATGAATTTTTCTTATTTCAAATATGAACTTAACTTGGAGGTTTATTTTGAAAAAGTCTTGTTATTTTTTACTGCGATTATTTTATGGCTTTGATTTTTAAAAATGAATTGTTACAGAATCAAAATTTTGAAAAATAGTAAACAGAACATAATGTAGAGTAGTTGGATACAAGTGAAAGGTATCTAAATTTTTATTTATTTCTGCAAATTACTCTTTCTTTTCATCTCCACTTTCACTGCTATCTAAATTACAAATGGTTGACATAGACGTTGACTCGGTTCTCTTGACATTATCCACAATTTCATACAGCCACGGTTTCATCAGCAAAGTGTTATCCACAATAACATCGTCGTCAAATGTCCCCAAATTCTTACAATTGTTTGATGCAGAAAGAACAGCATTCCACAAATCAGTTCCTTCATTTTCCCACACAAATTATTCAGATACATGTTAGGTTAGTTTGATATTTTTTAATTTTTTTCAGCAATTTACGGTGTTTAATTTTTTACCGACCACCACTAAGATGTAATCATGTCGCAGGCATCTTTTAAATTAATTTTATTGTCAGAGTCAAAATTTAAATTCAGTAAAATTTTTTAAAGTAAAACTGTCTTGTAAATAATCTTAACAGATCGTGTGATCCCCAGATAGAGTGGTTGTAAGACAGCTGGAGAGTGGATAATTCGACTCATAAGTTTTCTAATCGGCTTGTAATTGTATAAGCTGAACAATTGTCTAGTGTAAAAAAAATTTTGTTTTTCATTATCTTATCCAACTACACCAACCATTTGTTGAAAATAAGTTTCTTCATCCAAACACGTTTGTTTGTTTGATATGTACATGGAAGAGAGTTCACATTTTTAAAACAACAAGGTTGTAAAGATTTGCTGATGATTAATGTCCTTAGTATTTTGCCTCCATTTGCTATACAGCAAAATAATGCTATAACATGAAGTTTAGATTTCTCCCACTTATGCAAGTTTCCCCTATACCACCTACTGATGCAGTAACAGTTTATAAAATATGCCAGTTTCGTTGGTATTGAAAATGTTTTTCTGGCTATACTCATTGACAATGTTTTGAATGGTTTCCGTTCTCTATTTGTTAGCTTCATTGATAAGAAAGGGTAATTTTTCACTACAAATTACTTTACAAGTTATTCCATATTTTGAGTATGACATATTTTAAAACTTTAGCACTGCTATCATTTTAGGTGGTTTTATTGCCATTTTAATTAGGAATAGTAAAACATGGGTGGCTGTCAATGGATTTTTTTGCAAAGAAGTTTCTTGAAGTATCTAAATGTCGATAGCTGAAAAATTAGGAATTAATCTAGTATCCAGAGTCTCAACTTTCCTTATGCCTTAAATTTACTGTTTGTCACTAGGAAGTAAGAAAAGAGGAAAACAGCTTATATAAACATGGAAGACTTATAAAGCATAATAAAAGTTTAATGAGGTAGACCAAATTAAAAAAAAATATAACCTGAGGAGATCTAAATGATGAAAGTCTTGACCTTTATTAGACCAAGTAAACATTATGCTTGGAAAATATGTAAACTTCATTAAACCGAGAAAAAATTGCATCAGAAGAGGGAAATACTAGCGGCACTATTACTAGGGAGTGAGTATTGAATGCAGAAATATGTGAAATATTGTTACTGTTCTAGTATTACCCTCTTCACTCCAATGTTTACCTAGTCAGGTTATATCTACAATCTAGAAAGCATTGCATTGTTTTTACAAAAAGTAAATTCTTAATGTTTTTAAAAGACTGATGCATATTTATAACTGATGAAGATTGTGATTTAAAGAAAATACAGTAGCACAAAAATAGTGTAAAAGAAATATTTAAATTGTTAGATTTCAGTATTGTTTTGATAAAGTTGTCTTTCAAAATAGAATAATAATTCAACTTCTGTCATAACAACCACAACTTATGTAGAATAATTTGTTTCAGGTTTTAGGAGCACAAAATGTACCTGCAAAAAACACAAGCATTGTTTCTAAGACAATGGATTATTTTTTTGGATGGTGATTCATCTTAAAATAAAAATTAGCAAATTCTCTAATTATATTATAAGAAAGCTAACAACATATTCTGTTTGTTTTATATGCAAACTTCTTTATATTGTTATTCAGTGTATTTTATTATTATACCATTCGATTTTTAAAAAAAATCTGCATATTTGAAACTACAAATAAAAAATCTTTTTTTATGGTTAGTATTTGACAGTTTTCATATTATACGTTATATGGAACAGCAATAATTTATTATGTATGGAATAAATATTATTAATAAATATAATTTATAACTTTTGAAATTATGTAAATTGTATGTAGTTATTCTCTCCCTTGAGTTTTTCATATATAACACTTTCGCTGCGGCAATTTGTTCAATGTACCATCATAATTTTTTTGTTTTGTTTTTAGACTCCTATACCATAAAAGCAGGTTTTTATTTTTTAAAAAATATTATTTAGTGTGTTTCAGCCTTAGACATACATGTGCACCTGCTGCATATAATGCCTAGTTTACATGAAGTATGTGTCTGGCGTGTATATGAGTTCACAGGTTTATTGTGCTTGATAATACACAAAACACTGTAATTCTATTATAAAATGGCATAGAAACTAGAATTATTTTGCAAAAACTACATAATTATTTTAAAAGCTAAAGGAGAATAAAAATATACAAATTGAATCCACAGAAATATAAATAATGAAATTGAGGTTATACTAATACATAAAATCTATAACATGAATAACGTTTGTTGTTTTATTGTATTTGACACAAAATTCAGAAGATCGTTAGTCTTATACTAGTAGGTTCCTCTCATGTTATGCCTTGAAACATTGTTTTAAGCACAGTCCTGGACATTCAGGGCAAAATGAGCATTGGCAGATTGTGTCTTTCGTCCTTCACTAGATTTTGGACATCCTGCATTTTTCCTGAGGGTTTTCCCATTAGGATTTGATGGACGTTTTGTTGGAAGATGTAGGCAGCCTCTTACTGAACGAGTCAGTGTTAATTCAATAGGAGGTATATTTTTGCAGGCTAAGAGATCTGTGATCAGTTGAAGGCGAAAGTCATATAGATTAAGTTTTTTGTTGACAGTATATATTTTTTATAAAACAAGAAAGAGTTGAGGACCAATAATTGATGGTAATGAAAAAAATATCTACTTATACAATCTTATCGATTTTTGGTCGCACGGATAATAAGATACTGAATAACTGGCAAAGGTTTCTTCAGCTGCTGAGTTTATTGATAAACTCTACAACATCATTACTACACTCCCAAAAAGATTTATTTGTTGGATTCAGAGTTTTTGTCCACATTCAGAAAAGTGATATTCAATTTTTACCGATTAACAAACCACCTCTTGTTTCCCACAATCCTAGCCTCAGCACTATTTTTAAGATACCTGTACCCAGTGGATAGCTACCTATATTGCCGACCAAACCAATGCTGTTTAAGAATACTGTTAATGATAATAACAAAAACAACAAAAATAGCCTAGACATAAAAGATAACATTCCACCGAGTACAATTTCAGTTTACAATATTTCCGACCACATACTTACAGAACATGAATTACAAGTGCTTTCAAAATGTTGTCGTTCACACCATCTAAAGAAATAGATCAGTTCAAGTTGGGTAAGGATATCTTTAGCTTTGCCAGAAAACTGAGAATACAAAACTATATTGCACAGACACCAAATTTTAAAAAGGATACTAACGAAAACGCTTGTCTGGCAAAGTTCAAGCAATCTTCTATTTGTGACCCTCCACCACTATCACCTGATCATCCTATTGAACTCTACATAAACTTCATAATGCAAAACATCATGGATAAATCATTCATAAACGGCCTCAAAACCAAACATAACCTTACCAAACTCGATAGAGCAGCAATAAATTCTCTAAAAAACAATAACAACATCATGATTCTTCCAGCAGATAAAGATTCAACCACGGTTGTCATGAACAGAGAAGACTACATAAAGGAGGCAAACAAGTTACTGTCTGACAGCACAACATATAAGATCCTCACGTATAACCCAACATCAGATTACAACAATTCTTTCTTGGAATGGCTCAAATATACAGCTCCTAGAGAATAAATTTCAGAAGGATCTATAAAATTACTGTGCAATGAAAGCCCCACCACTTCTCAATTTTACATACTACCAAAGATCCATAAAAATATCGTACTTCCACCTAGTAGTAATTCGGTCACAGAAAGAATCTCAGCTTTTCTGGATTCGTATATCAACCTTTGGTGAAAACCCTTTCATCATACATTCAGGATACGAATCATTTCATAGACTGGCTGTCTCAAATTCCCTTACCTCTACCTCCTGAAACAATTTTTGTCACCATAGATTTTACCTCTCATTATACGAACATCCCTCATGCACATGGTCTATCAGCTCTCGAAAATTTCCTCAATAAACGTTCAGACAACCCTTACCCCACTACACCCTTCCTGGTTCACCTCACCAATTTCATACTTGAAAAGAATAATTTTCAATTTGAGGGAAAGAATTACTTACAAATAAAACGAACAGCAATGGGTACTAGGATGGCCCCGTCGTACGCAAACCTGTACATGGGTAACATTGAAGCAGAATTCCTAAAAACTCAAACACACCAACCATTGTGTTGACACAGATATATAGATGGCATCTTCGTAATTTGGACACCGGGAATCTCAACGCTGGAAAGTTTTTTGAAGGGCTTATCACTATTCTCTACACTTCAATTCACCTGGGAGAAATCTACAGCAACAATCACTTTCTTAGATGTAGATGTAACAATCAGAGATGGGAATATCTATACAGGTGTCCACATCAAACCGACAAACCATCTACAATACCTACATTTCAATAGCAACCACCCTATGAATATAAAAAGGTCTATACCATACAGTCAGGCAATCAGGGGCAAGAGAACTTGTTCCAACGATATAGCATTGGAGGACTTTAATAGAAAGACCTTACTAGCTTTCCAAAAAAGAGGATATCCTAAACAACATGTTGAGGATCAAATCCGCTTAGCTCAATCATCTGATGAACCCAGACCACCGATGAAAGACAACAAACTGTCTTTAGTTACAGATTACCATCCAAGCCTACAGAAGCTGAACAAAATATTAAAGGATGGCTTCAAGATTCTTCAAGCTTCCACCCACACCATAGATCTTTTCTCAAATCCACCACATGTTTGGTTCAGACAACCTTGTAATTTGAAAAATATTTTAGTACATCCAAAATTACCAGATCCAAGTACTGAAAAACCACCTAAACTTCCTCATAGCTGCTTTCTGTGCAAGTCATGTCCAATACACATCCCAACAAATAGTTTCCATAGCCTAGGAACCAATGTGGACTTCAAAATTCAGGGTCATCAACTTGTACATCCAAAAATGTAATATACCAGTTGCAATGTAAATTTTGCCCGGCACAGTACATAGGCCTTACCAAGCATGGTCTGAGCATCAGAATGAATGGTCACAGACATGACGTTGGAACCATGAACATAGACAGGCCAACCGCTCAACACGCTGCTAGTCACAACATCACATCTTTCAATGTTTGTTATACCACCAAAAGAATTAAGGCCCTTCCCCCAAATTGCAACCCTTCAGAATTGAGAAGATGGGAGTTATCATACCAGTGGTACACCAAATCTAGAGAGCCTCTTAACCTCAACATCAGATAAAACTCCTTTTACCTTCCCCCTAACTTCTACCATTTTTAACAACTCCATTCACCTTCCTTCTGGCAGACTATTAATATCTAGTTTCAAATAATCAATACTTATACAAATCACATATAGCACTATATCATTAACTATAAATCTGTGACATTCGGATATTTATACACGTCTGTGGTTCACTTCAGTCTTTTCTTTTTCTCTTTTTTGATTGACAAAGTTTATTTTTGATCGAAATATTTCAATAGTGTTATAAGTTTTGATATGGGTCTATTTATTTATTTCCAAGACATTGCAGTTTTGTACTATTGCCATTAGGTAAGTCTCCTATCTAGTCCAAAAATTCCTAAATAAGTTTTAAGCTCTACTAGAACTAATCTATATATATAACATCTCTTGTGTCCCTCCATTTGTTGACCACAACACCAGTTTTAAAGTATTTACTAATAGTCTCTCCATTTTTTAATGATGCCTTACACTTTTTGGTGTATCCTTCCTGAAGCTTGAAGTGTTCCTGTACAGTGTGTTTCATTTTGCAGTAATTTTAGCGTTAGATTATGTGAGTTATAAAAGTTGTCTATATAGACAGAATGACCATTACCAAGGTGGTTTCTAAGTTAGTGGAACACTACCTTGGATGTATGGGTCACTCCTCTCAAGTCATCTATTCTACCTGCATAAATGTGGGTATTCAGGACAAGTCCATTTGGCTCACAAAGACTATAAATGTTAATCCCATACTTGTGTTTTTTATTTTTAATATGTTGGCGAAAAATCAATCACCCCCGCCATAAGACCATTCCTTCCTCAACAGACTGCTCTTTTCTAGGATAATATAATTGAGCCAGTTTGTTGTTGAAATGTCCAGAATAAGACGAACCTTATACATCCTGTCATCACCTACAGACTCACCTGCTTGAAGATTTTTACAAAAATGCAAGCATCTCAGTATTAATAAAAAACGATTCCTGCCCATATATTGGGGAAATACTGTTTTAAAAAAAGGACCTGTCTAACAGTAATCTTGAAGATGAGGTAGCACAACAAATTCAGTGTGTAATACCAAACCTAATAAAACTTTTAATTCATTCACAGATATTTCTTTCCAATGATTTATTCTGGAAAGTTATTTTTTTGAGCGCTTGTGCATTAGCATCAGTTCACATATCTTAATGAAAAAATCGTTATCGAGAATTTTACTAAAGTAATCAATAAGCTCTTTATTATTAGGAATGTTGACAAGAAGTTCATTTAACTTTTGAAGTTTTTAATTGATTATAATTATCCGTCCAAATAATAGGCTGAACATTTTGGTTTGTAATCCCAGCTTTACTTTCACTGACATCAATATTTTCATCACTTACAACAGGACTATTTACACAACTACCATATATGTCACGGTTTCTACAGCATTTTCAGGTAAACCATCCTGACTTCACTATTCAATTAGCTCTTCAAAGTCAAAGCCAAATTCTTCCTCAATTGCACTTTTTTCACTATCACCAATGGACCAGAAATCTGGCTCGTCACATTCAAATGCAATCCGATCAATTTCACTAACTGTATGTTTTTCTACATCGATTAGTTAATTTTCAAACAAACACCACTTATGGTTAGAAGGGTCAGCACATTCCTTTCCCATTACAACGTTTGATCCGTAAAGAAAATAATAATTCACAAACAAAGACAACCACAGTAAACACTGTATGCAAAAAACTCCTGTCCTCTATCACTTTGAAGGCAAATATGATTTCTTTGAGCTTGTGCTTGACAGCTTTCAATACTACAAGTTTGTTTTAATTCTCGATGATAAATTTCTATAGATCAACATGCCTTAACAATTTTCTCTACAGTCATGAAGAACCTACCATAACCTCAAGTCACTACTACCAGCCTAACACAAGAGATGACTGCCAAAAGTAATGCTTGCACCAAGCACGCATGCTTGTCCACCGCAAACTGCAAGTGCCGTGCCAAGCATACATGAGCGCTCATCGCAGCGAACGTGTTAATGTAATCTATACTTCTTTGTATCATTCTTCACGTTAGCATTGATATAGATGCTATTTTCCTATTGTTCCGATTCTTATTTTGTCCTTTTCAAGCTGAATAATGATGAATTTTGGATGATGTTTTTGTTTGCAATTTAGGTGTGAAAAAACTAGAATAATAATGAAAAGAGTTATTAAACATAAGTGTGTGGTGTTGTATGATTACTAATCTATTGAATGTAAGTATATGGTATTGTTTGATGATACTAATCTTAACTTATTTAATTTGGCTGTATAAATAGTAAAATAACAGATTGTTTTTATGGATGATAAATTAATTACTTGTTTTATTTAACATGTTGCTTTCCACAACTGTAAAACATATCCTTATTTCAAATGACACATTAAACTCTTATTTTTACAATTCAGTGTTTGGAAAATAAATTTTGTATCTTTTCCATCAAGAAAATATGAAGTTAATTTTTTAAGTAAGGTTATTGTATTTACATCTGTAAAATATTTATAATGGCTTATACAAAGTAGACACCTTTCACAATATTTGTGGCTTATACTATGATGTAATAAATTTTGATTTTTCTTCCCAATTGTGAAATGTGTTCTATGCTTCTGTTTTTAAAGCCAGGGAATTGTTAACACCTTATTTTCATCACAATCAATGAAATGATTGCTTTTCATCTCCAGGGAAATTAAAAAACAAACAAAAATTTTCAACACAAGTTGATGAAAACTGTTTTAAGGTAGTCAGTGTCCTGTTAATCAATTTCATGCCATAAAAAATTGCAGTAAATTCAGTTGTGTATTCTATAAACTTGATGCAACTGGAAAGCACACCACAGAGAATCAAATACTGTCATGTGAAATTTTGTTGCACCTTTACTACGCATGTTTAATTTACTCCTTGTTTATTTGAAAGAATACTTGATTCTGCTTAAACTTTTACGTTAGCCAAATGTTTTAGATGGAAGTAAAAGTACTAATTATTGTATAGCCTGAACCCTGAGGAATGAATACCTCTTCTGGTACTTCAAGCATTTCCTTTTCAGTTAGCAGTTCAATGCTTATAAAGAAGTGATAGCTGTGATGAATTATAGTTATAGTAAGGCAGATATTTACCTTGTAGGAATAACAAAACTCTAATGAAGAAAAAAACTTATATAGAGATTTAGCATAAGGTAAAAGTAAGCATTGTAAAAAAAGCAATTGTTACTGTACCTTTAGCAATTTAAAAAAAAAATTAAAACAGATTTGATCTCTAAAATCCTCCTATGATATTTTGGTGTTATTTTTGTCTAGTTCATATTTATTTGGATTGAAATAGACACTTACAATGTATGCAATGGCAGTTCCTTTTTAGTGGCAATGTTTTAAAAATTACCAGCTTAATCAATCTAACATTTTAGCTATAAATCTTACTCTTAATACTAAAACCTTGTTTTTTTTTATAAAGTTGAAAACAATCTTTCATAAATTATATATATAATTCAATGCATTTGTCAAGTCACAGTGGAGAAAAGCCTTTTCCACCAACTCTGGAACCTGTTATGATGCTGAAATATTATAAAAATGCCTAGGTAGACTCTTTTGTTTCAGTTGCATGTTAGCTTCCATACATTAAAGTTTGTATTTTATTAGATACAATAAGTCAAAAGTAAACATAAAAACCAAGATGCCTTTTTTTTATTAAGAACAATTTTATTTTTCTGAATTTATTTACATCATTTGTTAAACACATCTGAATATACTGATAAATACCTTCTGTGGGTGAGGGTTTGAGATTTTGGAGAGATTTGGAGCTAATTAAAGTTTTTACTCCATTCTAACACTTAAATTAGACATACTTTAACAACCTGAGCAAATTAAATTTATTTTTATTTTAATTACATTCCAAATTAAAAGATCACTTAATCATTAAATTGAAGCACAAGATAGAGGGCGTTGTTTATTTGCAAAATCAGGTTTAAGGTATTGTTAATAACAATATTGTTAATAACAATATTTGAAAAAGAAATGTAAAATCTTCAATTTCACAAAAAAACTATAAAGAAATATTAACATAACTTTGAAGAGTTTGTTAAAAATTTCATCATCTTTTACAGCAATTTTCTAATGAATGTAAACTGTAGAAAGTTTATTTAGATTCTCTTTTTAAGTTTTACTTCTCAAAAATGGTTTAGTCACCAAAAGAAGCTACATATTAAGTCTTTTGCTGACATTGTATAGGTTTATTCATTAACAGCTCTAAGGTCAACTCGTTTTGTAGAGAAACTACCATGAAATTATAATACTGGATTTAAATTGTCTTATGAGAGATTGAGAAAACTTAGGGGTACACAAAAAACAATAAGGTAGTTTAAAAAATTATTGTCTGAGACATTTAAAAAAAAGTTGAGACTATCATTTTCTATTGGAGTTTCATTTTAATTTATGTAAGAATAATTACTAAATTACTTGTATTGGCATTAATTTCAATCTTGTAATTTGTAGTCATAAGTTTGTTCTCAGGATTTCAAGGTTTAGTTAGTTACAAAATGTAAACTATTTTAAATCTAACAATATAATCAAATTACTAAAGTGTGTTACTTAATTACCTTTTTTCAAGAGATATTGTGTGGCTGCTAAATTTTAAGCCACACAATATGTAGAATATAGGGGGAATATGTCAATTTTATTTAAAAGGGCTGCAGTAAACAAAACTTCATTTCAAAACTAACTTTTTTTATTTAAAAAACCACAAAACATTTCATACAATCTAAAAATTTAATTTTCTGCCTCTCCATACTTCATAGCTATTTTTTAAAAATATGTATCACTTAGAGATAGGAAGTAAAAATTAAATGCAGTTTTTGTGTTGTACATCTTGAGGTTTTTACAACAATTCCTTTTATTGATATCACTTGGCAAAAAACCTCTACTTACTGATAATTTTCAGCAGATGTGTTTCTTATTAGATCAGTGCAATGGTGAAAAATATCAGTAAGTAGTGGTTTTTTGCCAAGTGATATCAATTAAAACTATTTTTCAATCTGTAAATATTTAGTCTTTGTTAGTTTGAAGTTGTCAGACTATATTTTATTCTTTCAATATTAAAAGTGCTTTAGGTTTACTAAAAACAAACTGCAACAAAAGGGTACTTTACACTTATTATAAACCCAGAGATGTTGAATTAATTTATAACATATAAAATACTAATAACTATGAGTTTATATAAATACTAGCTGTACCATTCCATGTCTTGCTATGCCACATTGTGAATGCAAGGATGAGAAACGAGGAATAAAACAAAGCAAATGTTTCATAGAAATTTGATTTTGCAATAGTTGTGGGTATACGATATTTTTTGTTTTAACCAATTTTAAAGATTGGCTGTGATCGCTAGTCGAATTGGGAATTACAATCTTTTAAATTGCAATGATGTATTGGTTAAAATCTTGGAAATTTGAGAAATAATGACATCTTCACCTTTAAAAGACACTGTTAAAATCTTTGTTTTCAATACGCTGTCCATCAATATCTTAACACAATTTTGGAAGATTGTTATTCCCTATCATTAATATCTGTTGTGTCAAAATTTGAGCTCAATCAGTGCAGACCTTTTTGAAGTGTAGATAAACCAATGCCATTTTTATATAGAGAGATATAGGTATGATAGGTGTTCTTGCTTACGACAGATCAAGCTGTTGCTAGTACACAGCTGACCATTAAAACAGCTGTTTTCTCATGGACACAGATATGTTATACAAAAAAATACATAAAAACAACCTTTGAAGTCTGTTGTATGTCATATCAAAATTTGACAAAATCACTGAAGAACATTTTGAATTTTTAAGGTATACACAAACAAACATAATATTTTTATATATAAAAGATTATTAACAACTTTTTTAAAACTTATTTAATGCCACTATGCTAGGACAGATCTATATAAAATCTATTTGGAGTTTAAATGACTAAAATACTTTCAAAGAAGATGAAATGAGTTTCTTCAATTTTAATTATTAATTATCTTATTCTAAAAAAAAATGCCAAGGGATAGTTAAAAATAGGAAAATAATAATAAACTAGGGATACTTTAACATTGATTCTGTTAAAAAATAGTAATGATTGAATGTTGGCTATTAAAAGTTATTGAAAGTAGAACATAACTTGTGTTAGTGGTGATTTTTAAAAAAATTAGCAATATCCAAATGTGGTTTTGTTGAAGTAAAATTTATTATATTTTTACTTAGTTTATTTCAGTTAATTTTTATACAATAGGTTTTACGTTAACAGAAAAATTTATATTCGAATTATAAATCATGTTGAAATGCGAACCAATAAATTGATTTTAGTTTATACCTTATAATTATAGTAGGATAACATCGAAACAATTTTTTTTTTTGTTATTTCTGCAGAGAGTACTATCATTATATTTTAATTATAACACACGCCCAATGAGAAACAAATTATTTTAAACTGAACCTCAGAAAGCATATTTTCAAGAATTAATTGTTGAAGAATAAAAAAATTACAATCGATTGTATTGAGATAATTTTGATGAAATATTTACCTTTTTTATTAGGCTGCTGTGAAGTAACCAATCAGGTAAAAGTACTTAGTGGAAATAAACTAAGGTACTTGTACTTATAGTTTCTGTTTGTTTAGTGTGTGGATCTGTGTGTTTGCGATTAATCATAAAATATTTTTAAAATGAGTAAGAGAGTTTCTTAGAAATAAAGACATGTTTTTCCAAGCTTAAAATACTGTCTGCAACAGTATTTTACTGTAAAATGATTACAAAACTTAACACAGTTACATTTGGCAAATTAAAGGTATGTTGGAATTTTATAAAATAAATTTGTTATTTGAACATTTTTAAAAAATATGCATCCCAAAATCAATTTGATGTGTGTAAAACTGAATGTTTAACTTTTGAATTTTGTAGCCCATTACGTTTGGTGAATCTTATTAATCACTTAAACAATTGTTTATGACTATCCGAACTTTAAATTTAGTAAATTTGTTAAAACTTACTGAGACAGAATGTTTTTGATGGCTATGTGCCGAATTTCATCAGTGTCTTCTGCTTGGAGAAATCTAACACATCAACAAAAAAGGACCACAACTCAACACACTAGAACAATATGAAATTTACAGACACTCAAAAACACAAAGTACAAACATATTAAACGAACAAACACAATACAAATGACACATACTATTTGATACTATCGAAAACCTACCTTGAAACCGTCACCGCTTGACCCAACATCTACAAGCAGAAGACACTGATGAAGATCGGCATATAGCAATCGAAAACGTTCTGTCTGAGTAAGTATTAACAAATTTACTAAATTTAAAGTTCGGATAGTCATAAACTATTGTTTAAGGGATTAATAAAATTCATGTTTAATTTATTAAGGTTTTATTTACATTTTAAATAAGTCAAAAATAGGTTTTATTTGGACTCGTCCAACTTCAAATTTATACTGAAATAGTTCCTATTTCCTATTTTGTAGCTGAAATAATAGGAAATGTCTGAACTGACATGATGAGAATCAGTGAATATGCTATTAAAAAAAATTCTGCTTATTTTACAGTGATGGTAATAAATTTTTTATTTAAAGAAAAAGCAAAAAAAATTCTACACACACTAACACTCTATCACACGAGTTATAAAAACTTAGTAGTATTTGCTTTTAAGAATTTGACACAGGATTATTTTTTTTAAACTGTTAATGTATTTTCTTTCTGGCTCAGACATATATATTTCCATATAAATTTACTAACTATTGTTAATGAATATTTTACTTGGAGACCTAGATTAAAGCTTCTGTATTAAGGCATACTGATAGACTGCGATTTTGTTCAAGCATTTTTTTTTTTTTTTTTTTTTTTTTTTACCTTGGGAGCGGGTTTGAATTGCCCGAAGCACTGCTACCTTAAGGTATATTGTACTTACCTCCCTGATCTAGTCAAATAACCCCTTCCCTCTTACCAGGTTTAGGAGTTTCCTGACTAGAGTTTTACCTTCAGCATCCACCAAAGCCGTTCCATCACCAAAGAGGTTGAAGCGCCTCTCAGCAAGTACTCCACATCTGTAAATAATGTGTGTGGCAGTCTCCTGTTCCTGCCCGCACAATCTGCACACTGGTTCATCCTTGTAGATACCCATTTTATGCAAATGTTTCCTTAGTCCACAGTGTCCCGTGAGTAGTCCTGTGGCTATCCTTAATTCCTGCCTAGACAGATAGATGAGACTCTTCTGCAGCCCCAAGGAAGGTCTCCTAAGAGTTAGCTTACTGTGTCTCATCCCTTCGGCCCTGATCCAGTGCTCACAGTGTCTTTCAGCCATCCACCTTCGCACTGTCATCCTGACCATGGATTTGGAAATACCCACCGCAGGTTCCGGTCCAATCAGGGGAGTCGAGGACCCCTCCCTGGCCAGCGCATCTGCGGCTTCATTTCCAAGTATTCCCCTATGCCCTGGCACCCAACCAATCTTGACTTGATTGTGCCTTGCCAGAGCTTGTAGGTTAATTAGGCACTCCCTGACTATGGCCGAGGTGACCACGTGTCCGTTTAGTGCCTTAATTGCTGCCTGACTGTCGGAGAAAATAGCAATCCGGGCCCCATGTGTTTCCCTTCTTGCTATCTCTCCCAGACAGGCATTTATAGCATATACTTCGGCCTGAAAGACAGAGGTATGCCTCCCCAAGGAAAAAGCTAGTTCTACCCTTGGGTTTTTACAATACACCCCCGCTCCAGTGCCGAAGTCCATCTTGGAGCCATCTGTGTACCAGATCTGAGCTCCCGATGTTAATGTCCCCGACCATTCCATCATAGTTTGGTGGACCTGGTCAGGTGCAAACATTCGAGTAATGTGGTCGCTGCCCATTTCCAAGACGGGTTCTTTGACCACGCACTCGATACTCATATGTCCCGAGACATCTGGGAGGTTAGCCCAGTTGCTCGAGTTGCGCAATCTCCATGCCGCTAGCCTCGCCTCTCCCCTAAGGACAAGCTCAAGGGGAGGGAGGTCAAGCATTACTTCCATTGCTGCGCCTGGTGTAGTTGGCATCGCTCCCAGTGTGCACAGACAGGCCAATCTCTGGATAGAGCTCAGTTTAGCTCTTGTCTGTGCCTGGTTGGCCTTTGTCCACCACACCAGAGCTCCATAGGTAATCATAGGTCTTATCACCCTCAGATACATCCAGTGCATCATTGATGGCTTCAGTCCCCATTTCTTACCCACCATTCTTCTCACAGTCATCAGTGCCCTTTTGGCCCTGTTAACTGTCCTCTCAAGATGTGGATTCCAGGTGAGTTTCCTGTCCAGAATAACTCCCAGGTACTTCACCTCCCCCATAAACTCAAGGTATTCACCAAACAAGCGGGGCATCCTGGTCGTCAGATCTTTTCGCTGTCTGGTGAAGTTAATGAGAGCAGTCTTTTTTGGATTTACCCTAAGGTTCTCCTTTTTACACCACTCTTCAATCAGTCGTAGAGGATTTCTGATTACCTCAAGGACTGTATCAGGGAATCTGCCCAGGATCAGGACAACTATGTCGTCCGCATATCCTAGACAGAAGTACCCCTGTTCATTCAGGAGTTCAATAAGGTTGTCAACCACTAGGCACCACAACAGAGGAGAGAGAACCCCCCCCCTGTGCACAGCCCAGACTTGTCTCCGCCCTTCTGACCTCCCCTGCCACCTCTACAGAAATGCTTCTGTTTGTTAACATGGAACTTATCCAACCACAAGTGGTCACATCCACTCCATGACGTCTTGCACCACTTACCATCGTCTCCACTGAGGGGTTATTGAAAGCCCCTTCAATGTCGAGGAAGGCACCTATGGCACAACCTTTCTTAGCGATCATTTGCTCAATCCTACCAACCACTTGATGGAGAGCTCCCTCGCAAGATTTCCCCGGTTGGTAAGCATACTGGTTCCAATGCAGTGGTTTGATAGCCAAAGCACCCCCCCCCCCCCTAATATGTCTATCAACCAGTTTTTCAAGTCCCTTGAGAACAAAGGACATGAGTGTGATAGGTCTGTATCCTTTCCCTTCCGATTGGTTACCGGTGGGCTTAGGTATAAAGACCACCTTACTAGATTTCCAGGCTGCCGGCACATGCCCTAGAGCAATGCTTAGCCTGTATAATTTAGTAAGTACCAGCACCAGCATATCCATTCCCTGCTGCAGCAGCACAGGATAGATCCCATCTGGACCTGGAGATTTGTAGGGTTTAAAAGTGCCAACAGCCCATCTTACCCTTTGTGGAGTTACTATCCTCCTTGCCACTTCCCAGTCCTCCCTCTTACCACGTCTTGTGGAGAGTTTGGTAACCGGTTCAGTGTCTGCTCCCCCAAGTTTCTTCAGGGTACTGGAAGGGAAATGTGTCCTGATTAATTCTTCCACAGTTTCCCCTGCCGTTTTTGTTAAATTTCCCAGTGGGGTTCTTAGCATCCCCACCGGATTAACTGGATCCTTAGAGAGCACTTTATACAGTCGTGCCCCTTCCCGAGTTTCGTCAATCTCATGACAGAACTCCTTCCAGGACTTCCTGCGCGCTTCTCTAATTGCCCTGTTGTATTCGGTTAGTGTTTTCCTATACAGGTCCCACTCCCCGTTCTTTTTTGCTCTATTAAAGAGTCTCCTGGTGGTCTTCCGAAGTTTGGCTAGCTTCTTGTTCCACCATGACGGATCCCCTACTTTCCTCCCCTCACTGAGAGGGCAGTTATCGGTAAAGGATTCTATTATAGCCTCGCCAACCAATGTGGCAGAGTCTTCTAGCTCTCTCCTCCCACCATACTCCAATCCAGCCTCCTCAATCCGAACACCCAGGTCCCTCCTATAGGATTTCTAGTCTGTTCTTCTTGGATCCCTGGTTGGGCGAAGCATGGCTGGATTTAGAGAGATATCATACCTAATATGTCTGTGATCAGAAGAAGATGGTTCATCCGACACATGCCAATTTAGTACATACCTAGCCATCTGGTTCGATGCCACCGTAATGTCCAGGACCTCCTTTCTGGCCCTAGTGACAAACGTCGGCTCTTCCCCCTGATTTAAGACTAGTAAGTTCTTAGAGCTAAGATAAGCTAAAAGTTCCTCACCTCTAGTGTTTGTACCTGTACTACCCCACGAAGTGTGATGGGAGTTAGCATCCATCCCCACCAGCAGCTCCTCATCCACAGCCCCGCAGTGCTCGACCAGGCTCCTCAGTTCTTGTGTTGGTAGAGCCCCCGCGCAGTCAAAGGGGAGATATGCCGTGGCAAGGTTCAGCCTCTTCATCCCCCCCTCCGCCCGCAGCTCCACTGACACTGCTAACAAATCCCTGCAACAGAAGTTCGTTAGTACAAAAGCACACAACCCCCTCCTAACCAGGATACACGTCCTGGGAACACCGGAGTCCTTATCATACAACAACTTACCTCCAGATGTCGCCAGCCCGCATATTTTTCCTCCAGAAATCCATGGTTCCTGGATGAGCACCAAGTCCACCTCTCCCCTGTCCAGCATCCTACACACGACAGCACTGGCCGCCCTGCTATGCTGTAGGTTCACTTGGAGGATCTTGATCATTTTTCCTGCTTACTCTGCAGTTGCCTGGGTTCGCAGAGCAGCCCCAGGACTAGAGAGCACCTTGAACGTGGCCTGTCTCAGCCCCACGTTCACCCTCAGGTTGTTGTTTCGCAGTGCCCTGAGGGAGCCCTCTCCTATATACAAGATCAGGGTAAGACCTGCATCCTCCCTTTTCCTGGCAATCACCTTCCAAGTATCCTGAACAACCCCAGGGTTCTGGGTTTTGACCACCTTCAGAATCTCTTCCGGCTCCTTGTCATTGTAGGGTTTGGGCACCCACATTGACACCTTTGCGACGCAAAAGATCTCCTTGGGTGGCCCTGCCCTCAACTTTACCCCCTCGCTCAGGGTGAAGCTTGGCAGGACCCGAAGGACCCACTCCAGGCTCTCCCGTGAGGAGCATACGACATTTAGAGCTCCCCTCTCTAAGTATGCTGTCCTAAATCCTCTATCCCCACTCTCCGCCTCAGCGGACAGCAGTTCCGAGAAGAACAGCTCCTCCAGCTCCAACGCCATCTCTTCCGAGAGTTGTCTCTCAGGGTAACTAACTGGGACAATTGCTAGTTTTTGCCTGAGGGTATCGCCGTATGTGCCCGAAGACACTCCAGCGTCCCCCCCTTGTCCCAGTTTCACCTTCTTCATTCCTCCCTTCACTGGAGAGGGGTTGGATGTCTCACTCCTAGGCCTTTTTGACGTGCTGGGGTTTGGCGCTCTAGGTTGCTTTCTTCCCTGTTGCACCTCCCTCCTCACAACATCCAAGCCCTGGACTTTGGCAGACTCAGCTCGGTTTTGGCCTCCCCTCCGTTTTTTCAGAGTTGTTGGCCCTCCCGCTGCTCTCGCCTGTTCTTTTCGGAGCCTCCTTCTGGCAGCTCCACTCATTCGCTTTCTCCGTAAAGAGAGCGTACTCAACTCTGCAGCCACTTCACCGGTTTCTGCAGTCGGCAGCTTGACAGCCGCCCCCGCACCCCCAGTGATGGTTGCCGTTGGCATCTCTGCTACAGACCCACGGTTTGCCAACTCATTGGCTCCCGCCGTCTGTGCAGTCTCAAAATTATCTTTTGTACTTGTCTGGTCCATAAACGTCCCACGAGTATGGGGGAAATAAAAGGTCGACCAGAGCAGAGCCCCCATTGCCCTGGCAAGACAACATACAATGAGGTTTTGTCTGGTTCCTCAAGGGGATCGTTTGGGACTGCATTTTATACCCTGCAGCCATTCATCCTTCGGCACGATGCCTTCCACCTTGGATTGGGTATTCATTCACTGACCTTGAAGTACACCCCAAGTTCAGGACATTATTAACTGCTCAGATGAACAGCCTGCTTTACTCTCTTTTTTACAACTGTGTCGTTTGGGCAGTTTCCCGCCCCTACTTCACTGTCGCATTGCCCTTGGTTCACCCGGGAGGTGAGAGTAGCATTGTGAGGACTTAATTCCCAACTACCCCAGTCACCCCGGTCAGAGCACTCGGTTATTTCTACCAAGCCCAACCGGTTGACTGACGAGGAGGGATAATTCCTCACCTTTGAACCATAGCCTTGGTCCAGGCCTGCATATTCAGAAACCTTCCGGAATCGTTATTCACAGGTAACCTACATTTCTGTAGGCCGTCCCACTATCCGCCACCTGTGGACCCGCCCGGTTGCTCAGGCCAGCTTGCCGGGTTGTTCAAGCATGGTTATAAAATTACTCTAGTATAGGTTAGCTAATTTATACATTGTTTTCTTTAAATAAAAAATTAATAACTTTGAGTATATTATAATTAGCATAAAGATATGTTGTCTAATTTTTGGTTAGTTTGATTTGGTTGTAAACTCCCTGTGCAACTAAACCAAATTTCTACAAAATTTACAACATATATCTGTCTGGTAACTGTAAGTCATTTATTGTTTAAATCAATCTATAATGACAAATATTTAGAAAAATATTTTAGCTTTTAACCAAACAACTAAATTTTTTAAAAGTTATAATTCATTGTATATATACACAGTGTTATAAATTCAAATTCAATTTAAATTTGAATATACGGTTTTTATATGCATTGAAGCATAATATTTAATAATTTTCTGAGTTTGGCTTCGTTCCTATGTTTCCCACCCATATTCACAGATCATTGTAGATTTTGGTCTCTATCACCCCACTAATTTAATTTAATGCAAAAATTTTTAAAACAGTTGAAACGCTACAGTTTTATGAATCATTCAACCATAAATGTTTCCTTAATGTATTCATGAGGTAAATCGATTCAATAATAGAAAAAATAGATAATATCTTCAAATTTTACTCTGTTTTAAGTCTATCAGTCATTAATAAAAAGGATTGTGTTACAAGTAGAATTTGTGTAAGGACAAAATTACCTTTTTAGTCTTGTATTTTGGCAAGGGTTATGGCTTAAGGCACACACCTGAAGTAACCTACTCTTTATTGGGGCTATAGGGCAGTGTTTACCTCTTATACCAAGTTAAAGAAAAAGAATAAGTGACACACTTCGTACACACAAAGTAGATCTATTTTCAACAGGGTTAAAATAGAGGTATTTACTCATTTTGCCAAACTAATCACAGAAGATGGGATAGTCATGATTATATTCTATTGGTTAAAAAGTACTGAGAGAATTTTGAAGAAAAGATTAAATATTCTATCTTCTGCTTAAGTTACTGAGAGAACAAACTTTTACTTTTTAATCTTACAACAAGTAATATAACTTTTTTTAAAAAAGTCAATTCCTACAATTTTATTTTAGTTTCTTTTTATTAATTCAATTAATATAAATATGTTTATACATATGCCAGAATAATATGCAAAATAGACAGAGAACATACTTGCAATTTTTCATTTTCCTTTCTATGTATGGTGTTGGACAATTATTTTCATTTGTTACTATTTGCTTTCTTTTTTTCGTCGCTTGCATGTTTTGTACTGTCTTTTCGCTTTCCTTTTCCAATGTCCGTTCATGAAGTAAGATTCGATATCGCTAATCCAGTTTGTTTATTTGATTATTTTCATTCGTTTTTAATCCTAGAGCATTATTTATGATATTGTGTGGTAACTATGATAACAATTTAAGGTTTTGATGAGAACCAGATGGGAGCCAAGCCAAAATTCATATACATCTTTGAGAAAAATATTTCTAGCAATAGGAAAGTTGGCTCATTGCCAAAGCTCTATACTTTGAACATGAAGATGGTCAGTTTGAATCCGACCTAGCCCCCTAAATTTTTATAATTAATTATTAAAAAATATTTGAAAAAACTGTACTAACATCAATTGTCATCCACAATAGGTTAAAAAAATGTATTTGAAGTTGAATGGATGAATAAAAACGAATTTTATTAACGACTGAAAATTTGTAAAAGATATAACAGGAGATTGAGAGCTAACAGATGGAATTGAAAAATAAAAGAGCCAAAAAATAAAAATGGAATGTAGTGGAGAATAATTTAAAAAAATTGTTTTGGGAGGCTTTATCATAAATTTATTCTTATACAGAGATACTTTGCTATTGTTTATTCATATAAAGTACATTCTAAAATTATTTAACTTTTTTCTAAGATTGCACTTCATATAAAAAATATTTTGTATAATAATCAATAGATTATATTTTTTCTCAATATTAAATGTTTTTACGAAAACACTTTTAAAAATATGTTACACTTGCTTATAGTAGCACTTACTTTTATAATTGTTGAGGACTGTCGTTTCGGGAGATGTGTCCCATTCTCAACTCAGACCATAAGTGACCTCTTGGTTAGTTAGTAAAAACAAGGAGGATAGTTAGTTATCGTAACTGACCTCTTTGTTTTTACTAACTAATCAAGAGGTCAGTTATGGTCTGAGTTGAGAATGGGACACATCTCCCGAAACGACAGTCCTCAACAATTATAAAAGTAAGTGCTAGTATAAGCAAGTGTAACATATTTACAAGTGTTTTTTGTTAAACACTAGTAGCTTTCGTAAAAATAGAATCAATTAATACAAAAATTTTCATTTGAAATATTCAACTTTTTACTGAAACACTTGAACATATGTGACATTTGCTTATAGTCTCTCCGTTTCGAGTGCACACCATTGTAACTCAAAAATCAGATTTAATCAAATAATATTAGATTTTATCTTCAGAGGCAAAATTATTCTAAGTATAAGGTGAATAAAAATTAATGAATATGAAAGGAAACGTTAACATTTGAAGACTCTAATAAGCATAAATGTTATTAAAATCAAGATCAAAGTCGAAAAAGGACGACCATCTAGGTGAAGAAAGCTTCGGATTCAGATAAGGAATCTGGGACACAAGGTGTAAGTAAGCAGTTTCACGAGATTAGTGCAAATTGTAGAATGCAAAGCATACACGTCCGTGGAGCTCTATAGTCCATACATCCATGCTTGCTGGGCGTTGTTAAATTAGCAATATTAATTAAAGTTATCTATTGAATTGCAAACAAATATTTTAAAATAATTCTAGCTAACGAGATAATAACATTGAATATAAGATGGAGATAAACATGAGTTTATATAATGTAGATTTCAACATTGTCTTCATTATTTACGCTGGGCAAAAAATAAAAGATATATTAACTAAGAGTATAATTTTGTTCATTTAAAAAAATCTTAAAACTCCTTTGACATTGTTGAAATGCAGACAATTGTATGGTTGGTATAGGAGGTGAATAGGAGCTATTCATTCTGTGTAGAAATCATATAAATACAGATCGACGCCTAAAGAAGCGGAATTTCAAAACATACATTACGTTATGTACATGTTTTGCCAACGTTGGGAGTAGAGTCGGAGAGCACAGACTAAAGACGGCCGGAGGAGGGCGAGAGTTGTAGTACACAGACTGGGTAGTAGCTAGGGGCCTAGCTAGAGCGGAACGTATAGTGCGTAAGTAATACCTGCCTTGAGATTACCGACTCGAGGAATTCACGCCATCGCATCAGCAAGCTCAGTCCTTATTTTTCTTCTGTTAAAGGAGATTTTCTAACCGAAGTCGAAGGTCAAGCAGGCTAAAATAATCCTACCTTTTCTCTGTGCAATGGAAATATCTAATCTTTCTAGAAAGGCCAGTAGATAATATTTTTGGGCGAAGTGTAAAATTCTTCAAACAAATTGGTGTTATGTGCATTGATACGTAAATACTGTCAAGCAGCATATATTGTTGCATTATTTTGTGTTGCTTTCTATACTACGAATGTTTATGATAACGCGGCGGACGCCAACCTACTCTTAGCTACGTTCCTAAACCCATAACTTCCCTTAAAGTTATTCATTAAAATTTCACTCCTAATTTCCTCAAAAGACCATCTAGTTGAGCTAGAGGGCACAGGTTCGTCCCCAGTAAACGGGATGTTTTCAGGTAACAGTTAAAACTATCTTCTTTTGATGTATAATTTTTAATTCTGAAATTTAAATTGTTTTTATAGGTTAAATAGAACTGCCCAAAGATTATTATAAACAAATGTTTGTCCAGCAATAAAAAGTCGACTGATTTTAAGACGGAAAACAAGAAACATCTTTTTCGAAATTCTTTTATTTATGTCTTAAATTTTAACCTTCTTTAAACTTTAATTAAAAGTTAATTTTATGTTACACTTTTGTTATCAACTTGCAATAAAAAACAGTATTTATTGATATTTTTCACCAGACGCGTTTCACACTAGGTCAGCGCATTGTTCAATGCTGTGACGGACAAGACTCTTGTCCGTGACTTACAACACTGAACATCACACTCACCTAGTGCGAAACGCGTCTGGTGAAAAATATCTGTAAGTAATGGTTGCCAAGTTGATACTAAAAGTGTAATTTATAAGAAAAATCTCAATACGTACCACTCAAAAACAATAGGTTTCAAAGTCTACACTTTAAAGTCAGGAAAGGTGTGTGTTAAGAGGGACATACGCGTTAATATACAGCCATTATAATCATATAGATTTATTTCCCACTTGGAGATATTATTGTTTTTTAAATGCAAAAGAATTGCTAGTAATATCACATTACTTGCTGGAATCCAGACTATAAATTAACCAATTAAAAGTTTCGTATAGTTCCATCAGAGAAGCCATTGTATATTGTGCAGCTGTGGTGGGTCAATGAACAAAGCTAATTGTACCAGTAAAATAATTGTTTTGAAATCCCTTTGAAACTCTCAGTTTTGAAAAATATAAAAATGACAATTTTGAACGTTTAGTTATACTATATTTCCAATAATGTTACTCGTAAAGATAACGCCGGAACAACAGTGAATTAAACGTTTTAAAAATAATTGCGATAAATACATATAAAAATCCCATAATATTATGGCATTCAAAGCGTGATAGTGGTGCAAGTTAAGGTTTTGCTTTCACAATGCAGGCTGTCACAAAACTGTTACCACATTCAGTATAATAGCCTACCTCCAAAAGGGAATCCCTAAAGCAAATACAGTACCTCTGATTAGGTAGAGCCTACAATTTAGTAAATTTTATAATTTGTTTTTAAAAATTGGCAAAGCGCAAACGCTTTTGGTTGCAGTCTTTTTTTTTGTAAACATATTTTAAACAAAAACTATTGCTTACATTTAACAAATTTATTTTAAAGACTGTGTTAACCATTTGCTTGTTTAAAATAAATTCACGCTGGTAATAAATAACGAAATCACCTGTAATTACAGCTGGTCGCACGTAAGCAGGCGCGTGAGTTCGAAGGCCGAGTATAGGCGGCGTATAGGGGAAGGCGGCGGTATAGGGGAAGGGTAGAGGAAGCAAAAGACCGTTCCACAAACATTATAATATGAGGCATAGCATTTATATTACAATAATGTAAATTTTGTCAGCTTTAAATATTATTTTATTTGATTTGTCATATTAACCAGATCATTTACATAAAGGTTTGAGAAAATTTACTTATATTAGTTTTCTAAACAACCGCAACTCCTGCAATCTCTTAGCAATGGGTTTTGATGAAGCATGCAGTACGAAAACCAATGTTTTTTTGAATAGAGCTAGCACAGGTTTTCTATCGATGAATCGCGTACTAGCTTACGAGTGATCAGCTGTAAATAAAACAATACTAAACAGCAACATTTAATTAAATACATGAAACAGAAAAAGCTAAAGTTACAACTTTAAACAAAAAGTAAACAATTACAAAAGGCAATCAATTAGAAAATTGAATTTAAAGCTGACATAATTACCTTAGGCTCTTTTAATTTGAATATTATGTCTATATTTTTATTAACATTTTCAAATATAGGCTTTAAATACCCGAAACTATTGTGGTGAATGTACTACACACTAGTAACATCTGGATCAACTTTTAATAAAAGCTTTACTGTAAGACTATAATTAAAAATTCACTCTTGATATACATTAATAACCTCGGTATCAACATCGGAAGTAACTTATCGGCTGTGATTAAGTGTTAACTGTGGATCTGTTTTTTATCAGTGGCTCAGTTTTCAAACATCTTATTCAGTTGTTTTCTAGATTGCCAGTTTCTCTAAACTCTGCCTTAAAGGAGGAATACATTATTGTTATCTTCTATTGTATTAAACTTGGATTCACTTCTGAAAATGAGTTTAATTTTTTTCTACAATAATAGATTATAGTCAATCAATCAGAGAAGGAGGAAATGATGGCCCCCGAGGTTTTGCAGCGTCTGTCACTGGCTGCCGATAGGAATTTTAGGGGTATCTGCAAGGTAGGACGTTTAATGGGTGGGAAGGTAAGAAAAGGTGTTTTGATGCTGAGAAACTACGTTTATATATCACCAGAAGAGGGGAATGGCTGATCAACCATCTTTTTATTAATATTTTTTAATTCGTTTTTCATAATATGTATAATACATGTGTGAAGTATGGATGTAGTGATACATGAAAAGTGTAAGAACGTGTATGTACATAGGCCTAACAAAAAGTTATCGACAAATAAGTAAAACTCTTAGAAGGGTATTTGAATTACGAAATGAAACTTAAGAATTATATGATACAGATGTGAGTTTTTAGAAAAGGACTCGAACTAAGGTAAACCTAAACTAATACATAAAAAGTGAATCTAGAATGACAGTGTAAGTTTGACTTACGGGTCACACAAACTATGCTAAGACTAACCTCACACTAATTACAAATAATTTGATTATACAATGCCTTTAAACTAAACAATAGCTGAGGATGACCTTATGAAGTAAATATGGTGGATTAGCCTAAAAACTGTTACACCAGTCTTCAACTTAAAACTTGTTCTAGGATGCGAAAGTTAGACGGCAGGAGGAAAAGGCGTTCGTGGTAGAGGGAAGCAATGGGTGTTCTAGAAGGACTTTACGGATAATAATAGGGGGTCCAACTAAGTTGGCAAGATCCCTTGTGTATGTATAGTTAGAGCTTTAGGCACTGTAGAAAAGCTTTGCTGAAAGGGATCTAACAAAGAGCGAGAGAGCGAAAGCGAAGGGAATTTCGGATGGTGACATTCGACAGGAACCAAGAGGAGAGTGTAGCACCTACTGTCTGTTCAGAATGTGTTTGCAGCAGCGAGTGGTGAGCAGTTCACGTGAACATAACGATTTCGGCAACCCTATTGGCTGAGTGGCCACGTGACAAAACTGAAATGTCCTGCCGCCCGATTAGACATCACATTTGCTCGTCTCCTTAATGTGCCTGACATTTTTTTAGTTGTGAGTGACAGTGCAATAATTTACGATCGTTGTTTGTCATATTTGTGTTTGTGAGTTTGTGGTTTTTTTGAATTTTAAGGATTAAGTTTTAAGCAATGCCATCACCCGTAAAAAAAAAATAAACGAGGACAAGTAGGCCTAATACACTCTGAGCAAAGAGAAGTTATTTTACGCCTTTGTAAAAATTTAAAGGAAGAAAATCCAGAATGCCGTATCAGACACATCGTGCAGAAAGTAGCGATATCTGCAGGAGTTTCTGCTCCAAGTGTTTTTTCAATCGTTAAAGAAAAAAAGAAACAGGTACACTCAAGTGTCCTGCCATAAAGAAAACCAAAACCAAAACTATTTTTATTAATATGGATGACTTTTTAAAAACAGCTATAAGGAGAAAAGTACATAAGTTATTTAAAAAAAAATGAACTTCCGACTTTAAAAAAAGTACAACACTTAGTTAATACCGACGAACAGTTAGGCTTATTTAACCTAAGACGAGCCACTTTGTTTCACATATTAAAAAAGCTAAACTTCAGGTATGAGAAACGTAACCGTAAAAGTATACTGTTGGACAGAAAGTTATTATTCTATGGAAAAGAGATTACTTGAGAAAAATAAAAGCCTATCGCGAGGAAGGTCGTACGATTTATTATTTGTATAATACAGAAATTGGGCAACAACTGCGCTCTCGTAATGGACAACGTTCCGTATCATTCTATACACGTAGAACGCTTACCTATGATCCGTTGGAATAAGCAACAAATTCGAAAGTGGTTAACTGACAAAGGGATTTTTTCAGATGAAACCATGTTGAAGGTCGAATTACTAAAACTCGTGTCCTATCAAAGGCCAAAATACAAAAAATACGTCATCGATGAAATTGCTAAATAAACAAATACTTATCACTGCGAATTAAACCCAATAGAAATGGTATGGGCTTAGGTTAAAGGTTATGTTGCGTCTAACAATGCAACTTTTAACATTAAAGAGATGCACAGACTATTAACCGAAGGTGTCTCGCGTGTTACACCTGATAAGTGGGAAAAGTATGGGAAACATGTGGTGGACGTTGAAGAGCCGAATATGTGGAAATTAGACAATATAATTGAAGACATCGAGCCATTCGTCATAGCTGTTGACGACAGATCCTAGTCGTCATCGGAATCTGATTTTGCAGACCCCTTAGACACGGAATAATAACATGGTAAGTTAAAAGCCTGTAGCATAAATTATTGAATAGTCTTATTACTTTCATTAGTCTACAATTCTCTTTTTTGAATGATTAAGTGTACCAGTATAAGACGTAGCCCTAATTGCCGATGCAAGATTGTGAACCGGACTCATAGCTTACCGTCCCATTTCGTGTTCGCCTCGTGATAGTGTTTACATCTGCTGCAAACACATTCTGAACCTACTGTAGTAGACTCCATTTGTACCACTGACTCAAAACACTCGATGTGGTAGAAGGTGGCGCCTGCATCACTTCTATCTAATCTTTTTCGCCATGACTTGACAGTTTTATGATAGGTTTAAGGGGGGCGGGGTTCATCCCCCCGAAGGCATAAACTACACAAATGTCTTATTGGCTAAAACATTATTTTAAATCATGGGTGGAGTTACAAGTTTTGTTCTGGGGGGTATCAAATGGGGTCCGGCTGTACTCTCCCCAAAAAATAGAGATTATTTAAAAGCTTGTCGAGATTGAGCCTGCATTCAAAAATTTACACTATAAGTTACATATTTTTGAAGTGAGGACTTTTAGACTTTCATTAAATTAGAAAATTAAAAGCTTTCAAAAAAATAATGCACATGTTCAGAAAGTGGGTGGGAGGGCAACGCCCGTCCTTACCTCCCTTTAACTCCACCCATGTTTTAAATTAGACAGTATTGTAAGAAATTTCACATTAATTTTAAATTCTCTAAAGGACAACATTAAATATTAAAGTTTCAACATCATTTCACTGTAAAACGAGTTGACAATAAACTAAGAGCTTAATAAATGTGGGTTTAAGTAACAATTTACGTAAACGTCTTCAGAGCGAACATTGTAGAACTATGTCGATGACAGCATATTTGAGAATTAAACTTTCGAAGAAAGCCTAAATATACTAACTCTATCTTATATCTATGAGAGAAGTGCTGTAACAGGAAGGAGGCCTCAAAGAAATATTGTGGACACAATATAACTATGTAGAATTGTAATAGCCTCTGTCAAAAAAAAAAAAAAATTAAGTATTTGCTTTTAAGACCTAGTTTATTATTGTAACCATTTAACCGAATTTCTTAAGTAAATACCATAATGCAAATTGTATTAAATTTGTTTATTGAACATTGTTTAAATTTATAATGTATTTAAATTAAGGTTTAATTCACTTATTTTGTTACTTGTGCTTAATTAAAATCCTTCTATTAGCTCACACTCTCCTGATATATATATGTATATATTTATGTAGATAATTCAGTTTAGTTTGTAAAGGTACTAATTTGGTTCTGGAGAGAAGCTTTCACGTTTAGCTCCGGGCATCTGTCATTAAAAATCAACCTGCCCTACCAAGTGCAAAAGTCAGTTCTTCTCTCATTTCATACGCTGTTATTTCTAAACTCAGTTGTTAAAAAGGTATATCAAACAGTAGAGTACTTCCGTAAAGTTGAATACCTATAAACAAAAGCTGGAATCAATTATTTTCTTTTTAAGGATATTTCAGGACCTGTCATGGTAGCATAAATCTTGAAGACATAAACCTCGATTTTGATCGTTACTATTTGTGGTAATCAGATATTGTACATTCACACAACCATTGCTTCTATCGAACGCTTACACATTGTGCAGGCGGTCCTGAAACCACTTTCAGTAACTTCCTTTCGTGGTTGCCTAGAGAAAGAAACAAAACTCTTAAAGAGTATAGTGTTGGAAAGAGAAGTTCGATTAGTCGAAAATATATATGATGGGATTTGCCTTGATGATGGATATTGAAAAAAGGGTATTGAAAAAAGGGCTAGATAAAGATGAAAACATTTTATATGAAGTGATCTGTCTTAATCGAAGACGCTTTGAAGGATAGTCTTAATAGGATAACAACATTTCTCATGAGGGGTTTTGTTTTCACCGGGGAAAATATTATTATTGAAAAGAGAAACTGAATGAATAAAAACGTTTCTTATGATTTGTGTTGATACAAGGCGAAGTCATTGAAAAAATAGCTGGCTAGGATTAAAGCATTTCTTTTGAGAGTACAAATAGGCCTATGTCTTTATCGAAAAAGAGGGTATTGAAAAGAGAGCTGGATAGGAGAAAATTATTTGTTTTAGGTAATCTCTTTCATTCTTGCAAATGGTTTTGAAAAAAGAAACTAAATGGAATTAAAATATCCATTACTAAAAAGGCGTTAAAATATATGTATGTAAGATTAACACGAAAATACTGTGCCATTAGTTTTGGCAATGATTCTTTGAAAGGATCTATTGTACAAAAAGAGTTTAAAAATGATATAAAAATAGTACGAAAATTTAGGTTAGAACAAATCCGATGAGAAAGTAATTCTTAAAAATCATGCTAAAGTATTTACCCAACTAAGATAGTTACAATATTAATTCAGAGCCTGAATTTTAAATATATTCCTATAATAAATTTCCCTTTAACTAAACTAAGGGAAATTTCGGTCCAAAGACGTGGGAAAATAGTTAAGGGAATTTGTCAGTTCATCATAATCTCATTCGTTGTCCGTCGCTCGGGCAGTTCGGTCACAGTCGGGAATGTTCGGCTTAGTTTGAAACAGTTGAAACTCGGAACTACTTCGGGATGGTCGTGTAACGACAAGCAGAAAACTAGTTCGACAAAATGTAGAAAATTTAATTGTTATGTTCTGTTAAAGTGGTTAGTGAAGTGTCTTGTTACTTGGTTATTTAATAAAATTATTAACCTGGATTTCAGCCTCAAGTTTGGTGATATCAAGTAGGTTTTTACGATTTTAAATTTCTTACCTTTATATTATATGCTATTTGTAATTGTTCCGAAAATATTTAATAGAAATTATATCATCGGGTTAGGTGTACAAAAGTACAAATTGTCATTGGGTTGCATGTTGGGGAAAAAGTTTGGAAAATTGTAGTTGTTTAGTTACTAGTTTAAGATTTTAAAAAAAATGAATAAAATGTAAAATTTACGTAATCTAAATATGAATTCAGTTTATTTAGTCTCGTTAAACGAAACATCTGAGAGACGTGTATTCTAAGTTTGGTGGATAAGTTATTTTTGCGTAAGTTAAAATCTCTAGTTTACGTAGAGACCATCCCAATCGGACGCTAAAAAAGGGAATGGCAACTGTCCAACGGAAACCTGTGACTTAATCTATGAGAAATGTATAATTAAATTTGTTATTTCTGATGTTACAGTCAATCAAAAATAAACATATTCAGATATAAAGATGTATAAAGTTTCACGGATGTTAGATTGTTATGTTTTACATTGCATTTGGCTATTTGCCGAAGGATGCGCGTGTCTATCAAATTACTGAATGCGTAATGGGAAACGTTTCTAACGGACGTATTTACAGTTTTCACGGGACGAACTATGTAAAATAAATAAAAACAATTGCTTTTAAAAAATATTTAATGTGCATGTTTTAATTAAAATTTATAAAAATATATGGTATTAAATTAAGTGGTAATATTAATTATAGGTTACTTTTTTATTAAAACAAATGCAGGCCTAAAACCTGTATTTTGTAGTAACTTCAGATTAACTTTTAATAATATCATTAAAAACAGGAAAGAAAAAAAGAACTAGTTTTATAAAATGCTAATTTTTATACTTGAAACTGTTGAAGTATATTTAAGAATGATGAATTAAGTTGAAAATCGAAAGTTATTCTTACCATTTTCTCTGAAAGAAGAAATAGACGTAATTGTAGTCTATAATCAGGATATAAAATAAAACTAACCTTACAACATTTATATAAAAATTATGATAGGCTAGTGGTAGGAATTCGAAGAAACAAAAAAAAGTATGGAAAGATAGCAAAAATTTATAAAAAAAACAAGAACATTATCGATAATGCAAAGTATTATCAAATATTTCAAATAATGAACAAAATATTTCTTGAATATAGAAGCAAACGTGATTAAAATAGAATCCCAGTGTATTTTAAAATACCCCATGACATTCAGGGACAGAACGTGAACTCCTAGATCGTTGACCCCTTTTAATAAAGTAAGGTATTTTGCACTTATCAGTTCATATGTCATTGAGAAATTTATCGATATTGAGAAATGGTCTTTTTAATAAAATACAATAACTTGTAAATATTATTATGTTAATTGTTATTTATTTTGTAATCTAGACTTTGAGGGAGATTCGAGGGTAGGAATGTTTTTAGGGAGTGAAAAAAACTGTAAACAGTTTTCACACATTTTGTTTTAAGGGATGAATATATTACTTAATTTTGTTTTAAGGAACTTTATGAGATACTAAAGGGTAAAATAAATACCACACTAGTGACCCAGAGATAAATTTTAAATTTTTTATTAGTTTTTACATAAAATCGCAATGAAAATATAAATTTTTAAGGTAATACTTAGGCCTACCCCAAACGTTTTTTTAAAGTTTTCGATATTTTTCTTAAGTATACATTCTAGATAGATGAAAATGATTTTAAAGGTGGAAAACCATAAATCATGATTAATTATTATATTAATTAACGTCATGGAAACACATCCTCAGAACCACACAATCCTTTATGAAGAAATTATTCACGAATCATCTCACTGTTATAATGTTTTACTATTATTAGATTTAGTGGAAATATAACCTAAAAATCCTTTTAGGTTAGGTTTGGTTATAAGAAAAATGAAACAGTTGAGTTTTTTCACGTCAACTAATCTCTTCGTGAAAGTTGGTCCTCATTGTCCTTGAGTTAAATCGATTTCGTTAAAAGATTAGGTGATTTAAATTTTGAAAATTTGCAACTTTTATTAATTTGCGCGTTTTTATCTTGGAATACTTTTTCTTGCTAATTAAATTCAAAATACAAAGAATCAGGTTAAAATAGATTTAGAAAAAATAAACAATAAATGTTGATAACGTAAAGTTATACTTTGCTGAATGTAAAGTTACCGTTAGTAAACCTTTTCTTTATAACCAAACTTAACCTAACCGGACATTATAGCTAGTTTGTAAAACAGCTATGTTTAATTGTAGCACAAAATAATGCTCGTTTTATGAAGAAACCTTTTCTTTATATAGTGTCATGTAGGTTGGTACTCGTACGTCGCGTTTAGGATTGTAAGTTTGCTTTTTCAATTTTAATTATTTAAGGTTAGGATATTTAAAATCAACATCACCCTCTTAGAATGTGTTTTTAAGTAACATAAGTGACAAAATCTTTGTCACGTATTCCAATCTTACTCAAATTATGTATATTAAACAAATATAAAATAATAAAAATTAAAAAAAAAAGATTTTCCCCCTTATAATAGCCTAACTTAGAGACTACAAACAGTAATTGTTCCACAAGAATCATTTACGTTGAACAGGAAGGTCTTGTTTTTAAAATAATTTACTCTATGATAAGGAAAGGATTGCGAATAACATATTAGATTAGGGTAAGGATAGAAATCCTTGTAATCACGAAATTACGTGTACAATCTATCCTAACCTAACTTAAGCTAGATACATAGATAAGTATACTTTCTCAGATAGGGAGGTGGTACCTATTCCATCCAGGTCTGATCTTCGGAGAAGGGAAGCGTTAAGTGAGTAACAGATACTGTGTAAGAAAATAAAAATTTTATGACCAAATTGTGAGAGTACGTAATAAACTTGAGTTAACTGGATCTTTGACTTAAACTGACATGAAAAACATTTACTGCTTTTTGTTTTAACACAAAGCAGAACGGTTTTGTAGAATTAATGAACAGAGTATGTACTGTAATTGAGTTTGTAAGATTCTGGAATATACGATCTTTTAAAACAAATTCGGAAGCCAGAACTTTAAAAAAAACCCTTACGAAGAAAAGTGTATAATTTTGTATGGCCGTAGACAGGGGAAGGGTTGAGAATTCAAGATAAACATGTTTTCTACAATTATTCAAGAAATATGTTAAAAGTAAAATGAAAATGAAAACATGAAGCTATAATTTACATAAATGTTTCACATTAAAACACAAAGAAGAAAAATGTGTTCTTAGAATTAGATAATGAACCCAGTTTAGTAAAAACTAAAACCTAAAACTATTTATTGCCGAAGGTAAAACTAATAAATTACGTGTAGTAAAGTGATTTTTAACTGTCCTATTCGTGTATAAAGAGATTAAAGTACAGGGCTAAGTGAATTAACGATTGGATGCTTTTTGTACGGTTTCTTAGTAAAAAGCACTTCCTTGTGTATGTGGTTCTTAATATTTCAGTATTGCCAACCTATGGGTTAGTAAAATTAGAAGACAACATTTGAAAGTTGTGAGGTAAATGAGGTGTTTCCATTTTGAGACGTTGTCGTTGCCCGTTTACAATCCTTACAGGGTAATAAAACTGAGGAGAAAACCGATTGAATGCATGATGATGAGTTAACTGAGAATCTTGTCAATGGGGGTTGTTATGGAAAATGACAGTGACGAGCTTCCAACGTCTCTTTTACATTGACTGACAAAATACCTTTCTAATTTTAATTCTGCTATATTATCATAAGTCCGATTACGTATGTATCTCTGTGTACTAGCTCAACAACGTTTAAACTCTGAGGCACTTATAAAACTGCATTTAAATTGTAGGCCTAACGTGAACATTAAAGCCGTTACATAGGGTTCGATTATCCCCCTTTTAAAATCCGAGGGAATCAAAATAATACTAAGCAGCATTTTACAATTTTGATCATTATCAAGGACCTCACTTATAAATGATTTTATATTAAAAATTTTACTTGGCTTGTAAAAGACATCAGAAGTAAAGATATTATACTTATCGTTGACATCCAAAATTAAAACATGTTGAAAGATTTAAAATAAAATCGCTTTTAAGTCACTTACACAACTTTATACACGCAGGGTTTATGTATATTATGCATACTTTGTAATAACCTGATGTTTTGAACATCTCATTTATTTTTACACTTGAAGAGAGTCATTGGGATTTTAACCCTAGTATTGCTGAAACATTTTAATTAATTACATATTTTGTAAGGAAATCGTTGGTTTTGAGTTTCATTTAAAGCACCCTAACCTTAGAAATACAGTAATAAATTAACAAAGTTTTCTAACGTAAGCTAACAGGTTGATGTGTGAAATTACCTTTATCCGCGCCAACAATTTAACAACATACATAACGTGATCAGGTGATGAGTTCAACTCAAATGCCACAAGATGGGGGCCATCTCACAAAATAAACGATTAGCCTATATTAGGTTTAATCAACCCCATCCGGCAGGCTCTTATAGAGCTATACACTTTTATTTGTATAGTCTATAAAGTTTTGTAGATGTTTCTAAAGCGGGGTTATTTGATTATTTTTTCGAAAAATTTGAATCGTGGAGTGCCAGCAACAAGTATTATTATTAATATGTGTTCCTGAGAATCGTGGAGTGCCAGCAACAAGTATTATTATTAATATGTGTTCCTGAGAATCGTGGAGTGTCAGCAACAAGTATTATTATTATTATGTGTTCCTGAGAATCGTGGAGTGTCAGCAACAAGTATTATTATTAATGTGTTCCTGAGAATCGTGGAGTGTCAGCAACAAGTATTATTATTAATGTGTTCCTGAGAATCGTGGAGTGTCAGTAACAAGTATTATTATTAATATGTGTTCCTGAGAATCGTAGTGTGTCAGCAACAAGTATTATTATTAATATGTGCTCCTGAGAATCGTAGTGTATCAGCAACAAGTATTATTATTAATATGTGTTCCTGAGAATCGTGGAGTGTCAGCAACAAGTATTATTATTAATATGTGTTCCTGAGAATCGTGGAATGTCAGCAACAAGTATTATTATTAATATGTGTTCCTGAGAATCGTAGTGTGTCAGCAACAAGTATTATTATTAATATGTGTTCCTGAGAATCGTGGAGTGTCAGCAACAAGTATTATTATTAATGTGTTCCTGAGAATCGTGGAGTGTCAGCAACAAGTATTATTATTAATATGTGTTCCTGAGAATCGTGGAGTGTCAGCAACAAGTATTATTATTAATGTGTTCCTGAGAATCGTGGAGTGCCAGCAACAAGTATTATTATTAATATGTGTTCCTGAGAATCGTAGTGTTTCAGCAACAAATATTATTATTAATGTGTTCCTGAGAATCG
Organism: Prosapia bicincta; assembly: GCA_036971475.1. Classification (NCBI taxonomy): domain Eukaryota; kingdom Metazoa; phylum Arthropoda; class Insecta; order Hemiptera; family Cercopidae; genus Prosapia; species Prosapia bicincta. Next base: position 41,596,936 of record JBAIZL010000003.1, read on the forward strand.
TGGAGTGTCAGCAACAAGTATTATTATTAATATGTGTTCCTGAGAATCGTGGAGTGCCAGCAACAAGTATTATTATTAATATGTGTTCCTGAGAATCGTAGTGTGTCAGCAACAAGTATTATTATTAATATGTGTTCCTGAGAATCGTGGAGTGCCAGCAACAAGTATTATTATTAATATGTGTTCCTGAGAATCGTGGAGTGTCAGCAACAAGTATTATTATTATGTGTTCCTGAGAATCGTAGTGTTTCAGCAACAAGTATTATTATTAATGTGTTCCTGAGAATCGTGGAGTGTCAGCAACAAGTATTATTATTAATATGTGTTCCTGAGAATCGTGGAGTGCCAGCAACAAGTATTATTATTAATATGTGTTCCTGAGAATCGTAGTGTGTCAGCAACAAGTATTATTATTAATATGTGTTCCTGAGAATCGTGGAGTGTCAGCAACAAGTATTATTATTAATATGTGTTCCTGAGAATCGTAGTGTGTCAGCAACAAGTATTATTATTAATATGTGTTCCTTGAGAATCGTAGTGTGTCAGCAACAAGTATTATTATTAATATGTGTTCCTGAGAATCGTGGAGTGTCAGCAACAAGTATTATTGTTAATATGTGTTCCTGAGAATCGTAGTGTGTCAGCAACAAGTATTATTATTAATATGTGTTCCTGAGAATCGTGGAGTGTCAGCAACAAGTATTATTATTAATATGTGTTCCTGAGAATCGTGGAGTGTCAGCAACAAGTATTATTATTAATGTGTTCCTGAGAATCGTGGAGTGTCAGCAACAAGTATTATTATTAATATGTGTTCCTGAGAATCGTAGTGTTTCAGCAACAAGTATTATTATTAATGTGTTCCTGAGAATCGTGGAGTGTCAGCAACAAGTATTATTATTAATATGTGTTCCTGAGAATCGTGGAGTGCCAGCAACAAGTATTATTATTAATATGTGTTCCTGAGAATCGTAGTGTGTCAGCAACAAGTATTATTATTAATATGTGTTCCTGAGAATCGTGGAGTGTCAGCAACAAGTATTATTATTAATATGTGTTCCTGAGAATCGTAGTGTGTCAGCAACAAGTATTATTATTAATATGTGTTCCTTGAGAATCGTAGTGTGTCAGCAACAAGTATTATTATTAATATGTGTTCCTGAGAATCGTGGAGTGTCAGCAACAAGTATTATTGTTAATATGTGTTCCTGAGAATCGTAGTGTGTCAGCAACAAGTATTATTATTAATATGTGTTCCTGAGAATCGTGGAGTGTCAGCAACAAGTATTATTATTAATATGTGTTCCTGAGAATCGTGGAGTGTCAGCAACAAGTATTATTATTAATGTGTTCCTGAGAATCGTGGAGTGTCAGCAACAAGTATTATTATTAATATGTGTTCCTGAGAATCGTAGTGTGTCAGCAACAAGTATTATTATTAATATGTGTTCCTGAGAATCGTGGAGTGTCAGCAACAAGTATTATTATTAATGTGTTCCTGAGAATCGTTGAGTGTCAGCAACAAGTATTATTATTAATGTGTTCCTGAGAATCGTGGAGTGTCAGCAACAAGTATTATTATTAATATGTGTTCCTGAGAATCGTGGAGTGTCAGCAACAAGTATTATTATTAATGTGTTCCTGAGAATCGTGGAGTGCCAGCAACAAGTATTATTATTAATATGTGTTCCTGAGAATCGTAGTGTTTCAGCAACAAATATTATTATTAATGTGTTCCTGAGAATCGTGGAGTGTCAGCAACAAGTATTATTATTAATATGTGTTCCTGAGAATCGTGGAGTGCCAGCAACAAGTATTATTATTAATATGTGTTCCTGAGAATCGTGGAGTGCCAGCAACAAGTATTATTATTAATATGTGTTCCTGAGAATCGTGGAGTGTCAGCAACAAGTATTATTATTATGTGTTCCTGAGAATCGTAGTGTTTCAGCAACAAGTATTATTATTAATGTGTTCCTGAGAATCGTGGAGTGTCAGCAACAAGTATTATTATTAATATGTGTTCCTGAGAATCGTGGAGTGCCAGCAACAAGTAATATTATTAATATGTGTTCCTGAGAATCGTAGTGTGTCAGCAACAAGTATTATTATTAATATGTGTTCCTGAGAATCGTGGAGTGTCAGCAACAAGTATTATTATTAATATGTGTTCCTGAGAATCGTAGTGTGTCAGCAACAAGTATTATTATTAATATGTGTTCCTTGAGAATCGTAGTGTGTCAGCAACAAGTATTATTATTAATATGTGTTCCTGAGAATCGTGGAGTGTCAGCAACAAGTATTATTGTTAATATGTGTTCCTGAGAATCGTAGTGTGTCAGCAACAAGTATTATTATTAATATGTGTTCCTGAGAATCGTGGAGTGTCAGCAACAAGTATTATTATTAATATGTGTTCCTGAGAATCGTGGAGTGTCAGCAACAAGTATTATTATTAATGTGTTCCTGAGAATCGTGGAGTGTCAGCAACAAGTATTATTATTAATATGTGTTCCTGAGAACTTCCTACATGGCAATTTTTTTCTAATTACTCACCCACGAAAAAATTTTACAAATTAAATTCTTTTACTTTAGCAGTCAAAAAATAAAATTTGAAAGCGATTTATTACTGTGCTTGCCTATTTAAGACAAATTTAAAATCAAATAAAAGAATTAGGCTTAATTTTAAATGCCGTGATAGAATCTGTTAATCTGCGGTGTTGAAATTGCTACCAAACTAGATTCCACCATTACTGAGAAGGTGGAGGGGATGAATAAAAAAAAACAATTTCAAACAGAATATAAATTAAATACAATTTCAATGGAATGTGAATACTAGGTTTTACGTAAAAATGATTTTACTCCAGAGTACACTGACGGACATTTATATGTATACAAAATAAATTTTTGATTGAATAAACAAAGAGCAAACGTTTAAAATATCTTACAAAAAATGATTTTACAGTGATACTTACAATAATAATAATTGCTTCTTACAATTTCAATAATTACTTCTTGCAATAAGAATTAGTATTGTGTTGTTATTTTTTGTAATTACAAATTTTAAAGCAAAAAATGAACAGCTTTTGCTTGAAAGCAGGGTTTAATAATACTGTATAGAATTTTTTTAAAGACAGACAACGAACAAATAATGGTTTTGTTAGAGGTTGTCTATGTTTCTTGTTTATATTTTAACGCGGGTAACCTACATGGAAGGGATAATGTGAGTTATAAATAGGCCTAGGTCTTGTTACTGGGCAACAATCACGGCTCGTGTAGGCAGTATCGCATACTTACAGTATAGTGTAGACCAGGTGGTCTTTACCGGGCTCTTGAAGAGTATCTTATCCCTGCTACCAGGATCATACGGTGTTTTCTGATAATTAAATTTAGAAAATTTGAACTTAAATGAAACACAGTTTCTCAATTATATCTACTCTTAGGGTAGCAGTGTGTAGACTTCTTCTCTTCACTTCGGTGAAGATTAGGTCTTTTTCAGGTGAGCGACTCGGGTCACTGGAGTATTACTTTCCCTTCTCTTGAAACTGGTACCCTTCCTTAGTTCTACCTTCTCTTCGCATCTCTTTCGTGTTCCTTGTTCGTTGGGAATGTTGGCTAATAACAAGGCCGATCTGGTTTTATTCACGGTAGATCTGAATAGTTAGGCAAACGCCTATCCGAACCATCGACACAAGTTATAGGGTCAGGCCTATTCCTCCCGGGTTCCTTACTGCTGTAAACCTTTCCATGAACGGTCCGTTGAAACATCCTATAGACTGTATAATGTGCCTCGTAAGATAATTAAGCAATTTCAAAGGCCTCAACTCTTTTCACCAGAGTTTAGGTTATTATAGGCCTACTTACTTCTTGCTGCGGATGTCATATGACTCCGATCGTCCGATGTCTATAATAAGTTGTTGCAGCTAAAATCCAAAATCGTCTATTAGTTGATAGATTTTAGGTCATTATCAATATGCCAATCGCTAGTTTCATATCAATTGCAACTCTGCACCCTGTATGATTATCTGATAACATTCTTTCATTGTGTCTTTGATCAGTTTTCATTGCACATAAACATCAGTTACTTAATGGAAACATGGAACAAAATCTTATTTGAATTTGAATTAAGGCATGTGATTTAAACAGTACCAATACCCTTAGTACATATTTGTTTATACCGATCGCAAAGGTTTGTCCGTTTTACATTACATATAGACATCTTTAAAACCTTTATCCAGGATTAAAACGAGGGAGTTTTGAATGACTGGGAGCAGTAAAATTATAAATTTTATATTAATCTTTTATCGGCTTAAAAACTGTTTTGAACCAGTTTTATAACAAATTTCAAACTTTGAAATTATTTAAAAAAACTAATTCAAATATTTTAACTTTGTTTTTCTATAAAACTAGGGCAGACTAACCTTAGAAATATCAATAAATATTCGTATTCAAATTCGGTAACGATTCCAATGTAAGTGACTTCGTTTGAGGTTGGCCGTATATTTCAGAAATAAAACTTCTAAAGAGCGCTTAAATAAAGTAGCTATTGCTTACATCAATGAAAAAATCACTGGCAGAGGAGGTCCCTAATAAATATAAGAGAAATCTAGTAGACTTGATATTTGAATGAAATGAAATGAAGTTTTAAAGTTTATGTTTAGAACCCTTTGGTTGCAAACGTTTGTAATGTGAAAAAAAAAAACAATAATGATAAGTATGAAATTCCACAAATGATTTACGCGTTAGCTGAGAGCGTTAATCCTAATAACATAATTATCCCAATGGGAGTTTCATGATGAAATGATTAATGGCAGACTGTCGAATTTATGCCTTCGCCTGAGAGGACGAATTAGTTTCTACTATATTAAGTGTTATTTTGTATTCTCAAGTCACATGATTTAGAAACACTTATATTTGAGAATAACTAAAAGGAGTCCTTTGTTAAGAGCTTAAATAAATTTCGTGGTTTATATTTCTTCTCTTTGTTCTCAAGAGTATAATAAAAAATGAAAAATTATTAAAATGTTTTATACAGTTTTAATTTTGTGAGAATAGAAAATTGGTTTCTGCAATGGACGTTTATTACCATGAAGTAAGTTTTAGTGCTTTATAAAAACTCTTGCTATAGAATCCCACCTGATCGATATTTCTGAGGTCAGGTTTTACCTCACAAAGGTATAAAGTTTTAGTCATAGCTGGCCTTTCTTTTGTCGGTAAAATAGTCTATCCTCACAATACATAACAAAAACTATCGTCATTTTATATGCATTCTGGTCCTTATGTATATGCTTGCACAATATGATGGTCAACGTATATGTATTAAAGTGTAAAATTTGTTAAGGGTCACAATATGGTTTCTACTTTATATATATTAGATAAGGGTTTTATAGTATGGCTTGTGTAAACATCTTACAAAAATTAAAAACAACCCAGAATATATTATTTTTTAGAGATCGTCGCGTTTTTTCAAACAGTGTTTTCCATTGCATTTAAAAACTTTTGTCGATACTGCCTGACTTGGCACTGACCAATGATTTTGGAAATGTAGAATATTTTTGACACAACACGTTTAAACGTAACGTAAATAGGTTTAAAAATCTGTGTGATTGTTATTTAAGTCAAACTCTGTTTAAAAATCACGTGGGTAAAAGGAAAATGTAAAAGCAATCTTAACAAACTTCCAGTTCTCACCGTCATCCAAGAAACCTTGAAAAATGGTTAGTTGTAATATAAAAAAATTGAAAAAATTAATGAACGAAGTTCATTAGTTTTGGTCTAGACAACATTGTCCAAATTTGAGTATACTGTCTCAATACGAGATGAAACAGAACTGGAGTTTGGTTGGATAAATTGGGACACCAGTCTGAGGAATGTTTAGGATAAGGCAACAAATCTAGGATTTGGGGGGGGGGATAAGATTGGATAATAGAAAGTGAGGATGTTGAGCTAGGTTAAATAAATGGAAGAATAGGATTTCTAGGATTGAATAAGAAATGACTAAAAAATGGAGATCGATAAAAGAATTATAACACGGTTTTGGATAGTGAAAGATTGGGATTAGGAGGGTTGTTGGGTGTAGAAGTAATAGGCTGATGGGATGAATGGAGATGCATCTGAGGACTGGGTGTTACGTACGTAAGAAATGGAAACTTTTTTGAAGGCAATCGATTACATTTATTAAATGTATGAAAAGATTGCGAATAAAAGGTAGAATTATGGAAATGGCATAAAACCAGTTTTTGGAATATGGAGAGGACCATAATAATTTGTAAAGGATTCCTTATCTAAATGCAGGTCTATTGTAGTTACAAAGGTGTCCACCTTTACTCACTAGTGTAGGAAAACACCCAAAGATCGTGAAGGACACCAGCCCGCATCCCCTGTAGGTATCGGAGTAATGGAGTGAATGGTGTATCCTTCAGAGGATTAGTGTGGAGGTTCTAGCACGAGGCTATGAGTGACTCGTACGTACTCGAGGTTTTCATTCTTAATTTGTAAAAACTGATACTGTATTACATCGCTATGCCAAGTCTTTTTTCATTGAAATCACGACTTAGATATCTTGAAAATAATTTTTTAAAGTTTATAACTGGGAATGTAATCGATAATTCAGCGTGATACGCGTCTTCTCCTTACGCTGTCAGTTTGATATGTTTGAATAATATCTGTAGTCCTAAAGTGATAGTGGAGTTGGAAAGCTCTCCTTTGCTAGTTACATTAAAGAGGTACGTTGTGTACAACCACTTGGCGTGCTTCGGTCGTAGCAATTTGTTATTGGTGTCTAGGGTTGCGGATTTACAAATTGCACAAAACATGCCGCCGCGCTAACTTGCGTACCGTAGGTAATCAAAGTTTTTGGGGTGAAACTTTTAAACGGAAAACTTGAATAGACCGAGTTGAAGAGGAAAGTTTTAAATGGAGAATTTTGAGAAATTTTGAAACTATTTGTAATTCGAACTGTAAACGAACTTTACTAAATCTTATGAGAAAAGAAACTATTAACACCTCTAAAGTAATATATCTAGCAGTTACACTACATTAAAATTTCGCTTATCTGAACTTCGGTTATTTGAAATAGAGATTAACGGTAGTTAATTTCGGACCCGGAAGTTGGAAGAACAAATGAGCAAGAAATAAAAGAATTTTATGTTTAAAACGGTGATATGAAGCAATTCGTTCTGTAAAACGTTTAAGAACTGTAAGAACACTAGTGAACTGATTTCTGTGAAGATAAGTCTTTATTTAGAGTAAGTACGAAGATAAAACAAAGAGACTAAAGACATTACAATTTACACAGCTATAGAGAACCGGTACAGAAATGTCCTTGAAGACTCGGACCATCCCTTGGAGAACTACAGTTAATAGGTACGTAAATGTCCTTGAGGACCCGGGCTACCCCTTACAGACCTACAGCAATCGAGACCCGGTACGGAAATGTCCTTGAGGACCCGGGCTACGCCTTACAGACCTACAGCAATCGAGACCCGGTACGGAAATGTCCTTGAGGACTCGGGTTATCCCTTACTAATCTACAGCTATCAAGATCCGGTACGGAAATGTCCTTGAGGGCTCGAGTTATCCCTTACTGATCTGCAGCTATCAAGACCCGGTAGGTGAATGTCCTTGAGGCCTCGGGTTATCCCTTACTGATCTACAGCTATCAAGACCCGGTAAGGGAATGTCCTTGAAGCCTTGGGTTATCCCTTGCTGATCTACAGCTATCTAGACCCGGTAGGTGAATGTTCTTGAGGCTTCGGGTTATCCCTTACTGATCTACAGCTATCAAGATCCGGTAAGGGAATGTCCTTGAAGCCTTGGGTTATCCCTTGCTGATCTACAGCTATCTAGACCCGGTAGGTGAATGTCCTTGAGGCTTCGAGTTATCACTTACTGATCTACAGCTATCAAGATCCGGTAAGGGAATGTCCTTGAAGCCTTGGGTTATCCCTTGCTGATCTACAGCTATCTAGACCCGGTAGGTGAATGTTCTTGAGGCTTCGGGTTATCCCTTACTGATCTACAGCTATCAAGATCGCGGTAAGGAAATGTGCTTATGGACCTGGGATATCCCTTACTGATCTCCAGCTATCAAGATCCGGTATGGAAATGTCCTTGAAGACTCGGGCTATCTTTTAGAGAACTACAGCTAATTGACACGGAAATGTTCTTGAGAACTCGGACTATCTTATACAGAACTACAGCTATCAAAATCCGGTACGGAAATGTCCTTGAAGACTCGGGGTATCCCTTAGAGAACTACAGCTAACCTTCACGAAAATGTTCTTGAGGACCCGGGCTGTCCCCGACAGACCTACAGCTATCGAGAACCGGTATGGAAATTCCTTTTTGACCTGGGTTATCCTTTACTGATGTACAGCTATCAAGGCAATGTACGGAAATGTCCTTGAAGACTCGGGGCATCCCTTAAAGAACTACAGCTAACCGGCACGGATATTACCTTGATTACCTGGTGTAACCCTTACAGAGCTACAGCTATCGTGAACCGGTACGAATATGTTCTTGAGGACCTGGGCTAGGCCTTACAGAGATACAGCAATCGAGATCCGGTACGGAAATGTCCTTGAAGACCCCTAGAATCCCTAAAATAACTATAGCTAACCGGCACGGAAATGTCCTTGAGAACGTGGTGTAACCCTTATAGAGCTACAGCTATCGGGAACCGGTACGAAAATGTCCTTGAGGACCTGGGCTAGACCTTACAGAACTGCAGCTATCGAGAACAGGTATGAAAATGTCCTTGTGGACTAGGGTCATCCCTTTATTGAGATGTATAACTTATAAAATATATATAAAAAAGAAACATATTTTATATATTTAATTGAAATTTGTTTAATTAAATTATGTTGAAAACAAAAATCGTAAGAATAAAAAATATTAACTTTTGTGAACAAATATCCGGTATACTATAAGTTGCATTCTGATGTACTGCAAACATATTTTTAATTCGTCTGCCAATAAAATAAGATCTAAAACTTTGCCTAGAGATATGGAAATCTGAATGCTATGATTATATTGTAAAATTGTAGTACGCCTTTCACATTATAATGTACTTATATTGCTTCAGAATGAATTAAAACCTAATGGTGGTTTGTTGTGAAAATTTCAATATGTAATTTCTTTTAATATGTAAATTTTTCACATATTAAACTTGTTTAATTGTATTTCCTTCACAGAAATAATATCTCCAAAACAAGTTAACGAGTAGCAATTATCTTTCATCAAAATAAAATTCAAAATATTTCACACCTTATTGCTGACCTTTCACATTGAAATGTGCAAACAAAAATCTAAAAACGGTTTTTACTATGTTTAAAATCAAAATAAAACTCAAAGGAAATCTATCTTTATACTTTTCTTTATAAAAACAAACTTTGTTACTAAAAAAAAAAAAACAATGGTAATTGTGAGAAATAGCGGCTACGTATGATATTTTTCAAAATTGTTCTAATCCACCAAACAGGACGATATGTATAAGATTTTTTTTATTGTTCTCGAAAAGTTATTAAAAAAAAAATTTAAAGTAGAGTAAAAATTCAGTGCTAAGGAATATGTTGTGAATTGGTTGCGGAGTGATACAGTGACGTCACAACTGTAGTTGGTGTTTTAGTAATCTAAACTTTATGAATAAAAACATGTCCTGAAGCTATATTTATAACTATTATTTTTGTTATTGCCAGGGAAGGTGAATTTTATATATGTATATTGAAATACACCTTTGAAGAATCCAGTGAGGATAGATTTGGTTATAGTATTATACATTTAATCATTTAGGTAATGTATAAAATTAAAACCGCCTAACTGGATACTTTTTAGGTAGTCTATATTTTAATAAAGGTATATAGTAATGCATAAATTTAAAACCAAATCTAACCTAACTGGAGACTTTATAAGTATATTTAAATATACGTATGCAAAAACCATAAAAATTAAGCCAAAACGTTGTTTCTCAAATATCTTACGCAAGGTAAGCGTGACGTCACTGTATCACTCCGCCGCCGATGCACAATTTAATGCCCTGCACTGGAATTTTTACTGAACTTTAAATTTATAAAAAATAACTTTCCGAGGACAGTAAAAAAAAAATTCTTGTGAATATCGCCCTATTTGGTGGTTTTGAACAATTTTCAAAAATATCGTAGGTGGCCGCTAAATCTTACAATTACCAAAACAATAAGTACTCAGACACTTATTTGGCTTAATTAATCTATCGTCAGATTAGCTAGTGTTCTGGCTTATTTACTTATCTGTGGCCAGTTTCACTCAAACATTTACGTTGTTACTGTAATTCTTCCTAATTACTTTAATACATGTTCTCTCATCTGTTTCCATTCAGGTACAAACTTATTAGCTTTATACTGGGCATTAGTAGTTTGTATTGGCCTCAATAGCTCCAAATGAAAAAAAATAAAATCACTAGACCTAGTTTGAACTCACAAAAAGAGGCCGAGAGGCAAACAAGAAACGGTGTAATGGCTTTGCAAAGAGCTCGGACAAGATTTCTCTTATCTAGTATTGAGTGCTAGCCACATGCTATTGATTGCCGACCATAGATTATTCTCTCGTTACCACCCTGCCCTAGTATAGCTAATATTTCAATATTACTAATATTTGATTCCATTTTCAAACTGAGTTACTAGTTTTAAACCAAAACACTTGAACATATATTGATATGTCACACTTGCTCTAAAGTAAACATACTTTACTGTTTAATAAGAACGTCTGTTTGGGAAATGTATCCCATCTGAGTTGACACTGGGGTATATGTCAACACAAAGTATAGGCATACTCATTGAAAGTAAGTGCTACTATAAGGCGAGTGCAGTGGTTAGCGGTGGGATGAAGCTAATGAAGCACTGCTTCAGTAGAAGACTAAAACTATTTATTTCGAACTTATAATTGCTAAAATAGTCATTTTTAAAGATTCATGATCACTCTGAATACACTTGGCGTCGTTCGAAGTGGAAGCAGATGTGGGCCTGTTTTCGCCCAGCTGTTGTGTTTCTTAAGCTCTGAATGTTAATTCCATTAAGGTAATAGGATTTTATCAAGTCCGAAACGTTTCCCCTCTTGGAGCAAATGCGCACAGAACAAATACTTTCGTCATGGTTGGTTATGTCATGAAATGAATTATTTTAGAAAACGTTCGTTTAAATAGCGAAGGTTTTCTAAACACAAACAAAGTTATAACTCAATAACCACAAATTAGTTTGTGTGGTTAACACTTTATGTACATTGTAGTTTTAAGGTAACCATGTATATCAATTGTTAAAGTAGATAAATTACTTGTAGATATTGAGTTATAATATTTTGTGTTTAATTAATTCATAATCCACAGTTGTTCAAGAGAACAATTAAGTGTAAGTTATGTTAAATTTGTGCTTAAAAAGTAATAATAAAAAAATGCTTAGGTGAATGAAATAAATAATGACAAATAAAGTCAAGGATAAATCGTCTAATATAAAGAACAATAAGATTGACAAGTATTCCATCTTACCATAAACATTACAAGAAGAATTAAAAATAGGCGTAGTCAAGGAAATAGGTTTTGCAGAACGATGTATCCAGATGACGGGTTCAGGTCTTAAAAAAAGGTTTATAAAACATGTGGAGAGGTAGATGTTATTATAAGGTGACAATACAAAATAGGCCAAAAACCAACAATTCATTGCGAAACGACGTTAAACCGTTCATTTTTGGGAAATATATCTACAATAATTTTTATTCTATGGAAATTGACAAAGAAGTGTTCATTCAATGAAAGAGCTCAGAACCATTCATTCTATGGAAAGAGACACAGAACTATTCAGTCTTGGAAAGATATCCAGACACATTCATTCTATGGAAAGTGACGCAGAACTATTTATTTTATGGTAAGCTACCGAGAACCATTCATTCTATGGAAAGAAACGCAGAACCATTCAGTCTTGGAAATATATCTAGACACATTCGTTCTATGGAAAGAGGTGCAGAACTTTTTATGATAAGCTACCAAGAACCATTCATTCTATGGAAAGAGAAGCAGAACTATTAATTTTATGGTAAGCTACCGAGAATCATTCATTCAATGGAAAGGGACACAAAAGCATTCAGTCTTGGAAATATATCCAGACACATTTATTCTATGGAAAAAGAAGCAGAACTATTCATTTTATGGTAAGCTACCGAGAACCATTCATTCTCTGGAAAGAGACACAGAACAATTCAGTCTTGGAAAGATATCCAGACACATCCATTCTATGGAAAAAGAAGCAGAACTATTCATTTTATGGTAAACTACCAAGAACCATTCATTCTATGTAAATAGACGCAGAACCTACAATTTTATGGAATGAAATCCAGAGGCATACATTTTATGAAAAAAGAAGTGGAGCCACTCACCTGTGGAACGCAATAAATTATAAGCTTGAAGGAAATAACTAAAGAAATGAACACAAAATGGACGGATCAAAGAAAAGTATAGATGACGAACGAGAGCTATTGGACTTCAAACCTTACATTTCGGATAACGAGTCAGTCTCCCATAACAAATCAGTTTCAGGTATGCTCGCTCCCCCGCACATGTGAGCTATAATCCATTCCATTTCCTAGACTTAATCCTATATACATTTACAAACCGGCTGCCATTGTAGAAACTAATCCTTCATAACTCGAACTCATGATAAATACGAGGTAATTTATGTTACACGAATATAAAGGCCCTGCAAAGCACTTCTGAATAGAAGCTAAATGGAGTATTTAATCTGATTATTGAAACCTTTTCTGACGGCCTGAAAACGAACTTTGGGTTATCCGAATCAGTTATGCTGTTCAGTTATGCTCGCATGCTGTTCAGTTATGAGCTGTAATGCAGTTCGTACTTTATTTCAGCGTGAAATGGGATTTTGCTCTTTAAAAAAAAAGATTCAAACGAATTTGTTTTTGTTTAAATTATTATAAACTCCCCTATATTAAAAAAATTGTTCCAAACCTAATATTAATAAAATAGTAGTTAAATATACTAAATAAATTATAATTTTTGGTTTGGTTTGGGCTTGTTTATTGATATTAGGAGTAATATTTTTACACTTTATGTAGTTTTATGTATATTGCATTGTGAGAAATAGAGGATTATTTTTAGTAGCGTATTAGCTAGGATTAGGTTACACATGTTTGGTTTAATGTAAGATTTTAGAGTCTATGTACATCTTTTTTGATGTTTAACCAGTGTAGGCTATAGTTTTTCACAGTGCATTTTATTATATAAATTTTGTTCCAAAGTGTTTGATGAATATCCCCCAAATTGGTTTGTTTTATTAATTATATTTGGAAGGTTTTATATGTTATAATAATACTGTATTTTTTTAAGACTTTGGTAAAACTTTTGACATTGTAAAGGCGCTATTGTTTCTAAAGGTAATTTTTTGTTTGTGGTTCAAGTTTTGGATGATATATTTAGGTAATATTTTGTTTGTGGTTCAAGTTTTGGATGATATATTTAGGTAATATTTTGTTTTCTATTTATCTACGTTATTTGTTTGTATTTTTGTGTTTGGCGTATTTTTATACGATATTTTTTTTCATTCTAGCTATTTATTAACGGTATTTCATTCATTATAAAAGCGAGTTTAAAGCACCCATTTTGAGTTATAATGTGGGATTTGAGTAATCAAATATCGTAGCGTTATTCGTTTGCCATAATTTGGGTTCTAGATAATATGGCTGTTACTCTGAACTAAAAGCAATGTTGAAAATGGATTGGTTGGGTAATTATTTTTTAAATATATAAACTGTATTTAAACAAACTGTATTTTTAGATATGCTAAATTAAAGCACTGTAAATAATTCAACACAAATAAAATTGAAAAGTATTCCAAAGCATTCTAACTTTACTGTTGCATATAAACGGGGCATGTTTAAAAGCTTTCTCCTTGAACGATTGTGACAGCTTGACACTACTTGCAAGATCGATAATACCAGTGCTACCTGTATGTATGCAAACCCACCTGGTTCTCCCTGATATGTTACCCGACCTTTCGTTCGTATTCTCACGCTTTACGCGACTCACAATATTTATTTTACGGTTAAATAAAAAACAACGACGGCAGCCCTCTTTATATATATATATATATATATATATATATATATATATATATATATATATATATATATATATATATATATGGTGAAATAAAATAACTTTCATAAACAAGAATATATGAGTATTACTTCATTTTAGTGTTCATTGAAGCTTTTCGCTAATTTACATTATTAGCATTTTCAAAATTTATAAATCACTGTCCAGTTATGTGAGTAGAGTAAGACTGTTGAATATCTTCTTCATATTCAACAGTCTTACTCTAGGCACATAATTGGACAGTGATTTATAAATTTTGAAAATGCTAATAATGTAAATTAGCGAAAAGCTTCAATCAACAATAAAATGAAGTAATACTCGTATATTCTTGTTTATGAAGGTTAATTTATCTCACCATACATATTCAACAAGAAAAAATAATTCATCTAAGGAGGTATCGTTCCAGGAGGTATCTGCCATATTTCACAAGCTTATTCCTCTCACCAAAATAATAAAAAAAGATCATATAAACATGGGTCCGGAAATGATTCATTGGCGAGTTATACAGGATCAAAGATTGAACCTGAAATTCAGCTCCCCCAGTGAAATTAACTGACTCTGAAATTTTTAGGGCGTTAATTGAGTTTGTTAGTTAGATAACTTTTATGTAAAAAGTTCGTATAATCGTATAAAACCGGCCACAGAACTCTATCTCTGATAGTTTAAGAGTACATTAGAGCAAAAAAGGTTAGGATATAAATCACAGGTTAGGATAAAAATTCAGGTACGAAATTGGTATTTGTTTTAATGTAGGCCTACGTATCTACAGGACAGAGTTTATACAGACAACAAGCATTTAAAAAATATTTTAAAGAAAAAAGTCTGTATTTTTTAGTTGTATTTCATTTAGTATTTTAGATTAAAAGATATACTGTATTTGCACGTATTCAGTGACTTAACTGTGACTGTGCAAGGTAGGATTTAGCCTGAAAGCATAATACAAGGCCCTTCGCAACAGGTGGCTCTCCACCAAAAGTGTTTACACCTGATGGACACTTTGATACCCCTCTCTACCTTGATTTGTTTTCCTGACGTCATCCAGGTGGTATGACCGTTAAACTAGCGAAAGATATTTTTAATTTGTTTGATGGGCGGTTTCCCAATCCGAAATCATTCATTTTGTTTTTAAAGTTCCGATTTGAATTGAATTTGTTGAACACATTTGTATTCGTTCAACGTCTAATAAATGTTTTTGTTACATTATTTTATTATTAACTACAATAAATTTATATTTGATTTCGTACTTCATTTACCATTAATTATTCAAAATTATTATTTAAAAATTTTCATACCTAAGTGATATAATTGAATAAAGCTAAAATAAGAGGTTAAAATGACTGAATTACAAAAAAATACATCCTATTCAAACATTAATTTCTACTGTGTACAAATATGTACAAGTGAACAAAATGGGACCATTATGATTTCTCACTATATATTAACTATATTTAATCTAGTTTGTAAAGCCAATCATTAAAAATACACAGGGTGTTTTAGGTGGAATCTGCCATACTGCACAAGCTTATTCCTCTCACAAAAATAATGAAAAAAGTATAAACATGGGTCCGGAAATGCTTCGTTGGTGAGTTATATAGGGTAAAAAATTTAACCTAATATTCAGCTCCCTCAGGGAAATTAACTCACTGAAATATTTTGGGCATTAATTGAGTTTGATAATTAGGTGCGTTTTATGTAAAATGAGCTGACAAATTTTATAAAACGTGCACCAGAAATTTATCTCTAATAGTTTAAGAGAAAATTAGGGTAAATCAAAAAAGGCTAGGGTCGAAAACTCACTTTTTTCGTTTGGACTACAATAACTCCTTTTAATTACCTATAAATAAAGACAAAAGTTTAATAAAATCTGTAGAGAATTTTATTCTCAAAAAAATAATGTAAATAACGTCAATAAAAACGGAATGGTTTTCTTTTAAGAGATCCCTCGACTTGAACCCCTTAGATTTCTTTGTATGGGGTCAATGAAGACATTAGCGTATGATCAAAAAACATATAATGAACATGAAATTTTACACAGAACCATGATTGTTGTCCAAGAAATAAAAAAAACAGTCCAAAACTGTTGGAGAATCCAAATTGTATCCATAGGCCTCTTTAAATGGTCTGGCTGAAATGTGTATTAACAAGGTGGACATTTAAGTCGCTCTTGTAATATTGTTATCAATATAAGTTAATTAAGTAATTTTATGCCTAATACTGTAGATTATTTAAATAAATTTTCGATTTGTAATAAAATTATTTTGAGAGATATTGACGTACATTTTATCATCAGGCTCCTTCTTTAGCAATGCGTTTTTTTCATAATTTTTATTTTTGTGGGTTCCTTAATGAAATTGAATATAAAAAGAATACTAATCCATTTTTATTGACTTTATTCACATTATTTTTTTGATAGTAAAATTCTCTACAAATTGTATTAAACAATTTTCTTTGTTTATAAGAAACATAATTGAGTTATTGTGGTCCAAACGCAAATCTGTATTTTCTATCCTAAACTTTTTTTTGCTTTACCCTAATTTTCCTTTAAAATATTGGAGATATAGAGTTGTAGGACAGATTTTATACGATGTGTTAGCTAATTTTACATAAAACCTATCTAATTTACAAACTCAATTAATAACCTAAAAATTGCAGTGTGAGTTAATTTCACTGAGGGACTTGAATTTCAGGTTCAGTCTTTGACTCTGTATAACTCGCCAACGAAGCATTTCGGGAATCATGTTTATATGAACGTTTTTCATTATTTTGGTGAGAGGAATACGCTTGTAAGCTTGTGCAGTATGGCAGATTCTTCATGAACACCCTGTATATATATATATATATATATATATATATATATATATATATATATGTGTGTGTGTGTGTGTGTGTGTGTGTGTGTGTGTGTGTGTGTGTGTGTGTGTGTGTGTGTGTGTGTGCTGATACATATTCATGAAAAAATATAATGAATACTGTAGTTATTATCTGGAATACATCCATTCATTCTGTAGTGCATAAAATCGCAGTTCTGACGTTTCCCTAGAATCTTAACTAGCATTGACGAAGTGAACTCACGGTATATAGAGTAAGACGGTAAGACTCACGCACATGCTGGCTGGAGCTCGTGACGTCATTGGTACAGAGCCGCGCGGCAAATGTGTTGTTTTAGCATATACTAGTGTGTGTGCGCACGCTAAATTAATTACCCCTCTTTAAATTTTGTTGTTTCTAAATGGATTTTATAAAACATTTATTAAGAGTAACTCGTTCTATAAGCTGAAATAATTTGGTTAATGTAAAATGTTTGTGAGTAAAAATTAAGGAGCATCTAAATTAGCATAATTAAAATATAGGCCTACCTAACATTACATTACTGTCAAAATCTGAACATTGTAAGTTTGTATTATCATTGTAGGACTTACCTTAACGTAACAGCTGAGTAAAAAAATAGCTTTGAAGTTTATTCATCTTCTTCTTCTTCCTTCGAATATTGTCTGTATTTTCTTGGGATAGTGTCCTTTTCACATTCTTCTTTTGGTTAATCACTTTTATTCTTATGAAGGAACTTGTTCTGACGAAACATTCAATGGCAAATTCGTCAATGTTGCTGAATTTAGGCTTCATATTGTCTGAAAGCAATTTCATTAGTTTTGCACATTTGTTAAGGCTGTCTCCATAAAAGTTTTGAAATTCAATTTCAAGCTTAACAACGATTTGTAACCAATCTGCAGATGGTTGGATTAGGCCACCCCCTAAGCTGGTCACAAGTGTTTGTCGTGGATTGTCCAATTTTATTTCCGTAGTTGAAAGAAGTATTGATACCTTTCTTAAAAACACGGTGCGTTATATAGCCTGCTAATATTTTTAATCAGGTTGCTTGATGTAATCATCTTGAATCCACTGATTAAACTAATTTTAAAAATACTTAACCAACTAAATACGTAATTGCTTACTTGCTGACACGTTTCAAAACATTCATAATAATGATTTTATTCTATGAGTCACAGTTGTGGGTAATGGATGGTCGTAGAACCTGCCTAAACCTCCGATTAGAGAGAAATATGACTACAGCGTCTTGATTACACCTGGATGTTAGCAAGTACTCGTATCATTCAAGCGCCAACACTTTAAATAACCCCTGTAGACTACATATTGAAACCATACATCCTACTTGAAAAGGTAACAAGGTTTGTATCCCAATAACTCGAGAAGTGGAGCACAGGTCATACATCTGATTTAAAATATGATCCTGTGCCTCTAGACAAGTGCCGTATGCACTTTTTAGCTTATTAGTTGGATGATGAGGAACTCTTGAATCCAAAACATCTAACCCGGCGTAAAAAACATTTAGAAAATATGCAACATGCTCGTTTCCAGGGAAAACATAATTCACTGCTTTGGCTACTGTTCTGGCAAGAACAGGGAAACCCAATAGCTCGGATTGTAAACCTCTTTCAAAATCGTCTGATACGAAGTGTTCAGAACATATTCTTGCCGTTTTGGAATTAAAAGTATCTTTTCTTTTACATTCATGCACTAATGTTTTGTGTAAATTTTGATCCTTTGGGAATCTATGAAAAGATAAATGTAGCTCTTTGTCTTTGTCCGATTGGTTTGTACAATCCGCAATGGCGCAACAAGGCATTGTAGCTATTTGAAATATGTTTAGGCCTAAGGTACTTACATTGCTTTCGGAGCAGACTTTTTAGTAAAATAAAACCATAACAATCACACACAATATTAACACAACTAGTCTCTAAACATACATCATTACACAGTTAACCACACCAATCGTAATTAATAGCAACAACACTAATCACAGCACAGTAAGAAATAACAGAGATGTGTGTATTTGGGATTCATATGGCTAGGTACCACTGACGTCATCGGCCCGGTTTGCTACTGCGCATCCACTTCGTGAGACCTACCGTCTTACTCTATACGCGTATACTGTGGGTAAACCCAACAGATGAAGAGCGAGTGAATACAACTGTTATGTTTACCTCGTCAATGATAGATGAGATTCTAGCGAAACGTCGGTACTGCGATTTTATGCACTGCAGAATAAACGGATATACTTCAGATAATAACTATTCATCATCATCATCATCATCATCATCATCATCATCATATATATATATATATATATATATATATATATATATATATATATATATGTATTTTTATAGGTTATACAAACTGAAGTAGTAGCCTACATATCTCTTTTATAAAACTTAATTTTTTGGCATTTATAATATTCACCAACCAAAGTTATATTCTAGTTATATTTAAAATGACAATTTAAAAATGTCACAAATTTATTATGTATCAAATGTAATGTGTATCTTCATACTAAACGAAAATCCAAGTTTTCTTAAAACGATCCTCTTTTGTGATACCCGCGTTTCCTCAGTATACGCTAGCTAGCCTCAGAGGATAATGCCTAATGAGGGTAATGTCAGAGTTAATAACCTGACCGACATTGCAGATGCAGAGAAGAATACTAGCAGCACAGTAGTTCTCATATTTTCCGCGTGCAATATTCACTCGATCCGGTAGTAGTGCGGCTACTAATGTTTACTTGGTTTAGTTGTGCACTTAAACCTGTAAAAGTGCTACAAATTGTTGTTCACAGTATTTTAAATAGGCTTTATATATATATATATATATATATATATATATATATATATATATATATAAACACATGTGTTTATTTATTGGAATAATTATTCAAATAAAATCGAAAGAGGTTGGTACTATTTATATCTTTTAAATTTAATCCAATTATTATGAAGAACAATCATCTTCAATGAAAATTAATACAAGACTAGCGACTATGTACAACACTAATTGCTGGTAGTCTTGTAGTAATCCCCTCTGAAGATGATTTCTTTGCGATCGAAATGTACATCAGGACATAAATATAAAGGTTTTGTGGTATAAAAGGTTTTATTTATTTACAAATAAAAATCACATCACAATTGCCCCAGGTTATCATGTGTAGGCTAATAATTTCCTTAGGAGTGACTTAGTTACTCCTAATAATAGTTCCTTGCTAAATCCCAAGGAACAGTGTGGAACTCCAAATAATTCAGTACACATGAGTTTTACACAATTACCTTAATAATCCTACAGATAATTTAAAAGCCATTCCTCTCATCCGCAACACGCACACCCTGCCTACACAACTATACAACATTTAAGCCTCTCTTTTCTCCACGTACTATTCGTCTTTAAGTATGAAAATATTTTATTGCTTCCAGGAGTAAAGGAAACGATTTTCCACACGGAACGAAAGGTGGACTTACAACGCGGGCAATAAATAATACTTACAGGCTTTTCCTCGAGTTTATAGTAGACAGACAGTAAAGCCACCTGCCATATATAAGGGACTCTGGATTCCGACAATGAAGGCTTTAAAGCGTCTACCAGGGTAAACTAGTGTATGTAGTTGTGGCTGGTATAGTTTGACAGAGGGCGATGGAACTATCTGACAACAAATTACCAACCAGGATACTTACCGTTAGTTATGTGATAACGTATTTCTTGCTTTTACGGTTCGTTACTATTTTAGAACCTTTCCTTGCTAGAGTACCATCGGAATAAGATAAACGTATGATAACGTATGTTGTTCAAGAAGTGAAGTCATATAATTTAAATTTATCCTTCAAGCGTGCGGGCGATGAAGGTAAAGTGGGAAAATGATTTTTTGTTACTTACTTCCTGAAGGAAGGATAAAATGCAGAAGGGTAGTGAATTGGGGAGGGGGGATTTTGTAACATTTGGTTTTATTGTATGGTGTATTGTAAAATATCAAGAGCACAGTGGTATAATATGTTACAATAAAAATATTGGAAACAACCACAAAAATCATCAAAAATAGCTAGAAACACAAGTTAGCTACGATTAGACCCCAATGTACATTTCGATGACTATATCATCATCATCATCATCATCAGAGGGCCTCATTACAAAATTACAATTTGGAGTACAATAAATTACAAACTAGACTGAAATTTTAAACTAGAACAGTCTACTTTACAATTTATTCTATTCAAGATTGTAATTTTGTAGTAAGACCCTTTAAAGATGATGACATGGTCATCGAAATGTTCATAAGGGTTTAATCCTACTTAAGGGTTTAATACTTAGGTAAATTGTATTATTAGTTATTTTTGATTATTTTATGGTATTGGAGTTGTTTCCAATATTTGTATAATAGTATGGTGTATTGTCAATGTTTACGGTCATTTGTGTTGTTGTTTTAATATGTATGACTATAATATATATATATATATATATATATATATATATATATATATATATATATATATATATACATACTTAAAATTATAACAATAAAAATCGTATTTTTTATATAATGAATGGGAAATGGTTATTCCAGCTCAAAGTTCACTAACCAGTTCAACTTATCTTAAACTTATCTGAATTTTATTCAATCTCAACGTAAACTCCTGTCTCTTCTTTTTTTCGTTGCATTGAGAATTCAGACATTTTGCTGAAAAGACAATATCTACCGATGTCTATCATTTTTAAGAAAGTTATTTCCCAAAGAATTCACGAAATAAGGGTACACAAAGAATCGTGCGAAAAATACGTACATGATGACGAACGTAGACTGTGACGTTACATTTTGACAAGCGAAGAAACAGTACAGCTGTTGGGCTCAACCACAGACAAACAAACTCTCTGCATCGCAACTTAAATATCGTTTTCGGATGGCGATCCTTTAAAAACTTACGTATTGAACCAGATTCTTAAAACTTTTATAAATCCAAGTTTGGTCTGGCAAAAGGATAAAAGACATGTGGTGGCGTTAAACATCAGTTTTAACTCTCGTAACTTATTTTACTGTTGTACTTTTAAATCAGTTTAAACTCCTAAACTATATTACAATTTGGTTATTTTTACTTTTTAAAATATATTTTGAATTTAAAGCAATTTAAACTCTTAATCTGTATAGATATTCGACTATTTAATCGATTTTACAACTTGATTGTTAATCTCCTACCTAAAATATTTTGGTATTCGCAAGGGGGTGGAGATTCTTGGGATTAATATATATTTCCAGTTGTACTATTCTCTACTCATTCACTCTTATTTCGCTGTACCGTTTTTGGTGCTTCGTTCTACTTTAGCTAATATTGCAAGCCTGCTCTCAACATGATATTTTACTTAATTCACTTTAATTGATTGAATCGTCATCTTATGCCTTAAACTACTTTGTTCAGTAAATATTATTTCCACAAAATATTTATAGACAGTTAAATATTAATATTCTACTGACAGTTTAACTGGGTTCGAGTCTATAGACAGAGATAAGCTCGATTGATAAAGCACCAGACATTTGCACTAGCAATTAACGTTGGCACGATTCCCACTAATCATGGATAACGTTAGTTTTTACAATTAATTTGAATAGATATAGAAATTAGGAAAAGTGTTTATTCAGTAACTTTAATCAAGGTAGCTGTTGTGTTGTCGTCTGTTAACCTCCCTTTGCATTCAATACCTCGCAGAAAATTCCTTTCGACCATCACCTGGGAAAGCGCCCATTTTTTTGTTAAGTTTAAATTAGTTATCATATAAATTGTTACCAATATAAATAATCTTATGTAACTATGGATCATGTAAGGGTATTTCTTATTATATGTGTAGCTGTAACCATCATAAATCAAATAATTGTTATTTAGGCTTTGTAGAATGTTACAGAACTTAACCAAAACATATATTATGTGTTTGCGAAATGTGTAACAATTGTTTGACACGAGAAAATGGCTGACTTACGAAAAGGAATAATGTTTGTTTTAGTATTTTATCCCTTAGAGGTACTAACACCAATGCCTGGATAGAAAAAGCTTATTTCAGAACTCTCTCTCGCTAGGAGTGGTGTGCCGTCCATGAGTAGGGTAGCATATCTGAAGTATAGTGCGGACCACGTAACCGAGCACTTGCGTGTACTACCACTTCTGAAAACATGTTCTCAGTAGAGAATGTTCGATACATCAACAGCTTCTTATCAGCATTCGATATGTCTACACATATTTCAAGACTGTTTGTTATTACCTACCGAAGCTAATTTATCTAATATGTGTTTTGAGAGCCCTTATCATGTTTGTAGGTAAGTATTTATATTGATCCTGTTACCCCTCGCATACTGCGATCTATCAAGGACAAGTGTAAGATTACGCGGTCCGCACTATAGATCTACTGTTTCTCTCTCTCTTTCTCTCTCTCGCCGTAATCTATATTACCAAGATGTAAGAAAAAAAGAAGAAAAAAGATACGTAGAGTAAAGGTAGAACTAAGATAGACCATATATAAAACGTCTCTGTTACGGCAGACAGGGGTATAAGTGATGTGGAGAGGGCCGCAAGGACGATCTATACCGGAGTAGATTCACATTACTCTCCCTAGAATAAATACTAGTAAATTGTTAGAATGTGGTATCGTGTATGTTTTGTTTGCACTTTGTTGTGAGTATTTTTATTATGAGAGGATATTGTGGTCATTTTTAGTTATTAGCGGATGTTTTGCGTATTTGGTATGAGTAGATGTGAGTATTTTTGTTAAGACAGAATGTCTTGTGAGTATTCTTGTTATGACTAGATGCCGTGAGTATTTTTGTTATGAGAGGATTTTGTGAGTATTTTTCTTATGAGTTGTGTGGTGTTTTATAGTTATGAGTGGATGATTTGAGTATTTGGTACTAGTAGATGTTGTGAATATTTTTGTTAAAACGGAACATGGTGAGTATTCTTGTTATGAGTGAATGTTGTGAGTATTTTTGTTATGAGAGGATGTGAGTATTTTTGTTATGATAGGATATTGTGAGTATTTTGCTTATGAGTGGATGTTGTGGTGATTTTTATTTATGAGTGGATGTTTTGAGTATTTAGTATAAGTAGATGTTGTTAGTATTTTTTTCAAGACGGAATGTTTTGTGAGTATTCTTGTTATGAGTAGATGTTGTGAGTATTTTTGTTATGACAGGATGTTGTGAGTATTTTTATTTATGATTGAATGCTTTTAATATTTTTGTTATGACTGGATGTTGTATGTATTCTTGTTATGAGTGGATCTGTGATTATTTTTAGCTATGATTGAATGCTTTTAGTATTTTTGTTGTGAGTATTTTATGGGTTTTTGACTAGGACGCCAAATCCCTTTCAGCAGGGGCTGCTAATGGGAACCACATCTGAACCTTTCTGACTGCAGTAGAAAAGAAAATGAAAGAAATCAGACAAGGAAAAGTTGAAGTAAACAATAAAAAAAATCTGCGGCATTAATCGTCGTACAACTGTTTGCAGAACATGTTTATCGTTCACCGTCCACTCCAAGTATAATAGCATTGCCGTAGTCCTGTCATTTCGTCCTTGTATTAACACCTGGCGTACGAAAGATAAATGATTCGATCAGTACAACACACAGATACATAATAGGGAACCGTATTGTGTGTGGTGTAACTGATAAAGCTCGTGTATCCCGTTAATTCCCAATGACCTGACAATCGCGTTCTAATTTGAACTCTATTGGCCTCCCGTCTCTAGTTTAGTTACTAACTCTTTCCACTCGTACATCACAAAAGGAGTGTGGTTATCAAAAATATATCTGTGAAAAAACTTGATTAAAGGTTAAAACTAAGATTAAAGGTAGAATCGTAGTTAAAATAATCCTCATGTGCCATTCAGAAGGTTATGAAAGGCATACACAAACAACCAATAGAAGAAGCTCTACAATTCCCAGTGGACTTTTGTAGTTATGTTGATTTTGTTTATTAGCTTCTACGTAAATTTAAACTCAAGAACGTTAACAGGCTCTCAAGGAATGTGGGCTCAAGGGTTTTAAAGGACTGTGGAGCTAAGAGATAAGCGCGTAACCATTCGCAGGATTTTGCAAAGGTTTTAAAGGGGCTTTACACACTCAAACAAGCTTCATAGAGAAAATATAAGTTTCGTTGACATTATAATGTAGAGTTGTCTAAATAAAACAGACAGTTCCGGGAGCAGAGCCTAAGCTTTTCACACTTGTATTTTGTACCCTTTTCGGTATTAAATACACACCCACGTAAAATATCATCACTGGTATTGCTACAGTTGGGAAGTTTAAGAGCCAAGTTTAGTATTTTGTTCATAGCTCATACTTTTACAAGGCAGATTTAAATTAATTCAAATTAATTGTATATTCGTTTATTTTCATGGCTTAAGTTGAAAATGTTTTAATATGTCTTGCTGAGATTTTATTACTAACTTGAAAGTTCTAAATCAATCTACTTGAAATACGCAGGCAACATATAATAATTTTTATTTATTCGCTAAGGTTTATATTCTTATTTTTATTTTGAGTTTCATAATTATCTGCTAATCCTAGACTCCTATCGTCAGACTCCTATTTATTATTAACTTTTCATAATAGGTTCATAATAAATTCTGACAGATGAAGGTGCTCCGAAACGCGTCAGCAGGGAGTGGGACAATGCTAGGATTGGTAGGGAATCATGGTACTAGAAATAAAAATAAGCATAATGATATAATTAACTTTATTCATAACCATGTTATAGATTTTCCTTAAATCAGGTGTTTCTTAAATTATTTAAAAAAAAACTAAACTATAATTCTGTAATTTGGTAGCTGTTTAAAATATACTCGCTCATCTATGCTTACAACCAGATATCAGAGTTTTGTTCATGAGTTCATGTATATGACTAACACATTACACGCGTCGACTAACTAAGTAGGGTCTATCGTTTAAAATTTGTATGCAATAGGTCAGGGTGTCCGTGGGAGAATCAATTTGAGTTATTGAGTTGGAATCGTGTTTGCAATTGAATGTTTTTTATGTAAGAAAATGGCTACTTTATTTTCACATATATTATTTGCAATGTTTTAAATTTTGTATTAATATAAAACTTTGAAAACACAACATTCCCTTCTTTCTTTTGTGCTTCTTTCCTTGTAATAACAAAAAAATAACTCCAATTTTTGTACACGATGGTTCTTACAGCTACCAGACGACGACGACACTATTTAGACGACGAATTACTCCTTTTCGTCCATCAGAAGAGCTCTAATGTAACTTTTCCTTCTAAACAATAACAATATCATTTAATATGTTTCATGTGCAACGAATGCACGTAGCAATTCCCACATAGCTAATATTCTTTGTCGTTTCTTTATTTTAAAATTAAAAGTCACCCATTAAATAACAGAAGGGCTCATCCATTCGAAATTCTAGAGAAATTTAAAATTTCTAAACATAAACGGTTAAAGGATTTGTTAAGTAGAAAGAATTCACGTAAGGGAGTCTTCTTGTAAACGTCATCACCAATAGTCGACGAAGAATTCTTCTTGTTTTTGCAGAAAAGCTAAAACTAAAATAAAAGTAAAATAAATTGATTTTTCAAATTTCTTTTACCTTTGAAAATCAGGAAGAATAAACACAAGCTCAACAACTGGTGTTTTTTTACACAAGTCGCTAACCTCTAAGTGGCGCTTAGAAACTTGGCAACACAGCTAGCTAAATGAAAAGTGGAAAGTTGTTTGATACGCTACGGTCAGTAGCCTTCAGGGTGTTCAAAGTGTCTCTTCTTCCTTATTAGGGCGGTCAGACTTCAGTTCAAAGATTGAAGGCTTCTGTGGTGGTGATTTACTTAGATTATTTTGTTATTATGTGTAACAAAAGAAAAAAAGTGTATTCTGCATTGAATTTAATTTTATAAGATTTTTTTGTTAACTTTGCACATAAAGCACGGATTTTTGTTAGCCGAGTATTATTTTTTTTTCACTGGTCTTCATAGAAGAAACCATATTTATTCGTAATCTTCATCCAGAACAGAAGGTATCTTTTTCCTTTTTATGTAGGTACATAATATATATCTAGTTTTCTTTTTTCGTCGTTCCTGAGGACTTCTCTGATCAGAAGCTCTGAGTGATCCTCAGTACTCCATTGGAACCAGGGGGGAGTAAGAAAGCCAGTCGTTGTCCCTGGTATTAAAATTAGAGACTAACTTGTGGGGTTAAAGATACACTCTAACATGTATTTAAAAGCCTTAGTGAGAACGATTTTCTGTGTTTAAGATTTTCCTAAAATTAGATATTAAAGGGTATATTTTCCATTCTAAAACAAGCGGCGGATCCATTTTTAAAGTTTAACTCTGCCAGTTTAAGTGTTCTTAGTATAGTTTTTATGTCAGTATTTATTTATATCTTTCAATTGAACTCTTTTCATAATACTTTTTCACAACACCCTGCCACATTTCAATAGTTGTAGCTCTCAAGGTAACCGATAGTGGGCAACGGTCCGATTGCACTACCTGGGCCAAACTAATTAGTCGTGATACGGAAAATATAGGCTTTAGGAAGGTTCTAATGCTTCCGAGTAGTATCTGGTTGGAGTTCGTCTCGTTCCGTGGGCAGAGACGAGTAGCATGACAGTTCAGAGACGGTTCATGGGTCACGACCTTGCAGTGAGGTCGAAAGTCTCTTGAAGACTGGTACCACAGGTCGAAGCACCAAGCCGCCAGTCTCAAAAGCTAGTCACCAAGGCCTGATGCTAGTCACCCAAAGAGGAGTTACGAGGTTGAGGTTGAATTCGTGGAGGCAATATTTCAGTAAGCTGGACTGGAGATTCTCCTAATTAAATGCTCTCCCATCTTTGTGTTCATTGACAAGGAGGCTAGGTCGTGAGACAGGTAGTCCTGCCACCAATCTTGTTTTCACTATCTCTCTATCTTCTTCCTTTACACACACCCTCTACCAGGTTGGGTAATTACCAAACTAGAAACAATTAGCATTCGGCAATTTCCTTGGCAACAATTAGTGAAGTTCGTGTGGAAAGATCAAGATTTAAACTCGAATATATTATATTGAAAGTGGAATCAATTAAAAAAATATACTTTTCCTTGAAAACGTTTCTAACGGCTTTTGCAAAAAAAATGTATTTAGTGGTTCTATAATGCCAGATATC
Organism: Prosapia bicincta; assembly: GCA_036971475.1. Lineage (NCBI taxonomy): Eukaryota > Metazoa > Arthropoda > Insecta > Hemiptera > Cercopidae > Prosapia > Prosapia bicincta. Next base: position 41,625,053 of record JBAIZL010000003.1, read on the forward strand.
GATTGGAAAAGGTTTTATTAATATGACATTTTTACTGTTTTTTAGGCCTTATTCTACATATAATGTATCTACCGATTGGAGCTTGTAAAACCATTATATTTGTGGTCGTTGAACCAGGTGGGGATCGGTAATCCATTATCTTAGTCGCCCATGAATCGAGTGGATCTCGCTAACTCAATATCTTAGTGGTTTATGAACAGGATAGAGCTCGGTAACCCATTTCCTTAGTGGTTCATGCACAGGCAGAGCTCGGCAACCCATTATTTTATTGGCCCATGGACCGAGTGAAGCTCGGTAACTTATTATCTTAGTTTCCGTTGAGTGGATGGAATTCGGTAACTCATTATCTTAGAGGTCTATGAATCGAGTAGAACTCGGTAACACATTATTTTATTGGCCCATGGACCGAGTGAAGCTCGGTAACTTATTATCTTAGTTTCCGTTGAGTGGATGGAATTCGGTAACTCATTATCTTAGAGGTCCATGAACCGAGTAGAGCTCGGTAACACATTATCCTAGTAGCCCATGCACCGGTAGAGCTCCGTAACCCATTATTTTAGTTACTCATGAACCAGGTAGATCACGGCAACCCAATATACTAGTGGCCCATGAGCTGGATAGATTTCGGTAACCCATTATCCTAGTGACTCATGAACCGGTAGAGCTCGGTAACTCATTATCTTAGTGGCCCATGAACCGAGTAGAGCTCGGTAATCCATTATCCTAGCGGCGAATGTACCGGTAGAGCTCGGTAACCCATTTATCCCGGTGGCTCATGAGTGGGTGGAGTTCGGTAACTTATTATCTTAGTGACCCATAAACCAGGTAGAGCTCAGTAACCCATTATCCTAGTGGCCCCATAAACTGGTAAAGTTCGGTAACCCATTATCTTAGTGACCCATGAACCGAGTAGAGCACGGCAACCCATTATCCTAGTGGCGCATGCACCGGTAGAGCTCGGTAACCCATTTACCCTAGTGGTCCATGAGAGGGTGGAGTTCGGTAACGTATTATCTTAGTGGCCCATAAACCAGGTAGAACTCAGTAACCCATTATCCTAGTGCCCATACACCGGTAAATCTCGGTAACTCATTATTTTAGTGACCCGCGAACCGGGTAGAGCACGACAACCCATTATCCTAGTGGCGCATGCACCGGTAGAGCTCGGTAACCCATTTACCCTAGTGGTCCATGAGAGGGTGGAGTTCGGTAACGTATTATCTTAGTGGCCCATAAACCAGGTAGAACTAAGTAACCCATTATCCTAGTGCCCATACACTGGTAAATCTCGGTAACTCATTATTTTAGTGACCCGCGAACCGGGTAGAGCACGACAACCCATAATTTTAATGACCCATGAGGCGGATAGAGCTTGGTAACTCATTATCATAATGACCCATGGACCGGGCGGAGCTCGGTAACTCATTATCTTAGTGGCCTATGGATCGGGTGGAGTTCGGTAACTTATTATCTCAGTGATCCTTGAACCGATGGAGCTAGGTAACCTATTTTATTTTTGTGGCTCATGAACCGGTTGGAGCTCAGTAAATCATTTTTTTGTGGCCCATGAACCGGTAGAGCTCGGTAACCCAATATCCTAGTTGCTCATAACCTCGGTAACCCGGTACTGGACCATTATATGAGAAGAAACGAGAGCGAAGAGCATCCATAAAGCTTTTTTTTTGGTGAAGCACCTGGTCATTATTTGTTTATTCCTATCCAGTTCTGTTTCATTCGAGTTCAAATTATTTTATTTTCTGACTTGAACTTTAAATACAATTAAAAGTTTTCGCCCAAATACAGAAGATAATAAAAACACCGAAAAGGGATGACTGCAACTGACATACAACAATTGAAGTTTGTCAAGGTTCGTAGTGCAGCGGCCAGAATGTCCGATGCAAAGAATCAGGGTAATTGTACAGAATACCAGAATCAAACCTAACCTGGTTAAATAATTGGCTAAATTTATATGTATAAAATTTTAAAGCATAATAATAATATTAAAACTAGGGTAAATAATAGTAAAATGAAGAAAATTAGAAATAACTTTAGACTTAAAAAACATAAATTATAATCAATAAGAAAAATTATCACTTCAAAGTGGATAGCCTAAATTATGTATACAAAAAAGACGGTAATTGTGTAGTATAACAAACTCGGCCTAGATGCCGGCTATTAAAATAATTGTAATTAAATATAATCAGGAATAAAGAATGTAAATTAATAAGATGTGAGGAAAGTAAATTAGGCCTAGATAGGGAAAATAGTATTTATGTAAAAGTAAAGATTAAAGGTTAAAATATAATAGCCTAGAAATTAGGTTATACTAGAAGCAGTCATATTTGATTCCGGAAAAATCCGCTTAGGGTATTGATTATAAATCTTGTCACTACGAAACGAAAGCGCTACAGTCGAACTTTGGATTAGTAATTTTAAAAAGTAAACTAAATTAAATAAGAAGAAATAAAGTCAAATACGGTATTAAATAAAAGGTAAAAATGGAAAGGACACATCAGAATACAGAAACGCCTTTTACAAAAAGTGAAACTAATCTTAGTTCAGAATTTCCGAACAAACAAAGTCAATTGCCATGGCAACGGCTTTCTGATTGGGCAAAAGTTGAAAAATGGATACTATGAAGTGGGGCCTCAAAAAAGGGACGCTATCCAGAATTAGAATGCATTAGGCTCTCAAGGCGAGCAGACGTGTTTTTGTACCATGCGAAAAGGACAAGAAAAAATGTGCTAGAAACAGAGTAAAAAGTGCTACGATGTGATCAGGGGAAGGAAGATATATATTAGCAAGGGCTCATATATACCCAGAACAAAATTTCGACCACCAAAATGCAAAATTAAAGAAAATAAGAAGATTAACCGAAATTATGGAGAGACGCCTACCTACCAAGACCCTTGAAGCTGTAATGGGACCGACAGATGACAACATTAATGAAGATAAAAAGATTTCTACAGTACAAGGTTATATAATCAATTTAATTATTCTTTTTTAATAACATTTTACTTCACATTATATTAACTTAAATTCAAAATTAAATAAGATGGGAATAACCTAAGGGACTGATTAGTCAACTCTCTTAGGTTACCCAAATTTAAGTAACAAAGATTCAAAATTGACTTTCCATTCCCATCGCTGTGGGAATGTATGGATTAAGTATAAAGATGTATATCTTATATGGCTTTTTCTAAGTAAATTTCTAATGAATAATTTCTAAAGAAGTTAATTGTTCAAGGCCTAGCCTAAAGGCATTAAATAGTAATATTAAGTGTTTGAAAAAGAATCAGATTTTAAAATATGTTAAATTTAACTGTAACAATCAAAACTATATACAAAATTAATTATGGTAACTTTGATAATTTAAATTATATACAAAATTAATGGTAATAACAAAATTTAAAAAACATAGAATGAGATAATAATGTTTAATTAAATGGCAAATTGTATGAAATTTTGAAAAAGTAATTAGTCAAGAAAATCCTGTTAAATTAAATAAAAACAATAATAATTAATTTGAACCTTGGAACAAATAAATAAAAAGGTATATTTTCCAATTAGCTGTGTTTTCATTCTAAATAAGATAAGTTCACTAGGTATCCAGGTATAGTCTTTAAATCACAAGTGTCTCTCAAAGATTCCACTACCCGAAAAGGAGCTTGAACAGGGCTTATCGGAGGCTAATTGGTTTTATCAAAAATTCAGGGGTTGGTTCCTCTGAGAGGTTTATTCCTTGAGGCACAGGTCTATGAAAATAGGTTCATAGTCAATGGATAAACCATTACTTTCTTACTGACATAACAATTGAGAAGGGAAAGAAACAAAGTAAGGAAGGGAAAAAAGTCGGTAAGAAAAGTATGGCTGGCGCCCAACGTTTGAGGCTCGATGCTTACATTGTAACATCGGGTCAACATCAAATAGAGACAGATTTAAATCGACTAAGGAGCCTAGTGAAACAAAATTAATTAAATAGAATTCAATTAAAATTGTAAATAATAATAGGAATCATAAAATGAAAACCAAAAAGTTCTTTAAATTAAATAAGAGTTAATTATAATAAAAATGAAATTAAAAAGAACTTAGAATAAATAATAATAATTAAAAGGAAATAATTAAGTAAAATAAAATTCAGTAGGCGTCGGTAGGGCATATTAAGTAAAAAAAAAAAATAATAAAAAATAATGTTTGTTATTAATAAAAGTAAATAGAATACATAGGCGTTAGATAGACAAGGTCAAGGGAACACTGAACCGGATCACATCGAGCACAATTATAAATGAATATTTAATTAAATACTCAGTATATAGTAAAAATATAGAAGTAGGAGAAGTTAGTGAGGGAATAAAAGTATAGTTAAATACGAGACTTTAAGATGGCGACAAGACAGAGAAAAGACACAGAACCATCTGAAATGATGGAGTTTTTTAAAAAAATGATGGAGGAACAAAAACAGGAGAGAATAAGGGAACAAGAAGAATTAGTAAAAAAGATAGAGGAACAAAGAAAGAAAGAAAGAGAGGAGGAAAAAGTAGAAAGAAAGAAAGAAAGAGAGGAGGATAAACAAGAAATTAAGAATCTTTGGGAAATCATGAATAAGAGAATAGATGAAATAAATGAAGGAATTACAAGAAAGAATGAGGAAATGGGAAATAAAATCCAAGAGACTATAGAAAAGATGTATAACTTAGAGGTAACAGTCAGTGAAAATAAACAGACTGTAGCAACAGTTAAGGGAGAAGTCAAAAAAGTAGAAAGAAGGGTACAAGTAGTTGAGAATAAGATAAAGAATATGGGAGAAGGAATAAATATAGCTACCTTGTTTAAATCAAGGATGTTTGAGATGGGTGATAATGGAGACATAAGCAAGAAGGAATTCTACGGTAGGGAAGATGAAGACCCTATTGATTTCATTAAACACCTAGAAGGTATGATGTCCGAAATTGATCCTAACATGGAGGAAGGACAAAAAAGGAAAATAATGGAGAGACATCTTAAAGGACCAGCACAAGAATGGTGGTTGGCCATGAATATGGAGGAGGAAAATTATGATGAAGTTAAGGAGAGATTCTTTAGCCACTTTTGGGGATCTCATGCACAAGAGAGAATTCGAGGAAGAATCGAAAATGGAAAATATGAATACCATCGAGGCACAAACAACATGGTAAATTATTTCTTAAAAATGGTGAACACGGCGAGACACCTAACCACGCCATACAATCAGGCGGAGTTAATTATGAAGATTATGAAGCATTATGGGAACAGAATGTATATAGGATGTTCCGGGATGGCGGCTACCGACATAGAGGAGGCGGTAAAATACATCCGAAGGAACATGGAGCAGGAGGCTACCAGGAACCGGACTCAGCCTAGGACTGAGGAACGGGAACCTGAGAGGAGAGGGTGGACACACCAAACGAGAAACCCCGGATACAAGGGAAATTGGAGGCAAGAGCCTTACCCGGTAGAAGGGAGAGGAAACTGGAGACAGGGGCCCTACCAAAGAGAGGGACCAAGAAATAGGCCGCAAAATCAATGGCAACAACAAAGGCCAGAGTACAGGCCACAAAACGAAACGGAAGAAGGCCCACAGACAAAAGAAAAGAGACCACAAAATCCAGGGCCAAGTGGTCAATCAAAAAACTAAATGAGAGGATCCCTAATGGTAGGAAGGAAAAGAGGAGAAAACCATTAGAGATCCAACAACAAACAAAATATAAGAAATATTACCCGGAGAAACAGGGAACATTAAATAAAGGAAAGGCGGAAGACCTAAAGAACAAAAATAAAAAAAACAATACAACAGGAAAATAACAATGAAGTACACCAAAATCAAGAGCTTAGAGTTGGTGGACTATCTCTTGATATTCGTGCTGAATTGTTAGAAGAGGACAAGGAGATTGGCGAAGGTAACCAGAAGAAAGAGCCATGCCCTGTAATTGACTGTGAGGTAGAAGAGCACTCTATAGAGGTAGAGATTGACACGGGTGCAGACGTGTCAGTCATTCAAGAAAAGGCTTACAACTACCTCAAGTTGCATGGGCTTAAGTTCCTGGAACTACCCATCAACAATGTGGGAGTTGTAACAGCCATTAAGACTGCACAGATAAAGGTTACCCGGCAATGCTTAATTCCCTTAACAATTAAAGGCATAAAATTGGACTGCATCTTCATAGTGGTCTCCAAACTTCGGTCGGAGATGATTATGGGGTGCAACACACTGTATGACCTAAAGGCACGGATAAATATGGATAGACGCTTTGTGACCTTCGAGATAGAAGGGAAGATGGTGTACCAGGACTTTAAAAATAAAATACAAAAGATAGAGGAAAATAAAGAAGTCCGAAAAATATGTCAGATAACCCAGGGAAAAGAAGATGCATCAACAATAGGGCATCAAAGCAAAAAGGAGGGGTTAATGCGACAGTGCGAGAAGCAGCGGCACTGCCGAATGAATGAAGGAGGAAATGGCCAAGAAACAAGTAAAGGGGAAATCTTAAATATAAAAAACGAATATCAAAGAAAAATAAAAAATGAAACAGAGGAAAAATTAAACAAAAATAAAAAATTAAATAACAAAAATGAAAATATAATAAATAAGGAAATTAATTTAAGACCTGAGGGAGTCAATACAGGAGATAAAGAAACAAAGGACATGGAAAGAAGAGCTGCAGCTGAGATTAAGAGCAAAACAAAATATAAACAAGGTAAGTCCGAAATAGTGCCAAAAAGGGGAAATAATGTGAGTGAAAAAATAATAAATAAGAAAATAAATATAAATAAAAATATAAACGTCGCATCGAAACAATTAAAAGGGGGGAACAACGAGGTTAAAATGAATAACCAACAAGTAGCTCGGAAGCCCATGCCTAAGACTTTAGATTCTGGAAAGATAACCCAAAGGAAAGAAATTGAAATTAAAGAAAGAAAAAAGAAAAACCCATTTACTAGATCAAGAGTTCGAAAGTCAATTAAAATGAGAACCAATCCAAATACGAGAAGAACCTTCATTTCATTACAATTCAAAAACAGAAAAATAAAAGGTAGATTTAAGGAGAATAAGGGAAAGTTAAGAAATTGGAAAAGGAGAAAGAAGAAAAAGAAAGATAAAGCTGGATGGATAATAAGGGAAACAGTCAGAACCGTCAGGTTATAAAAGTAGGACGGTTACAAATAGGATGTGAAGAAACACTAAAAGCAAAGTTTCAAAACATAAAAAACTTACAAAGACAACAACCAGAATTAGAAAAAATTTTTGAAAACGCGACCAAATTTAAGAAATATTCAATACAAGAAGGGATATTGTGTAAAGAAGTCAAAAATAAAATAAAGATAGTAATCCCGGAATCAATAATAAACGAGGTAATTGAGAACATACATCAGATATATGCTCACATAGGGAGAAATAAAATAACGAATATAATGAGCCAGAGCATGTATATAAAGCAAATGAAGAAACGGATATTACAAGTGATAGAAAGATGTCAGATATGTCAGTACGCAAAACCGACAAATAGATACCTCCAAGGAAGCACGAAACCAATCGTCTCAAGAGGGCCAGGCGAAATGGTGGCGATAGACCATTTAGGGCCCTTACCAACCAGCGTTGGTGGGGTAAAACATATATTGGTAGTAATAGATAGCTTCTCGAAGTATGTTAAGTTATATGCAGTACGAAGTACCACAACAAGGAGCTCAAAGTTGAAGTTACTGCATTATTTTCAAGCAGTAGGGAAACCAAGCAAGATCCTTACAGGAACCCACGTTGGGCGCCATACTTTTCTTACCGACTTTTTTCCCTTCCTTACTTTGTTTCTTTCCCTTCTCAATTGTTAAGTCAGTAAGAAAGTAATGGTTTATCCATTGACTATGAACCTAGTTTCATAGACCTGTGCCTCAAGGAATAAACCTCTCAGAGGAACCAACTCTTGAATTTTTGATAAAACCAATTAGCCTCCGATAAGCCCTGTTCAAGCTCCTTTTCGGGTAGTGGAATCTTTGAGAGACACTTGTGATTTAAAGACTATACCTGGATACCTAGTGAACTTATCTTATTTAGAATGAAAACACAGCTAATTGGAAAATATACCTTTTTATTTATTTGTTCCAAGGTTCAAATTAATTATTATTGTTTTTATTTAATTTAACAGGATTTTCTTGACTAATTACTTTTTCAAAATTTCATACAATTTGCCATTTAATTAAACATTATTATCTCATTCTATGTTTTTTAAATTTTGTTATTACCATTAATTTTGTATATAATTTAAATTATCAAAGTTACCATAATTAATTTTGTATATAGTTTTGATTGTTACAGTTAAATTTAACATATTTTAAAATCTGATTCTTTTTCAAACACTTAATATTACTATTTAATGCCTTTAGGCTAGGCCTTGAACAATTAACTTCTTTAGAAATTATTCATTAGAAATTTACTTAGAAAAAGCCATATAAGATATACATCTTTATACTTAATCCATACATTCCCACAGCGATGGGAATGGAAAGTCAATTTTGAATCTTTGTTACTTAAATTTGGGTAACCTAAGAGAGTTGACTAATCAGTCCCTTAGGTTATTCCCATCTTATTTAATTTTGAATTTAAGTTAATATAATGTGAAGTAAAATGTTATTAAAAAAGAATAATTAAATTGATTATATAACCTTGTACTGTAGAAATCTTTTTATCTTCATTAATGTTGTCATCTGTCGGTCCCATTACAGCTTCAAGGGTCTTGGTAGGTAGGCGTCTCTCCATAATTTCGGTTAATCTTCTTATTTTCTTTAATTTTGCATTTTGGTGGTCGAAATTTTGTTCTGGGTATATATGAGCCCTTGCTAATATATATCTTCCTTCCCCTGATCACATCGTAGCACTTTTTACTCTGTTTCTAGCACATTTTTTCTTGTCCTTTTCGCATGGTACAAAAACACGTCTGCTCGCCTTGAGAGCCTAATGCATTCTAATTCTGGATAGCGTCCCTTTTTTGAGGCCCCACTTCATAGTATCCATTTTTCAACTTTTGCCCAATCAGAAAGCCGTTGCCATGGCAATTGACTTTGTTTGTTCGGAAATTCTGAACTAAGATTAGTTTCACTTTTTGTAAAAGGCGTTTCTGTATTCTGATGTGTCCTTTCCATTTTTACCTTTTATTTAATACCGTATTTGACTTTATTTCTTCTTATTTAATTTAGTTTACTTTTTAAAATTACTAATCCAAAGTTCGACTGTAGCGCTTTCGTTTCGTAGTGACAAGATTTATAATCAATACCCTAAGCGGATTTTTCCGGAATCAAATATGACTGCTTCTAGTATAACCTAATTTCTAGGCTATTATATTTTAACCTTTAATCTTTACTTTTACATAAATACTATTTTCCCTATCTAGGCCTAATTTACTTTCCTCACATCTTATTAATTTACATTCTTTATTCCTGATTATATTTAATTACAATTATTTTAATAGCCGGCATCTAGGCCGAGTTTGTTATACTACACAATTACCGTCTTTTTTGTATACATAATTTAGGCTATCCACTTTGAAGTGATAATTTTTCTTATTGATTATAATTTATGTTTTTTAAGTCTAAAGTTATTTCTAATTTTCTTCATTTTACTATTATTTACCCTAGTTTTAATATTATTATTATGCTTTAAAATTTTATACATATAAATTTAGCCAATTATTTAACCAGGTTAGGTTTGATTCTGGTATTCTGTACAATTACCCTGATTCTTTGCATCGGACATTCTGGCCGCTGCAGTAGGTAGCCATAGATATTGTCGTGACATACAATTGTCGTCTTTACAACAAAGGGTAAGTCGACGAATTTGCTGTGTATACTGAGCTTGGAAGCCTCGGCGTTGGCTACAAGTTGCGGCAGGGTGGTGACAGACGCATATTGGCACAATGTAGAAAAATACGGATCTGTAGCCAGAAGGTTGTATTAACTGATATGATGATAAGCCAGGTGCAAACATCTTATCACTTGTTTAACGGAAGGGTGGTAAGATCAGCACTATAAGAGCTAACGAACTTTCAAGCGTTGAGAGCAACACTTTTCATGTACTATCGGGTCAAAAAGTGTTGATACTCGATTATAAGCTTTTGCTACAAGGCAACCGATATACTTATAACAAAACAAGATGTACAAAATGTCATAAATTTAATTTTGCGTCTATTAATGTAAACTTTATGTAAATAAACGCGCTAATGCATCCCGGTATCGATTCGATCAGACATCAATATAAATTTATAAAGACTCTGTAACAAATTTATTGCTTTAAATTTTCAATTCATAGCTTAAGAGCTACAATTCAAGCTTTGATTGCTATTTTCATCTTCATCCGATCCCAAAATAAAACACTTTTAAAAAAATCACAACTTTTTTTGGTTATTAAATATAAATTCTGAAATTCATAACTATGGTATACAAATATGTGTGCTACAATCTATTCAATTTTTAACACGATTGGTTTAATAGTTTTTATATTATAAATTTTCAAAGTCTGGCCTTGTCTGAAAAACGCCAAAAAACTGGTACTTTATTCACTCACCCCGCTGAAAGACAAAATTAAAACCGCAAAAAAATTAAGTTTACAATAATAGACTCAAAATTAAATTTATGAAATTTTTGGTGCATCTTGTTTTTTTATAAGTATATCGGTTGCCTTGTAGCAAAAGCTTAAACTCGAGTATCAACACTTTTTGACCCGATAGTAGATATCTAGATGAATACGGCTTTAACGGGTATCGCCTCCGCAAGCACTAAGTAGAAAGTAGATCTACCTTGTAGATATGATCCTGTCCTTCCTCCCAGACCAAGGAATGGGCTTGTCCTTAAACTAGTCTTATCTGTAGTAACATTCATTTCGCAAGGCTGTTATGGTCAAATGAGGCCAGAATTTAAGAACATGGGTAGATCTAAGCGGGGAAAAGTAGCCACTTGGTCAGCGTAATATAAAATCAGTATTACTTTTAATGGAAGATAACTACTTATTAAACATATTACAGTTCATTAAGAAATTTTAAAAAATCTGGACTGTGGCGAATAATACAAGACAGTAAATGAATAATTAGATAATTTATTACAATATTTCCACCAATCACGTTCTCATTATGGGCATTAAAAAGACTAACAAATACATATTTAGCTAAAAGATGAGTATTGTTAACAAGTGATTGGTCTATTAATGTTTTTTGTTTGTCATAGTAATAGGTTGTAGTCTTGAAAATACCCATGAGTAGACTATAAGCCGCTGTAAGTCATAACCCAGGGGTTTTTTCGGGGTTGGAGGGTTACGAGGGTAGTAGTCAGTAATTGTTGGGTGGGTAACGTTTTATAGTGCATGGTAAAACATGCTAAGAAAAAACAGGATGTTGAAATTTACCAAAAACTGCTTGCTACTGTCTTATTTGTAGTTGAAAATCATTTATATTTTTGAGTTTTAAAAGCCCTCTACAGTGTATGGCCCTGAATGGTTGAAACTTTGAAGGAAATATTTAAAAAAAACCTGTCATTCTGGTATTGTCTTGCGCTAGGCGTCCCTATAAATAATACTGCTTATTTATTAGTATATAAAATAAGTAAAATTCATTTTATTATTATGACTTGTAAAGAGATTGCGTAAAATATTTTATAGATGTATAATTTTAAAATTTTTATAATTTTTAAAACAACATAGTAAAAAGAAATATTTTTCGCCACCACATTCAGATACAACAACCGTACTTGAGTCGCAACTCAGGATTTAGTTGTAACATATGCCTGTATGTTACTAATCTCTAATACTATTCATATTTAATTTACAAATAAAGCATATACGAAAATGTTAAAAGTTTGTGAATATTTCCAAATCGGCGACAGTTGGCAGTACAGCTAGCGAACCCGATTGTTGGCGTTAATAAAGCTATCGTCGAGTGGTGTGTTGTAATTGGCATTGTCGCTTATAATCAGGTCGTATCAGACGAGGTTGACAATCCGGCAGAATGTGTAGTGGCCAGAGGAAGGTCGCTCTATTTTTGAACCCCCCTCCGCCCCGCCCGAACACCGAAATAGCGTCCTGGGCCCAACACCTTGCACAGAAACCAGTGACACATTCAATTATATCGCTAGACGCTTAGTTTTATTGATAAATTGTGCCGGCTAATCGTCTATTTTTGGAAGTGATTTAAACGAACGGAAATTGGGCCAAAGTTGTGAATAAATAGGTTCTGACTAATAAAAGAAAACGCAAACGTAAGCTTAAATTGATTTAATACAAAAAGCGTTCATTTTCAATGCGATAGTTTAATAATAAAATCACGCAAAGTACGAATACATGTTTGTACTGTATAGTTAAAATTTAAGACGGAGTAACCATTGAAAACGTTTCAAATCAATTTCAGGAAAGTTTCATCTACAGCAGATCTTTATGACGTCATATACAGGCCTACTTCAGAGAACCTAATGCGATCTGTTAAATCTACTGTTTGCAACATTATCAGTGCCGCTTAAATCTCTGCATCAATTGCATCTTCGTTATGGATACCAAGATTAGCACGGATGGATATCCATTTATCTTTATATAAAAAACGTTTTACGGGTTACATTTAGGAGACAGTAAACTCAGAATAAGAAAAACCCAGCGTTTTTTTCTAAGATTAAAATCGTTTCCCTGAGATAATCTCACTTATTAAATACACCACTTATGATCAGAAGAAACTTATATACGGAGATGTCTCTGTTAATTTTGTCGTATTGTGTGTCAATGTTTTGGTTATAACCAGTTATCATTTGGTGTTTTTTAAATACTTTTCAATGTCTATTATTTTAGATCATTATCATTTCATCCGTTTTCATTATTTTCGTCCTCCATTTTGCACAATTTTCTTCTTTTGATCTTACATATAAGTTCTTAAAAAGTATTTTTGTATCTGAATTATTTTTTGTTGTAATACATTGTTATACGATGAAGTGGAAACCTAACCTTACTCTTCAATCAAGTTATTAGTCATTCAATCAATATCTTCAAGGTTTTTCCTTTCATCCAGAGAAGGGTGGGTTTGTTGACGCTGTGGTCTTTGCAGCGTCTGTATATTTTTTAACACTGTCTGCAATTAGGATGGAGAATTATGACTGTTAGATTTACAGATTTGTCAAAAGGTGGAGTGAGAGAGAGAGAGAGAGAGAGAGAGAGAGAGAGAGAGAGAGAAGATCAATTCCTTTGGGTGGATGCGTTGAAAAGTTGACGGATTGGGTTTTTAGAAAAATACCAGGAGGATTGGGAAATTGATCGCAGTGATTTGGCCTGTAATGGTTCCAGGCGATGACAAGACGTCTTGGAGAGAGACAAACAGACTGAAAAAATCATATCTCAGGACTAGACGTTGCATCATAAGGTACATTAGGTATTTAGTTTTCAGAGGGATATGACTGTATTTCGAGAGGAGTAGGGATGCCCTTAGCTTAACTTTGATAGGATGCTCCTAGCTTTGTTGACGACGAAAAAAGCTTGTGGGAAGAATAAAGATCGCTTGTCCAAGATAAAACCAAGATACTTTACAGGCGACCTTCGATCGATAAGCTGGTTTTTAGCGGCCAGCGGTTTTTGTGGAAGCAGATGACTTCAGACTTGTCGGTGTTGACAGTTCGTCTCCTTTTCCGGAACCACTGTGAGCAATGTTGAGTTGCCTATGGATTTTCCGAGTGACTTACAGGCGTAGAGGAAAAGAATGACGAGGGGCAGGAAAGGTATGTCGTTGCTACATAAAGTGCACAGAAGTGAGCCTGTCTCAACAGATCCATAGCACTCCTGCAGAGATGTCTCATGAGGAGGAAGGATGTGGTAGAAAGAGACTGTAAACCTTCGCTAGGTTATGGATATCAGGAAAACAGGACTTTGGTGAAGGACCAGTAGACAATTTTCCTCCAAGACCTCCTTTCTTGTATCCAAAACATTGAGGGACTGAATCCTTCACCAAGACACAAGATTTAACTACTTATGTATGTTGGAAAGGTTTCATTTCGCAATAGTCAAAATTCTAGGTACAACAAAACAGTGATGACAAACTTGAGGCAACAAAGTGCTCCAACTATGTGTCGCAGTAGATAGCTCTGCCTACGAAAGCTATTATTCTCTTGGAACTCTAAGACCTTCCCTTAATGCTACAGTGTTCACCTTTTGATCATCATAAATGTTCACATTTTGCTTTAATCATCCCTTTTGAAGCCATTGAGTCCTTTCTCTGCGTTACAAAGCCTTTGCGAAGCCGGATCAATGTTCATTAATTTCAAGGGTTTCTGTGGTCACGGGTTGTGTTTTCTTCAGGGTCTCTTTTTTGATATTGTCTTATACTTGTGTTTACTCCTACATTTTTATTCTTTGAGTTTGTTAGCGATACTTTAATAGTTCTTTGTTTCTGGATTCAACAATTTTTTAGGAGAAATTTATCGAATCTTGTTTATCTTATTGTTATTTTTCATTCGTTCTTTCTACGAATGTTTTCTTTCTTACAATTATAAAGAAGTTTAACTCTAGGAGTTGGTATAAAATAATTTCATATCTCCTTTAGTTTTCTTTACTTGCGTGTAGTTGATGTAAACTGCTTTACGGAGCCGAGGATAATCATACACAATTTAACAATACATAATATACCATTTACACCTACGTAGGCTATACAATGTAGGCTACATAATGTGTGAGGCACAATATACAATGTAGGCTACATATGTGTGAGGCACAATATACAATAAATAGTATATTCAGCCAATAGTTATATTGTTTCAATAGTTTTTTAAACGCCTTTTTTGTCGAACTTTAACTTCTACAAAATTTGTACGAATATAATTGTACCTAAATGTTTGAATATAAATATATTTACTTACATGTACACACATATACCTAAATATACACATATATACCTAGATATACACATACATACCTAAATATACACACATTTACCTAAATATACACATATATACTATAATATATACATATATACCTAAGTATACACATATATACATAAATAAACACACACACACACACACACACAGACACACACACACAGACACACACATATACTTAAATACACAAAAATACATACTTTAATATACACACATAACTACAAATACACACATATACATACTCCAAATTTCACATCTATACCTAAACATACAAATATATACCTAAATACACTAACGCATACCTAAATGTACACATATACACCCTTAATACTTGAAAAATGCCATTATATCTAAATGTGTATATCTACATATACACATATAATCTTAAATATACCAATCCATACCTAAATATATACTTTAATAAACACCTACATATCTAAACATATACACATACGAGTATATATATTTAGTTCTACACAATATATATTAAATAGATCCAATACATACTTTTATACATATGTATACCTAAATATATTTAAATACATATCTAAATATACACATATATACTTAAATATAAAAATACATACCTAAATATATACTTTGATAAACACCTACATATCTAAACATATACATATATATATATTCAATACTACACATATATATTAAATAGATACAATACATACTTGTATACATATGTACACCTAAATATATTTAAATGGATATCTAAATATACACATATATACTTAAATATACCAATTCATACCTAAATATATGTTTTAATAAACACCTACATATCTAAACATACACACACACACACCCACCCACACACACACACACACACACACATATATATATATATATATATATATATATATATATATATACATATATATATATATATATATATACATATATATATATATATATATATATATATATATATATATATATATATATATATATATATATTTAATTCTACACATATATATTAAATAGATCCAATACATACTTGTATACTATGTATACCTAAATATATTTAAATACATATCTAAATATACACATATATACTTAAATATAAAAATACATACCTAAATATTTACCTTAATAAACACCTACAAATCTAAACATATATATGTATATTTAATTCTACACATATATTAAATACATCCAATACATACTTGTATACATATGTATACATAAATATATTTAAATACATATCTAAATATACACATATATACTTAAATATAAAAATACATACCTAAATATATACCTTAATAAACACCTACAAATCTAAACATATATATGTATATTTAATTCTACACATATATTAAATACATCCAATACATACTTGTATACATATGTATACATAAATATATTTAAATACATATTTAAATATACACATATACTCTTAAATATACCAATACATACCTAAATATATACTTTAATAAACACCTGCATATCTAAACATATACATGTATATTTAATTCTACACATATATTAAATATATCTAATACATACTTGTATACATATGTATACATAAATATTTAAATATACACATATATTCTTAAATATACCAATACATACCTAAATATATACTTTAATAAACACCTGCATATCTAAACATATACATGTATATTTAATTCTACACATATATTAAATATATCTAATACATACTTGTATACATATGTATACATATGTATACATAAATATTTAAATATACACATATACTCTTAAATATACCAATACATACCTAAATATATACTTTAATAAACACCTGCATATCTAAACATATACATGTATATTTAATTCTACACATATATTAAATATATCTAATACATACTTGTATACATATGTATACATAAATATTTAAATATACACATATATTCTTAAATATACCAATACATACCTAAATATATACTTTAATAAACACCTACAAATCTAAACATATATATGTATTTTTAATTCTACACATATATTAAAAGATCCAATACATACTTGTGTATGTATACATATGTATATCTAAATATATTTAAATACATAGATAAATATACACATATATACCTAAATTCCCCCTTTCACAACCACTCCAGAAAATCTCTCTCAAAGCATATCCTCCTCCCCCTTTAGCTGGATTTAATGTTTAAAACATGATCTGAGTCAGATTCTAACTAAACCTTTGCTGCTCTAAATACATAACTTTTGCGCTTATGTACGTTGAAATTGTCCAGTATAATTGCTGAACTCTGCATTGCCCAGAACATGTGTGTTACAAATCCATGACCCGTTAATATAGGCGAACAAAATAATATAAATTGCAGGCCGAATATTTCAATTATGTTTCAATGTATTACTGTGGATAATTACTTCAATTCCAATTTCAGTAACTGACCATTTGGGTAATATTCATTGATATACGTAAAAATAACATACTGCAATTTCGAGTAAAAAAATAAATCAAAGTTTATTTATAAACCATAAAAACAGCTACAAGATAATTTTGAAGCGGAAGACCTTAATATTTGTATTGCCTTTAAGATTAATACACGACATTACAGACTATGCCTTAATTGGCTGACTCTTTCCATATGACAAAATATTCAGTTTTAAAAACATTTTTAGATCATTATAAAAGTCGCAAATTTAAAGGTCCTTAAGGAAAATTTACTTTACACGGCCTTCAAGTGATTTCTTTCCCTTAAACCCTGTACAAGCTGGTTTTTATGTCCCTACCTAAATATTCACAATATTCCTTTCCTTCATAGGCGATAATATTCATCTAGTCGATCCCCTTAAAACTATAAAAGGTAAAATAAAACGAGTGTCGTGTTTCTTTAATGACTTTATATCACCTGAAACCGTCTCGTGTTAGATGCACAACATCTCGTGTTTATTATTAAATATCACGCTTTAGTAAATGCTAATTCCAAGGAGAGCTGCCATTTTAAAAATTTCCCTGTATTAATTCCTCATTGCAAAGAGTAACAGGCCTAGTTAATTGAAATAAAAAATAATTTTTCTTGGGTTTTTAATTTGTCGTTAATTCCCGCCTTTTAGAGAGAATAAACTCCATAGCTGACATTTGAAATTATTGTTGACTAGAATCGACATGATATCAGGTTGTAAAGTACAGTACGTTGGTAACTCCAGGAACCAGATGTTCGTTTTACAAAACATTCTTTATTTTGGAGTTAAACTTAAAAAGGGGTTTTACTTATTGCCGGAAAGGACGATGATCATTCGGTCCAATTAGGGAATTGTTTTCATGACAACTGGACGGAAATGTTTTCATTTCCCGCTCCTTTTCAACGACCGGTTCTTCTCCCGTCCTTTGTGTACCTTTAGTAAGAATGTGAAATAGGGCAACCAAATAGCGTAACTGACTAACACCGAACTGGAGTTTTTCCTGCACGGAAGACTTTTAAATAGCTGTTTAAATGTTACCGTTTTTAAACAGCTTCTTTGATTCGACTATAGTTGATATTAAAATTAAGATGATTGGAAGAGGTGGAGGAAGTAGTAATGGAAAAAAGGTGTTATAATAGGATATGACTAAATAAATAAGGCATGTTAAGATCAAATGAAAATTTAAAAATAAATAAAACGATTGAAACTGGATGATATAGAGTTTTTGCCATTTTGACGAGATTTATTGATTTTTAGTTGACCACAATATAGACTAATGAGTTAAAAGAGTTTTAAAACAATTTTTGGTTTAGTGCTACAGATAACTTAATTTTAATTCTCAAAATCTATTAGTTGTTTTTAAAAGTTAAAACATTTTAGATTGTGGCAAAATAATTAAAGGAATAGTCTTTATATATAAAAATGTTGTGTTGGCTTGTGTACGCTTAAAAGACTCAAAAAGGTCTACAGCAAATGAGTTCAAATTGTGACTCGAAAACACCCACTTCTATGTATTTTTCGCGTCAGTAAAATACCCGCGACCGCGAGAAAACTGCGTTTTTACGGTCAACTGTGTACCAGCACCGCGCCATCTGCTGCAAGCGCGTGGATCAGTCGCTGTACTAGCTAACGACAACCGCTCTTATATGTGAAACCTTATGTGTTCCCAAATACATTTTTAATAACAAAAACAAACGTACCCACTTGCATCCCATTCAGATTTATCTACAATCTGAATTAAATATTCACCTTAATCAAGGTACTTTTAGATGATCATGTGGTAATTGAGCTGTGCCGTTTGCCAAATCGTAATTACAGGTTATTTGGAAATGCCAGCACCCACTCGATGTACGACTGCTTCATTTGATGTGGATTTGCGCTGTGAACATGATCTCCAGTCATATGTTCAATTATGCATTCCGAAAGTGACTCGTAAACATAAGGGAATTATTTATGATCGCATAATTAAAATGATGCAAAGTGGGGGAGGGGGAATTCTTCTCGGATGGATCAAGAGGATATGGGAATACAATTTCTTATCAGCCTGATTCTGGCAACGGTTCGATGAATTCATGGTATAACCTTCGCTCCAAAATTTAACATCTATGAAACGTCGCTTCGTATTGTTCCTCATTTCCCCATGCAACCATAATGTGCTACAGCAAAGTTTGGCAGGGTACATCTACCAAAGTAATAATTTTAAATTTTGTGTTCAACAGGTTACATTTTCGCATTTAGAAAATCACGTTTATTCGTCGTAATTAATGTCCGACCTCAAGAGGGAACGAACGTTTAAGACAAAAAAAAGATGTTAACTAATAACTCATATTAATCTAAACATATGTGAGCCAGCTAAAGTATATCACTTAAAACAAATGTCAACTTCTTCTAAAAACAAATAATATAATTTTTTTAAAAGTCAATACCTACATAAATCAACAAAAGAAAAATTCATTTACATCTTTGAAAAGAACATTTCTAGCTATGGGAAAGTTGGTTCAGTGCCAAAGCACTAGATTTCGAACATGAAAATACTCAGTTAGAAACCGTCCTAATTTTTATAATTCAGTTATTGAATAAATATTGGAAAAAAAACTGTATTAACATATTGCCAATTGTCATCCACTATAGTATTTGAACTTGATTGGATGAATAAAAACATATTTGATTAGCAATTGAAAATTTGTACAAGATATATATCAGGAGAGTGTAACCTAATAGAAAGAATTGAATAAAAATGTTAAAGTCTTTTTGTAGTATGACAAAAAATTATTGAAAAAATTACAGTTTCACAATTTTCACGAGTATTTCCCTTATGGAGCTAGTACATGCTGATTTTCACAACTGAAGAGGCTAGTGGTGTCCTATTGTATATATATATATATATATATATATATATATATATATATATATATATATATATATATATTTTAAAACAACATAGGTTATTCAAATACAAGAATATTTATTAATTTATATTCAAAGCTTTTCGTTGTATTCTTGTATTTGAATAACCTATGTTGTTTTAAATTATCAAACAAGAAAACGTATTATATATATATATATATATACATTAAAATGGTAATATGTTTTCTTGTAATATAGTTAATAAATTTAAAAATATTTCAAAAACAAGAATACTTTTATTAGTACGTATATTATTGAAAGCTTCTCGCCGATAAAACAGTACCACAATATTTAGAAAAAATAATTATGTAACAAAATATTTTTAAAATTTTTGTAATACACACACACACACACACACACACACACACACACACACACACACACACACACACACACACACACACACACACACACACACACACATATATATATATATATATATATATATATATATATATATATATATATATATACATACACCATATTGTATTGTGTATATGATTCATTTATTTATCCGCATAATTGAAGTTAACCTATAGTGCGCACATAAAATATTTTTATTTCAATTTATTACTAATATTAACTAATGATCTGGTTCCCAAATCGAGACACAGGATTTTGGGATGCTTCTACCTCCTAACATTGCCGATTTACTGATTAGCACGAACCTGAAGGAGGGGGTTTGACTGGGCGGAGCACATCCTGAAAAGATTCTCAACTGCTGTTGATTAGGGAACAAGATTTACGCGAGTCAGCAGTTTTTTTTTTTGTAACAAATTAAACGTCAGTTTACTGAGTTAGCACGTAACAATTTACGTGTGTGAGAAAACAATCTCAGTTTTAAAACATATTTCGGAGTTTGTGTTTGTTAGTTTTAAGGTTTTTCTTGAGGTAAAAAATATCTTTTAGTGAAGATTGTCTGATCACTTCATCGTAGTGAAACCAATGATTTATACCCGATAAAGAAGATAGAAGGAACTGAATAAAAAAGTTAAACGTAGAACTTCCTTGTATAATTACGGCCCCAAATAGTAGTAGTAGTTAGAGGGTCGCTAGATTCTTGACCACTTTGGGCTTAGGAAACAAAGACGTTGTAGTGCATTGTTTTAATAGCCATTCAGTCAATAGGACCTCCGCGACAATGATAATCGATTATTCGACGACCTCGAAAGAATAGTTCCAGCGTACATTGAAACTGTTTCACGTTACGAAAACTTAAACGTTATAGTTCCACAAAACATTTTCCTAATTTACTCCTTGATAAGTGCTAAACGGTAGTACAAACGAAATGACAACCGCTCATGTCACTACGGATATTTTAACAATCAGTGAAAAATATCATCTGTTTTCAGTGAGTTTATTTTGGTATTTTAAGGTGAAGAACACATTAAAATTATTTTAAAATCTTAAGGATAAGTTGACACGTAAGTAGAATGAAGATGGGGAAATAAATCTCTTCTAGGTCTAGAAGATGGGAGAAAGTATTGGTTCATGAACAACAGGGTCTTAGCTCTGGAACTTTCTTAATCTTGCTCCAGGTCTTAGACAGATATCTTACCTTTCTACCTCGATGGATATAGGAAAGTGTAGTATTAGGTTGGTATGTGTAGGTATGGCAGAGACATAAATCTCCTCCAGCACAGGGAGATGGGAAGAAGTTTTGGTTCATGTACAACAGGGTCTTAGCCCTAGAACCTTTTTTAAACTCAGTCCCTATAAGAGTCTTAGAGAGATATCTAAGGAGGGTCCTATCTATACGTCCCTGGACACGTCAGCCATGCTTTCTCTATCTCGTACAGTAGGAGATTTTAGATGCCAAATAATATTAACAATTTTCCCCTTGCACTGTAGACTGTTCTAGTATTATAGCGCTGTATCTCTGGAGCACGCTTATTGTACTGAGTTGCGGCAAACGCTTTTTTGTCATTGTATGTAGTAATATCTACAAGGAAGGATTCTGCTGGCAACATATTGTCGAGAGATCGCGATATTTGTTCAGCTGTATTTCATCGCTCTGTGATTAACCTATTTACTAATGGCTTCCTGCTGTACGTAATGGTTCATACGTGATAAGTGGGAATATGGCGAAGGGGGAATGTTTAATGCGGAATGTTTACTTATTGGATTAGATATATTGAAGTGTTCTCCATATATAGCGTGGTCAAGAAATCAGGTGTGCAATGCGATTTGCAGAGGTTGGCTTTACACGAATAAGGTCAGTGTTTATTACAACACATCTTTCACTGATGGACTAGCAAAAAGATATTGTTGCACCAGTCTTAACGTCTAGTATTTTGTTTTAAGAAATGCTCAATTTAAAAGGAATAAATTTATGAAAAATTATAGTGCCTATTTTTCCCCTTAAAAAAAATTTGTATTCTTTAGAAATTTTTAGAAAATATTTGATCATAAACAAACATGCTGTCATGCAGTGGCGTAGCGATGAAGATATTTTGGGAGGGATGACCTAAGGAGTCAGGGTATACCTTCCCGGAAAATTTTGAAAATTTTTATCTCTAGGAATCATATTGTATGCTACTTCGGCATTAAAAATTACACAACTGTTGGGTTGTCGGGAACTTGTTTTGATAAAAATCTAGTGCTGTTATATAAGTTAATATTTTCTGCTACAATAATTAATTCATTTGGGGAGGAGGGCACGTGCTCCCTGTGGCCCCCTCTGGCTATGACCCTGTGTGGGTGAGTATATTACTCTAGTCCAAGTATGTTGTAATTTTATTGCCTTACTTACCGCCTGAAAATACTGCATAAGATCCACGTGAATTATCACACAGTATAGTGTGGACCATGTAACCGTGCACTTGACCTTGAGAGATCGCACGAGATTTCTCGTGTACTACCAGTTCTTAAAATATGTTTAATAAGTAGAGTGTTCTACATACCAACAGCTTCTGCATCCGATATAACTACACATATTTAAGATTGTTTGTTATATCGAAGCTGTACCGAAGTTAAGTTATCTAAATTATTCATACTGACTCTTTATCTCCCGTCTCGCCTACTGCGACCTCTTGAGAGAGACCAAGTTGACGGTTACGTGGTCCACACTATACCTAAAAATATTTTTAGTAATATATTATTTTAATAATGCAATTGGCCCTTGATGTTTAAAACATTAAATTAACACAACAAATAAACAGAATATATTTTAATAATTGCAATAAAACTAATACATATGTGTATGTTGCAGGTGAGTACACAAGTCATAGTAACAGCCAAGACAATATCACAAGATAAGGCCAGCACTTACCTAATCTCTAAATACATTATTGTAAGTTATAATGTAATTTAGTATGTGGTATACAACCCGTGGCAATGGTTATACAAAGGTGAAGTTTTATCCGGTCCTTTCACTTTCGCAATGTTGGGAATTTGCATCGGCTTTAAGGAATCTAGCTAGGGGAGACGTGCTCTCTTGGGAAATACACGATATTTTCACCTTTCCAGAAGAACAATGAGGAACAATTCTCTTGCTTTTGAGTGAATTCATCGTTTATCAATTTTATTATAGAGTATATATAAAATAAAATACTTTCGTATAAATGAGAGAAAATGTGTTGTTAGAACATCTGACTATTTCTTTGATAACTATATATTTGTTTTCTCTAGAAATTAACAATTAAGTAACCCAATGTCGCTTAAAAGTGATTTCACTGATTTTTAATGATTAAATATTAACGATCACTATCTCACTATCAGTAATCTATTCTACATTTCAATTAGAAAGTCATCATCATCCTTGAGAACAGCTAATACGACAACTAAAACTCAATTACCTAACTCTAATCTATAATTAGCATAATCGCCCTAAACTAAAATTATATTACAATATAGTCCTACTATAATGTCATTAAAACTAGACCTATAGGAAGTAATATACTGTAATTAGTTTGATCCTAAATAAAAGGTTTTATAACTAAAATTATAGATATGGTGTATTATTATTCTTTCTGATGAAGGTAACTTTGTCATTAAAGTGAGTTGGTTTGGTTATTATTTTATAGTTCACTGTATTCACTAGTATAGCTAAAACGTTTTGCCACACACTCTTAAACCAAAATTATCCCTAACGGTGACTTAAATATGTTTATGGATAAGTGATTCATATTTTTTGGAAAATTACTAAATAAATAAATAAATATATATATATATATATATATATATATATATAAGCTTATATATATATATATATATATATATATATATATATATATATATATATATATATATATATATATATATATAAGCTTATATATATATATATATATATATATATATATATATATATAAGCTTATATATATATATATATATATATATATATATATATATATATATATAAAATTTATTAGGAATATACTGTGGTTGAATGTAATAATAATACACAATAACCTCTTAACCACAAACCTTTTTTATTTTACCCTTATGTACATTTCAGTTACCAAGTAACCAACCCCAGAGGGATAACATACAAAGACAGTCGTATGTATATATATATATTGAAAGACTTACAAAGTACAGTTAACCTTATAAATCAATATTTCAATCAAGTACGAACTGTCGCAGGTGTAAAAATAGAAAGATATTTTAGTACCATGTTAAACTTTTATTAATTTTATTAGCACATATAAGTTTTGAAGGTTTCGAAACCTTGATCAGTAGAATGTATCACGGTACTTTGTAATTTTATTCCGTTATAACAATGTACTGCTATTGTAGTCTTTTCATAACCTACTCGTACGTTAGTATTTTATATCACGATAAGCAATTACACTTTACTACGTTGCAACCTCAGATTGTATTACACTTTCACAATCCTACCCCTATACTGAGGTGGCGCAGATAAACACTTCTATGTGATTATGGTAGAAGGTTGTTATACTTTGAGGAAACTAGCTGCGATTCCTTCTACCTTCACTGGAAGGGGTATTTATTTTTGTGTTTTAATTCTACATATCCCACCCTTACAATAACACAATTCTACCTGTATAAGTGGGTGGCGTAGGTAAATACTTCCATATGACCCTGGAGACGATAGTTATACTTTGAGGATGCGAGCTGCGATTCCTTTTACCTTCGAGTACCACGAGGTATTTATTTTTGTGTTTTAATTCTACATATCTCACCCTTATAATAACAAACTTCTATCTGTATAGTGGGATACCTGAAAACACTTTGATATATATATATATATATATATATATATATATATATATATATATATATATGACCCTGGTATAGGGTAGTTAATTTTGTAGAACTGAGTTGAGGTTCCTTAGAGCTCACAGTACTAAGGCATATTTATGTTTTTACAATAATTCTACCTCTTTCCCCTTCCACTGTCAAAAATTCCTACCCCTACATTGATGCAGGTCCAGACCAATAGCAGAACACTACCAAGCAATAATTGCTTCAATGTAGGGTACGTGTGAAGAATAAATTTATTTGCTATTATTTACTGTTGAAGTTTTTTATTTTCCAAATAATTTTCGTTAAAACAATTTTTTAGTGATTCCTCAGCATGATCTGTATGAGCATGATCTGTATGAGCATGATTTAACAATTTGTAAAACTTTGAAGCCCGTTTATCATGATCTCTACTCAATTTGCGAGTATAAAAAAAATAACCAAGCACTACAGTACTTTAAACGTTTTAGGCGAAGTTGCCATGACGGTAAAGTCTGTTATTTGTCTGTTGTAAAGTGTGTTTCCTTCTGCGCGTGAAATGAGTTACGCACTAACCTGAAGGAAATGAAGAGACCGTCCAAGCATGGAGGTCTGGAGACCTTTAATACGTTCGAGCTAAAGAGAAGCGGAGTCTCGTCAGATACTCTTTGCTACGTCATGGATATTTAACGCAAATATGAGAAGCCATCATGTGTCAGTTCTGTCGTGTAACTCCTCATTCAAGTATGTAGTCTTTAGTTGTGTTGAGTGGGCTAATCTGGGAGAAAGTTTAAAGGTAGGACGATGCTACGACCACTGAACTTTTTACCTTTCCAAAATAGGCTACATTCAACAAAATTTAATTCTATTTATTATTTCCTTCATTATTCTTTTTATTTATTGTAAGTGATAGTTTTTTTTTTATTTCTATTGTTTTAGTTTTTCTATAATACTCCTTGTTTCTATATTTTCCTATGTTTTTATTCCTTAGTTTCATTTATTATTGTTCTCTAGTATCGTTTTAGTTGTATTTTGTAACTTTTAGTTTTAGATTAATTTTACTTTCAGCTATAGGTTTAGATTATCGTTTTATTGGAGGCACCCCCTTCTTTGGGTTTTCTCAAAAATAAATATTAATTACAACCTGAAGGTTACGAACTTCGGAAATTTTTTCGTGGAAACAAAATTTAGAGAAGATTGTATTAAAACTGTATAGGTCTATAGTACTGTTAGTATTGGGTGTATGTTAAGAATGAATTTCATCAGTGTTGCTGTGAAAGCAGTTGCTTTCTTCAATCTTATATGTTTAATTAAATTAAATAATAAACATAGTAATAATAAATATTTGAAACATACATTTTTTTAAAATAGTGTTTCTTAAATAGATTAAAAAAAGTTTAAAGTTTAAAAACGTCTCATCAGGAAGTCAATTTAAAATCAATTACAAAATTGTACTGAACGCCCAATAACTTAGTAACTTATTAACCTAGTAACCAAATATTATTGTATTAGTGTCGTCTAAGTCCAAGCAATGGCTAAAGTTTCAAGTATCTAACTTCGGGAAGTTACCAGTCGTTTAAAATCAATTACAAAATTATTACCTAACCGACAAAACAAGCTGAGGGAATAAGTATTATAATTAATATACTTACAACAAATATTTAACTCAGAATCATTAGTTCTGACCATTATCTTTAAAAGGGAATTTATTTGGGGAAATGTTTTACCTAATTTTTCGTTTGGATCTTAATCGTACTAATATCGATTTATAGTATCAGTAGGTTTTGTAAAGGTTATTTAAAATCATCGTTTAGATGATCTATATACAGTAATGGAATTGAACACTTCAAAATTAAACGTAAAAAAATTCATCATTTTAAATTATGTTTATATATACATAATAAAATAAGCAGCTTTTTGAAAGCATATAGTACAAAATGTTTTGCTGAAGTAATCGGAAATATAATGTACACAATTTCCATAACTAAGTCCTTGGCTCATGCAATAGTAAGTTTCAAGCCCTCCATTTGCCCTAGTCGTGCGCCAAGTTTTCTAAATCCTATTGATTTGTAATCGATATTCCTGCAAGATCCGTTTAATCTTCAACTTACGTCTAAGCCTAATCTATTTGTAATTTAGTACCTAATGAGAGGTGTCTTGTTAGTTGGTTGTCATTGTGAAAAGTTTTTTATTACAAATGTTTGTAACTTTCATAAGAAATTGTTGTTTTTAATGTGAATTCTTAAAACAATTTATAGACGTCTTATTTGAGCTGAATATTTACACGATTTTACTTCACTCCTCCATAACCTAACTACCTCCGGGATTTAAACTTGAAAGTTCACCTTTATAAATTTATGCCTTCCTTATGACAATTAGAACAATGT
Organism: Prosapia bicincta; assembly: GCA_036971475.1. NCBI lineage: Eukaryota > Metazoa > Arthropoda > Insecta > Hemiptera > Cercopidae > Prosapia > Prosapia bicincta. The sequence continues at coordinate 41,652,830 of JBAIZL010000003.1, forward strand.
AGGCCTATGCGAATAGTTTTTAAAAACCAATATTGTCTTTGCTAGTGATAGGCTAGAACTATTTTATTTTTTATTTTGGAACGTTCTAGTATTTCTCATTGTCGCTACCCTCTGCACAACACTTAGGCCATCACTCAAAAGAGATGCAAGTGGCGATATATATTGCAGTTTTTAATCTACCTTTTAGACTCCCTTCAAGCTAAACATTCAGTTAGAATTTTACTTTAAACGCTCGTCGTTTGAGTTCAAAGTAATTGATATTGTGATTCAGCAATAGTTAATTAGATTATTCTTTTTTGTAGCAAACATTACTTCAATTTTGTAGAAAAAAATAGTAGTGGTTATTTTTTGTAATTTCTCCTAAATTTGGAGAATTCAAGTTTTATTGAATAAAGAAATTATATGTTTGAGTACACGTTACTGCCTTCCCTAATATTATATTGTATGTTATATTCCTACAGCATAATGTTAGTAAAGGCCGAAACCTGTACTGAAATATATAGAAGTATTCCTAACAGAAATGAAGATTAGTATATTAAGAATTTCTATAAAGAAAATACTTTAATCTTTAAAATATGTTTTAATGTTTGTATCATAGTTTACTCTTTTGCTTCCTCTTCTTCTAATTTCATCAAATATGTTGATATTTAACCTTGCTTGCAAGGTTATACGTAAAACTTTGAATATTTGTAGTAAATGATGTATGTTTGGTGACAACATAATTTCAAACATTTTTGCAGGTTATTTACAAAATTTATACGAATGTAGTAACTGAAAATTAAAAAAGGAAAACTAGAAATTTGGAAAAAATTAAATACAACTTACAACATGCTAAATAATTTTTTGTTACAATTCAGCATGTTGCATAAATAATTGTTAATGTAAAAATCGACCTTGTTTAAAAGAAATTTTTGTTTATAAAAATGTTTTATGACAAGCTAGTCAAAATAGCGCCATCTTAAAAAATACGTAAACCAATGAAAAACCTTTTCTGAATATAGAAGGGTGGGGTGACTTCGAATCTTGTGATAGGTTACCGTCAGAAAAAGTGTTTCGTCTATCTTCCACTATTTACGCTGGACGGAGGACGAACATGTAGTCATTAAATTTTGTGTTAAACTTAAAATAACTTATTAAAAAAATATTTTAAAAATTTATTAACAACGGGGAAATGTTCTATTAGTGGCTTTGTTACGTTTATAATATTATTTTTTAAATTAAAATAACTTATGAAGGTGAACGCGTGTAAATTATTATATGTACTAACAAATCCACGCAAGGTATGTTTTAAATTTAATTCTTGATATTTTTCGATACGTCTAAAACCAGTATATATATATATATGTCTATCTCTCTCTCTCTCTCTCTCTCTCTCTCTCTCTCTCTCTCTCTCTCTCTCTCTCTCTATATATATATATATATATATATATATATATATATATATATATATATATATATATATATATATATATATATATATATATATATATTATAACTTAACTTGCCAATACGTTGGGCGTCATATTATAACTTAACTTTGGTTGTAATTTAAATTATTTTAAATGTTATTTAATTGCCTTACCTATTGAAGTCACCTTCAGGTTTATAAAAGAATTAACAATTTTATCAATTTTTAAACATCACTTGCATTTATTTTCCTTAATTAACTCTACAAATTATTCAAAAAAATTTATTAATATTGAGCAGTGACAGGCTCGATAACTTAACTAAATTACAGTATAAAAGGTGGACTTCTGAGGCTTTAGATTCAATTAGAATAAAAACAGTAGTAAAATTATATTTTTGCTCTCGGGGTCGCTATTATGGGAACTTTGCTTTAAACTTGAAATGGTGAATAGAATTATATTTATAAATTTTGATGAATTTAAAATTTAGGTTAAACTAGAAGATAGATGTCTGTTGCTACACTTATAATTTAAATATACTTATAGTTCGGACGAGTCCCTGGAATAGTGGCTTGTTCACTTCCGCTAACACTTGACACAATAAACTTACTTTATATAAAAAAAACTTTTACTTCCCACTTTACTAAAATTTACAAAAAAAACTATTTAAACTAACAAACTTCTCCCTTTACACTTTCATCCTTGTCCCCACCAACCTCCTGCCTTGCTCCGAGACTCTTTTTCAACTCCCCTTAGTTCTTAATTTTCTAAACCTAACGGTACATGTTTAAAATTCCCCAGGCTATATCGGCCGCTGGAAATTTCACAAAGCTTGGACCTTTGTCTATTTGCCGGACTCCCCTTATAAATTTCCTGGAAAGAATAATGACCTGCCTTGGGTACCTGCTTTACCAGCACCAGAAAACTATTTGTATTTCTTTGCTAAAATATTATAGATGATTTATTTCGCAACTAGCTTAATTCAATCTAAAGCCTCTTACTTTATGTTATAGAGTCCCCAGAATTTTAAAATTAATTTTGTTTGATTTCTTAAATTTAAATTTTACAATATTTGAATGCTGACATCAAAGAACAATTTGTTTTAAATTCTTCACCAATCTTAAACTTCTAATACATTAAACTTTACTATAGTTAAACCTCTTATATCCTAAACATTTCACTTATAAATATTACATAATTATCAATCACATCATACAAATTAATACTCTTTCTTTAAACTTAAATCTGAAAGTTCACAATGCCATTGTTCATCATATGATCCTAACCATTAATTATTTATGCATGAAAATCTAAATATTTTATACAATTATTTAATTACTTAATATGGGTTTGTGATACCTTTTTAACATTCTACAATTAAATTTACCCTTAAGTTTACCATTAATTATGGAAGTAAGTTGGTAACTGCTATTACCAAGACATTTCTTAATTTCGTAGGGCCCTTCATAAATTTCTAAGAATTTGCTGTTTACAATAATTGAATGCTATGACATAAAGAACAATTTGTTTAAATTCTTCATCCAATCTTAAATTTCTAATACAAATATAACCAACTTAATAAGGTTTATTACCAAAAAAAGGAGAATATTAATTTCTTTTACTTAAGACGAGTATTTTTTTTTTTACAGGGTTAAGATTCATTTTAAATAAAACAACCAAGCAATTGCGTTTAGCTAAATTTACATATTAAAATCACTAACAGTTAATTATCATTATCTTACAATTTTAAAACATGTCATTCAATTAATATCTGCAATTAATGTCTTCAATTAATGTCATTCAAACAATATGCTGCATAATTAATTATTAAACTGAATAAAATAATTCAATTGTTAAATATTATTAATACTAACCAAAACAAAGTGTCGCAAATATAATGTTATAATTATAGATTAAATTTACTCCGTTTTGTGACATTGTTTTAGTGATCAAATAATTTAGTTGACAATGTCTCACTTAAAACTATTACAAAATAGCTGACAGATGCAGTAACTTAATTGAAAGCATTACAAGTTTATAAAAAATTAAAATTAATATGCATACGTTCCTAAATGGTTTATAATTGTAATACTGTTATACCTTCTCAATTAACCTCAAATTTCATTAGTTACCATAAACAAATAATTATTCTCCAATTTATATTAGAACATTTTGTGTAGATCATTTCTCTTATCAATTATTCCATAATTACAAATCACAACATACAAATTAACAATCTTTCTTAAAAATTAAATGTGGAAATTTTACAATTCATTTTACTTGTTTAGCTAAATAATAATTTTATCACTTCCTAATTAATTTTCCCTTTGCGCAGTTGATTAAATTTAAGTTCGTTATTCATTGTTTATTATTTTTTTTCGTAGCACAGATATTATTATTATTATTTTTATAAAACAAGAAGTATTATATGAGTTTGGTTATTTACAACAAACGTTCAACAAAGGGTCGCACTGTCCTTCCGAGATCATTGTACTTGAGTCTTGCAGGTGTTTTCCTCGCTCAAATGGGGTATTTTTGTTACTACAGCAAAATTGACCTGGCTCTGATGGTTTTTCATTAATTACACTTGGCTGGTTTGATTCCTTCACAAAACGATTAATTTCATTCCGTTGTCTAATCCCGTGTCTTTGACTTAATTGGTCTGGACTATGGTGTGATGTTAACAGAAAGTGTTCCTTTTGTTGAAAGGGAAATTCTGTAACTAGGTTGAAGACTGCACTTTTAGTTTTTATTCCTTTAGTGATTACAGTTGCTGTAACATTTGGGTCAAAAGATCGTGCGAATTTCTTAATTATTACTTCCTCTGATATCCCTTGAACATACAATAAATTTTGTCCGACGTTCTCTAACATGTTGATAGGTCCCTTTCGAATTTCTACAGACGTCAAATGATTTTTGTTTTGTTTACGGTGGTCGTCTAACTTTTTTAACTCAATGTTGTCAGTAATAGATTGTCCCGTGTTAATTTTTAGTATGTTTAAATCTCCCGCTTGTTTTAGTTGTTGATCTTCACAAATTAATTCCTCGTCCGCTAATTTAGTTTGTGTTGTATCAATTTTATTGTTTAATTCTAAGCTTTCATAATTCAATTGTACCTTGTCCTTAACTAATACATCATTAAATTCTTCTTTAAAGTCTTCATTGTTCTTAACTAAATTATCATTAATTTCTTCTTTAACTTCTTCATTGATTTCGTTATCTTTATTAATTATTTTATCTAATTTGTCATTAAATTCATCTAATTTACTATTTAAAGTTTCCTTTAAATCTTGTGTAGTTTGATCCATTTTTTCATCTAATTTACTACAGGTTTTTCTTAAATCTTGTGTATTTTGATCCATTTTCGCACTTAATAATTGCAGTAACTGTAGCATATCTATTCCGGTGTTAACCCTAGTCCCTACAATTGTCTCTGTCCCCACACCCAAATTTTTTTCATCTACTTTATTCATGATTTAAAGTTTCTTCCCTAATAATGTTCTATAGTCTTAATAATGTTCACAGTTTTTTATTAAATTTCCTTAATTAACACTCTTATTCAGGCCAACAGATTAATAAATTTGTTTATTAATTTATGATTTATATTCACCATTTCTATTTAACCTTGCCATCTAGTTGGGCGACATATTTATAACTTAACTTGCCAATACGTTGGGCGTCATATTATAACTTAACTTTGGTTGTAATTTAAATTATTTTAAATGTTATTTAATTGCCTTACCTATTGAAGTCACCTTCAGGTTTATAAAAGAATTAACAATTTTATCAATTTTTAAACATCACTTGCATTTATTTTCCTTAATTAACTCTACAAATTATTCAAAAAAATTTATTAATATTGAGCAGTGACAGGCTCGATAACTTAACTAAATTACAGTATAAAAGGTGGACTTCTGAGGCTTTAGATTCAATTAGAATAAAAACAGTAGTAAAATTATATTTTTGCTCTCGGGGTCGCTATTATGGGAACTTTGCTTTAAACTTGAAATGGTGAATAGAATTATATTTATAAATTTTGATGAATTTAAAATTTAGGTTAAACTAGAAGATAGATGTCTGTTGCTACACTTATAATTTAAATATACTTATAGTTCGGACGAGTCCCTGGAATAGTGGCTTGTTCACTTCCGCTAACACTTGACACAATAAACTTACTTTATATAAAAAAAACTTTTACTTCCCACTTTACTAAAATTTACAAAAAAAACTATTTAAACTAACAAACTTCTCCCTTTACACTTTCATCCTTGTCCCCACCAACCTCCTGCCTTGCTCCGAGACTCTTTTTCAACTCCCCTTAGTTCTTAATTTTCTAAACCTAACGGTACATGTTTAAAATTCCCCAGGCTATATCGGCCGCTGGAAATTTCACAAAGCTTGGACCTTTGTCTATTTGCCGGACTCCCCTTATAAATTTCCTGGAAAGAATAATGACCTGCCTTGGGTACCTGCTTTACCAGCACCAGAAAACTATTTGTATTTCTTTGCTAAAATATTATAGATGATTTATTTCGCAACTAGCTTAATTCAATCTAAAGCCTCTTACTTTATGTTATAATATATATATTTATTTATTTATATATGATACCAGCGTGGATAAACCTAGCTTGTCATAAACATTAGTAAAGGACGTGAACTTTTTACACGTTTTATTTTATGATGTTAAACATGTAAAATAACAATTTTTTAAGTGTAATATTTTAAGTGTTTCAAAATTAAACCTTTATTGTAAATACAAACGAGAATTTTAATGTAACCTGTCTTATTAAGAATGATTTGGATAGACAGATAAATCTGCCTAAGCCTAATTGTAAGATACAATTTTTAAGGAAAATAATTGACCCGGTGAGCCTTATCAAGGTATAAAGAATAAAGATAGTTGAAGTTTTTTGAATAAATTAAAGCGCACTACCATTTTCAAATTACCAAGGGGATACAAACTAATAATCTCAATGTTTACATGTAAGTATGAAATTGGCGCCTAAATATTGTAACGGTTTCCATTAACAAAATTAACGTTTTATTAATTTTTTAGAGCCAATCCTGTCTTACCTTGATAGTTTGTATTTTTATACTAATATAGCCATTTAGTTTTATACAATACTAGCTGTACCCAGTCACGCTTTGCTGTAGTACATTGTGGTTGCATGGAAGAGAAATAACGAACTAAACACAGCACGTTTTACGGAGTTTTAATTATGCAATACCTCAGAGGCTAAGGTAATACAGACCTAAGGATATGTCAGTTTTTGACCGAACCGTTGCTAGAACTAATCTGATAAGAAATGTTTTCCTAGTTCCTAAGAAGAAGTTCACCCCAACTCCGTCATTTATCATAAATGACGTGGATTATACGAACGTAATTGATTAGAAATATAACCGGAGATTATCAGTATTGTAACTCTTCACAGCGTGAATCCCTATCAAATGAAGCAGTCACAGTTGGGGTGGGGGCTGGCATTCCCAAATAACTTCTACTTACGATTTGGCGAACGTCGCAACTCAATCACGACATGATCACACACAAGTAGCTCGATTAAAGTGAATATTTGATTTAGATTCTATAACAATCTGAATGGGATTTAAGTGAGTACGTTTTTTTGTTAATAAGCAAATTAATAGGGAAAAAGTAATATTTCACATGTAACTTGGGTTGTCGTTAGTTAGCATAAGGGGTGATCGCTTCGCTTGCGGCAGATGGCGTGGTTGTTGGTATAGCTGACCTTTAAAAAAGCTTTTAATTTTGGTCGCTGTTATGTTACTGACGAGAACAATAGATGAAAACAATCTTTGAAATTGGCTGTATGTCTTGTAAAAATTTGACCTTAATCACTGTGGAACATTTTGAGTTTTTGCAGCGTAACGGACCAACATAAACACTTTTATATATAAAAATAATAGTACTTTTTAATGAAATTGTTCACCTGATACTGAGTTGAGCACAATTATAATACAAAATATTTAAACTGTGGTTAAATAATAATAAATAATACTAAAAATTCTCTAATCACAAACATTTTATTTTTAGCTAATGTACATTTCGGTTACCATGTAACCATCCTCAGAGGCATAGTAACCTAGACTCAAAAGTCTTTTTAGCACTAATTACAACTATCATGCCAAATCAACCGTCAGCGAGTTTAAAGTTTGCTTAAGTAAACTTATACAGTACAGTTTCGATAATTCGAGGTAGATGGGACCGAGACCCCCTTGGATTACCGAAAACTCGGATTTCACAAAAATACATTCTTGTGCATTAGAAAAAAAAACAGGAGTTCTAATGAACCCTAATACTAAAATTAAGAATGTACAAAATATGTTTATAGAATTTTTTTTCCAGGCGAAAAACCTATCAAGGTTATCATCGCCTAATGTTTATAGAACATTATTGATTACAGTAATTGCATAAATTAATGTTGCTTTGGAATACATTGTTCATGACGGTTGCTACATTCTTTTAGAAAAAGTTGTCAAGTGCTTCTGCGTTTGCAAAACCTTTCAGTTTCGGGCACAAACTCATTAAAAAACCATTCTATGAATAGTTCTCTAACCATCCAATCAGCTCTTTAATTCTTATATGAAATCGGCAATGCTGAGGAAATGTTACTAGACTCCGGAGGCTTAGCCGACTCGATGTAACTACAGCTCGAAGAATCGAAACTAGGAATTTCGAGCCTCTACTGTATTTTTTTAATAAATAAATCAATTCTAACGTGACACTTTCATAGTTGTAAAATAGCTATATTCTATTATAGTGTAATTCTAAATACTATTCCAATATCAAATGTTATTAAACTTCGATTGTTTACATTTTACACACATGCAACTCAAACATACATTCTAAACAAGGAACAAGTGATTTTATGAGTTGGGAACTAATGAAATTGCTGGATAAACGGACGTAAAGTATCATCTTGAAACCAAAACCTGATTTTACAAACCTATTCCTTTGTGAAATAATTATTTAGTAACAGTGACAATATATTATACCACATCGATATAGCCTATGTGTGGCTCAATACAGTATACTCATTAAAAATAATAAAATACTCTTACACTAGAAAGACCAGAGTACTGGACCTGGGTAACCTAAAAGACATGAGTTTTTCTCTTCGTGCTTGTACAGAAGCAAACAAATTTTTGATAAGGTAATGATATAAAAGGTTTTCTTTGTTACATGGCCTTTTAGGAAAACTTTGTCTAATTAAATCTTTATTCACTTTAGAGATTGAATACGTCTCGTTCTATTCAGCTGTGTATATGGTGCAAAGTTGCTGCTTCAACATCTTTTTTTTTAAGGTAAAAAATTGTATATTTCCAATTCTAAAGGGGATTTTTAGCATTAAAAAACTGTCTGCAAAACATTATGCCCGGAGCACACCAGCGTCAGGGGGGCAGAGAAGAGACCTTCTTTTGAACCTGGTAAATAATATTAATTTTTATATGTGACCCTCGTAAGTTAATGATCGCCTCTCTACTTGTTAGGTTTTGCACTCTTACCTATTATTTACAAAACTATTTACAGTCTTCATGGGGGATAATAATCAGAAAGGTTGATAAATGCCGTAAAACGCACATCGAACATGGTAGTAGTTGGGCTGTCCGAACCCAGGGGCAACAAATCCAGGACTTGCAAGAAGGACTTGCTCTTACATACTGGTTCCCTAGCATCTGTTGACACCCCCCCCCCCAGTGTTTGACTTGACTAGACACCTCAAGGTCTAAACTAAAAAGGCATAAGGCATAATCATTTGAATTTCTGGAAGAGACAAGACGACATGGGTTGTTTATGTCGCTTCCTATGTTTTACTTAAGAGTGATGGTATAAAAATATGCTTCCTTATAAAAATAATTTTTCGTTTTTATTATATATAAACATGATTGTCATGTATAAATGTACATAATTGTCTTGAATGTTTAATAGAGTGAGATTGCATTAACAATGAAAATAAATTCAAAATAATAAAAACATTTATTTAAAAAACCTTGTTCCAACATTTTTTGTGTTTTCCCTAAAGAGAACCAACCAATACTACCTCTAAGAAAGATTAACTGAAGAATTTTAAGATTTCGGTCACGATGCACGACATAATCTCATGTTTAATACGAGTATTAAATGTCACGCTGCACGTAATGCAAATTCCGAGCGACGCCGCCATTTTAAATATGGCCTTTTATTGATTTTCCTTCCCCTTTTCATAGGTAAAACGCGTTTACTATGATGTGTTTGTTATTTATCATTGGCAGCGTTATTTTTATGTTGTGATTTGTATCTGTGTGGTATGTTTTGTGTAATATATGGGTGTGCTTAAGTGTGGGTGTATGAGTGGGTGCGAGCAACAATTTAGGACGCTTGTCAAATATATGTGCGTAAAATTCCCAACGTTAGGAAAATGGGGTTAAAAACGTCTGGGCTAATTGGCTCACGCTCTTTTTGGGTCATCAAGACCTGACTGATTTCTGTAACCTGTGCATAGATGTTTGTGATCAAAGAGAGTACTGAGTGAGATGCGCCACGTGAACGCTTCCGGAAGTAGTCATTGTCACCTAACAACTGTTTAACATTGTGTAATTCATGAAGAAATGGGTTTATATATAATTAGTTATGATGCAAACCCATTTGAAAGACTCTTTGTTAAAACAAAATTGACTGTGTAAAATTGAATCATCCTCATTTTTTAAAAAGCCGGAAAATCAATACTATACATAATTATTATTTTGAGATACAAGCCCTCAAATTTATAAAAGCCATTTTTTTAAAATAAAAAAGTGATGTATACTTAGGTCAGAGTAGCGTTTTTATTAAAGTAAAATAATTATTGCGAAAGTAAAATAATGTTTTAGTAACATTTAATTAAGTACCAAATCGTAAAAGCAGGATCGCAAATTATGAATTTCTTATATGATGAAGCACTATACGAAAATTGGGAAATAGATTATTTACACATTTGAAATGGGATGGAATATTTCGCCGGCACTTATCAGAAATAGAACTAAACTAGGATACAAGGAGCTTCGAGTTTTATGGCCAGCACATACATGACTGCATCTGTAATGGCCTGTGACGCGGTTGGACGTTGTTCACGGCCTCCTTTTAACAGATGTTTCCAAACGTTCAACTTGTCTGAATCAAAAACGTACATGTAAATACCGAAAGCTATAAAACGAAAGGTTTCGATGGTCAAGGCAGGGATTCTCGCTCACCTTACACTCTACAAGGCTCAGTAGTATACCTCATTGTTGTGCCAGACGAATATGTATGGGGAATCATATATTGTGAAGTAGAGTATTGTGCCTTACAGGACACGACGTAATGTCTACAATAATGAAGTGGATCGACGGTCGCTTGGTACAGGGATTTAAAGAATTCAGCCAAACAAGGAGATTAGGACTCGAAATGGATGCATGAAAAACATTTTAGAAAATTTCCATTGGAATTGCTGGAGAGCCGAGTAACGGGTTTCCTTACGCCTCTTTACCCGGATGAGAGCGGGTATGTTTCAAACACGCGACCCTGCTCCTACGTACCGTTATTTCCAAATATTCCGAATATCCGAAGGTTATTACGTGTTTACCTTATTATTACACCCACATAGCTTATTTGATTTATTTCTTACAAGAAGAATAATAGTTAGACCCAAAATACCCTTTATATCCTTGACATTGCATAATTAGGTCAACTTCAGGAAACCAGTCCTGTCGAAGCATAGTGACAATTTACCCTATTCCCAGTGACTCATTGTGTCTATCCGTATGGGCAACTAATCCAATTGTCCTTTACTATATCCCCGACATTGCGTAATTAGGTCTACTTCATGTAACCAACCCTGTCGAAGCATAGTGACAATTTCCCCTACTTCCAGTGACTCATTGTGTCTATCCCTATGAGCAACGAATCCAATTGTCCTTTCCTATATCCCCGACATTGCGTAATTAGGTCTACTTCATGTAACCAACCCTGTCGAAGCATATTAACAATTTCCCCTACTTCCAGTGACTCATTGTGTCTATCCCTATGAGCAACGAATCCAATTGTCATTTCCTATATCCCCGACATTGCGTAATTAGGTCTACTTCATGTAATCAACCCTGTCGAAGCATAGTAACAATTTCCCCTACTTCCAGTGACTCATTGTGTCTATCCCTATGAGCAACGAATCCAATTGTCCTTTCCTATATCCCCGACATTGCGTAATTAGGTCTACTTCATGTAACCAACCCTGTCGAAGCATAGTGACAATTTCCCCTACTTCCAGTGACTCATTGTGTCTTTCCCTATGGGTAACGAATCCAATTGTTCTTTCTTACATCCTAGACATTGCGTAATCAGGTCTACTTCATGTAACAAAACCTGTCCAAACAAAGTGACAATTTCTCCTATTTCCACCGAATCATTTTGTATTTCGCTATGCGGAACGAATTCAAACCCCCTCTCTTATATATCCGACATTGCATAATTTCGTATAATTTAGGTAACCAACTCTGTCTAAGCAAATCGACAATTTGGCCTATTTCTAGTGAATCATTGTGTATTTCATTATACGGAGCGAATCCAAACAACCCTCTTATATCACCGACATGTTGTTATTACGTCTAATTCAGGTAAAAACCCTGTTCAAGCATAGTGACAATATCCCCTATTTCCAGTGAATCATTGTGTATTTCACTATCCAGAATGAATCCAAACCCCCTTTCCTTATATCCCCGACATGTCGTTATTACGTCTAATTCAGGTAAAAAACCCTGTCCAAGCAAAGTGATAATTTCCCCTATTTCCAGTGAATCATTGTTTATTTCGCTATGCGGAACTAATCCAAATACCCTTCCTTATATCCCCGACATTGTGTGATTACGTCTAATTCAGGTAACCAACCATGTCCAAGTAAAGTGACAATTTCTCCTACTTCCACTGAATCATTTTGTATTTCTCTATGCGGAACGCATCCAAATTCCCTCTCTTTTATCCCCGCCATTGCGTAGTTTCGTATAATTTAGATAACCAACCCTGTCTACGGAAATCGACAATTTCCCCTATTTCCAGTGAATCATTGTGTCTTTCCGTATGGGTAACGAATACCGTTTCTTATATCCTCGAAATTGCGTACTTAGGTCTACTTCTGGTAACCAACCCTGGCTAAGCAAAGTGAGAATTTCCCGTATTTCCAGTAAATGATTGTGTCTTTCCGTATGGGTAACGAATACCGTTTCTTATATCCCCGACATTGCGTACTTAGGTCTACTTCTGGTAACCAACCCTGGCTAAGCAAAGTGAGAATTTCCCGTATTTCCAGTAAATAATTGTGTCTTTCCGTATGGGTAACGAATCCAATTGCCCTTTCTTATATCCCCGAAATTTCGAACTTAGGTCTACTTCAGGGAACCACCCTGTCTATGCAAAGCTGCAATTCCCCCCTTCTATTTCTGAATCATTGTGTCTTTCCCTCTGAATCATTGTGTCTTTCCATATGCGGAACAAATCCAATTGCCCTTTCTTATATCCTAGACATTGCGTTATTAGGTCTACTTTAGGGAACCAAACCTGTCTATGTAAAGCATCAATTTCCTGCCCTATTTCCAGTGAATCATTGTTCATTTCGCTATGCGGAACGAATCCAATTGTTCTTTCCTACATCCTAGACATTGTGTAACTATTTCTACTTCAGGGAACCAACCCTGTCTAAGCAAAGCGTAAATTTTCCATATGTCCAGTGAATGATTGTGTCTTTCCCTATGCGTAACGAGTCTAATTGCTCTTGCTTACATCCTAGACATTCCGTAATTACGACTACTTCAGGTAACCAACATAAGCAAAGTGACAATTTCCCCTATTTTCAGTGAACCATTGTGTCTTTCCCTATGGGCAACAAATGCAATTGTTCTTTTGTATATCCCTCACATCTCGTAATTAGGTCTACTCAGGTAACCAACCTTGTCCAGGTAAAGCATAAATTTCCCCCTATTTCCTTCACCACTGAATCATTGTGCGTAATGAATTCAAATGTTTTTTTTTTTTTTTTGAAAAGAAGTATGAGTGGTAGACATGTCTTCATTGCCCTGATAGAGAGTAGGTATATTGTAGGTATGCAGACTAGCACACGTGATATCAATATACGGCCCTTATATTCTCTATCAAGGAATATTTTCCCAAGGGGATTTTAATGTTTCCTACATAAATTACAATCATTTCTTATCCTTTACGGGGCTATACTACAGAATCGCATTAAAAGTAAAAGCAAAAGTAATAATAATAAAGAGGAATAGAGAGACAGCTTACCAAGAAGGTGCAAGTTGGTAAGTTGTTTTCGTTTTATATATTAATGATATAACTAAGAGATCTTTAGGAAGCTCTTCGTCCCGCAGAGAAAGGAAGGGTTGTTACGTGCTGCAATAAATATGGAGCGGTACAAGAGAAACTCTGAAGGCCTTGCTTGTTGTAAAAGGGATTCTCAGAAAGCAAAACTAATTGATTAAAGTACACAAAGTCGGAACCATTGTCAAATCAGAGATAATGGTGATTCAGATGCCATGCCTATAACAACAGTAAACCCGGCCGATGCGGTTGTTCTGTTTAAATATTAAGGAGTACGTTAGGAGTTAGGTGAATAAAAACATATTTGTACGACAGGAGAAACGGTGAGGAAATGGTTGTTATGTTTAAGGATTATGATATATATTTGAACATATTTGTACGACAGGAGAAACGGGGAGGAAATGGTTGTTCTGTACAACGATTATGGAATATGTTATGGGAAAATATATTTGTACGACAGGAGAAACGGCGAGAAAATGGTTGTTATGTTTAAGGATTATGGAATATGTTAGGGAATAAGAACATATTTGTACGACAGGAGAAACGGGAAGGAAATGGTTGCTCTGTACAACGATTACGGAATATGTTAGGGGAAAATATATTTGTACGACAGGAGAAACGGCGAGGAGATAGTTGTTCAATTTAAGGATTATGGAATATGTTAGGGAATAAAAACATATTTGTAGATCAGGAGAAACGGCGAGGAAATGGTTGGTCTATTTAAGGATTAAGGAGTATGTTAGGGAATAAAAACATATTTTTACAACATGAGGAAAGAGGAACTGCAGAGGGGGACTTGCGGCGGCCAAACATCCGAAATGAGAAATAATAGGGTCAGTCAGAAAGTAAATATTGCATTTAGGAGAATACACCCGCCGTTTACATTCCCATGTTAATATTATTCTACTCTTTCTATACATCAAGGCAAGTTCAACCTTATCAATAATTTCTGGTAAAGTAAATCTTGAAAATAATTTTATATTAAATCGTACTTTTTGGAAATTAATGGTGCGCGTGGTGTACCAAAAGTTTCATTACGAAACCACGTTTTTAAAATTTCAAAACACATTGCTACAGTATTATTTTAAAACATTTGTTTTGAACAAATTGCAATGTTATTTTCTTAAATAACGTTTTCTTATGACAGCTCTGACTATATCTGGACGGAGAAAGATCATCCGCTTGCCGTGACACGAAACACTCTTCATATTCTAGCTTAATTTAAGTAATAACATGATTTCATACAACAGCTGATTACGTTTTAGGTTATGTTGCAGAGCAGCTGTGCTTTAATTATTGTACATGAAGTAAAAATGTTATTAGATATTTTTTTATCGGTTTATACATTTAATAATTTATTTATATTTTGAATATATAATTTATATTTATATTTGTAAATCTTACTATAATCAATTCAATATAACGATAATGAGATGTATATTGTATTTCCAATTTTTAAAGTTTGGTTAAATTTTTCTTCATAAATATTTCAACATTTAATAAAGGCTTTCTATTTACGAAATTCCTCTATTATAGATAAAAACTACATGTTAAACATATAAACGTATTAAAACGGCTTAAACGTGTTAAAACGGCTATTAATACATCATTCAAAAAGGGAATTAATTTCTGTGAACCAGCCTCACTGACGAAATAAAAAAAAATATGATTATTATTATATATAGTAAGCGTTCAAGTTTTCTGTTAACGTCAGTAAAGGTTATAAAATGACTTTTATACACACAGAATTGAATAAAATTTCCTGGAGTGAGATATAGGTAAATAAGTGTGACGTGACGCATCTGAAATAGACCGTTTTGGTTCATAGAGAAATGGCGTCAGTTACACCAAAATGTAGACAGAGGGGTAGGTATAAAGGTTGGGCAACATGATTCCCTGATATTGTGAACATAGCTATAGTGGTTCGAGCGGGCAAGGTGGTTTATCTACTCTATACTGAGGTTAGAAATAAGTGTCAACCCCCTTAAAATTCTATATTTAGTATATCAATTATACTAAAGCGTTAGTTAGTACAGTCCCTTATTAGTTCTTGAATTTTATAGTCCATTACGTTCGGTGAACGTATTAATCACTTATACAATAGTTTATGACTACCCGAACTTTGAATTTAGTAAATTTGTTAAAATTGATTGAGACAGAACGTTTTAGATCGCTATGTGCCGATCTTCATCAGTGTCTTCTGCTTGGAGATGTTGGGTCAAGCGGTGAAGGTTTTAAAGGTAGGTTTTCGATAGTATCAAAGAGTATATGTGCGATTTGTCTTGTGTTTGTTCGTTTAATATGTTTGTACTTTGTGTTTTTGTGTGTCTGTAAATTTCATATTTGTGTTGAGATGTGGTCCTTTTTTGTTGATCTGTAAGATTTCATCACCCTTTTTAATGATATAGGCCTACTGTTCCAAGGACAATTCTCGAACGGTTCATATCACTTCTTGATCTAAATATTGTATTAAATACTAGAGCTTCTTTAGAGTTGTATTAGATATTGCACTAATAAATGTAATTGTGTGTGCATATGTTTGTGGTGCGTGGGAAAGCGTGATCGTTGAATGTTATGTTTGTATTCTGGCTATGTTGTTTCACTCGGGTATCGCTGGGTTAAACCCCCCCCCCTTAACACTGTGTGAAATGACGGTAACGAAAAAGGTATCTAGGAACGTCATTCAACGAAAGGGAAATAAAAAAAGTCCTTGAAACGTTCAAATATAAAATTTACTAAACAATTGGAGAATACAATGTAAGCCTACACGAGGAAAAGGGCCTCGTTTATTTTAGTTTCAAGGCGTTCGTTTACACTATTACCGTTTATGAAGGTAGAAAAGGGTGTTGAATATAGATAGGATTTCAGTAGGGACATAGAATCACTGATAAAGGGATATGAAGGAATATGATATCCTGACATACTCTTTGACAGGGTCAGAAAGAGGTGACACCCCTAATAAGGAGAACATTATAGGGTAGATGGAATTAAATAATACGGAAGTAAAGATGATCCCCCAACACTAATATGTAATAGCCCTCTATTAGGAAGGGAGAATATGATATCTGAGTCCCTGGCTCTCATCTTGGGTAAAGGGATGTGTCAATTCGTTAACTGGCCAGGAAAATACTGAAGTACCTTAAAAGAGTCGAATTAAAATAGTTGTTCGTTACAAAACAAAACCATTCAACAATGGTTGTCGATTCAATTTAAAGTCATCTCCGTTACGTCGCGTTAACTTGAATGCAAAAGACCTTTCCCCGTGTATAATATAAACGTCACGCCGATCTAATGCAAATTTCAAGGTAGGCTGCCATTTTATATCGTATCTTTCATTGATTTTCTCTCCCTCTTCATTGCTAAATTGATTTAATCAAAATAAAAGCTTTCATTTGTATTATTAACAATATATTTCCTATTCCAATGTTTAACAATAGTCAGATTTTAGGCCTACCTTTAGAGGAGCGAACATCTTGGTAACAGTTAAATGACGGCAGGACCTGATTGATAGCTATATTGACATGTCTTATGAACATTAGAGCGAAATGTTTTTCGAAAGGTCAGTAGCAAGCTAACAAACGAAAAACCTGACAAGCGCCAGACTGAGGGATGAACCGGAGTTCCGGGAGGTGGTTGTGCGTTTAAGACCTCGGCATCTGCGCATCTAACCAGCATTTTCACAAATATTTTTCAAATTAACTAACTGCTCATGAATATATCTTCGTTTTAGAAAAATCACGATATATTGGAGTACAGCACGAAGTGGAATTTAAGATACCAGGAAAGATTTTGAAAAATCAAAAGGCATTAAAAATTAAATTTTAAGGGAATATTCAGTTTTATTTAAAATACTGTGTAATTATACACTGTGTATATGTTTATTTCTAAAGTTTATATCGCTTAGCTTTTGCATAGTTTGTTTATTGGCCGTAGACTGCATGACTAAACTCGAAATAATTTCCCGTCATGGTTACAATTTGCGGCGGAAGCTCAGAGACAAGTGAAGCCACAAGACTGGGGTAGGCCGAGCCGTAAAGGAGGGAACGGAGTGTGTTAACCCGGATGTAAACAAACAGGGCGAAATGAAACGACGTTTATTTGTTTACACTGATTGTTTGCAACAAACAGACAGGCTTCAATCATTCCATCCCACGCCAACCTCACTATTTACGCCAATTGATGTTTGGTAGCGTTCCAAGGAATCCAAATTTAAGAGGATGATTAAACAGCTTAACATAATGCAGTGGCAGCAGTTAATAATTTATTTGGTGTTGTTTTAGCTGGCTTTATTTTTATAGCAATTTATGAAGCTTAGGGAATTGCGGTTGTCGCCGTGTTAGAAATTAACTAATTACGTTTGCTCTCCCCCGTGTTCGACAATGATTCTTTCGCCCAAAGTACAATTTAAACATTCATTTATGCTTAGTAAATATGGGTCAATATTACCCCATTCGATCAAACAGTTGGGAAAAAAGACTGAAATTATTTTGCTTGAGATAATAATATCATTATGCAAATACTCTTTAAAAAAAGTTTATTAAATTTAGGTGTATGAATTTACATATATAAAATTACACACACTATTCTCTCTTACACATGCACACACACCCGTGCGTGCACACGCACTCAAACACGCATTCGCAGTTGCACTCGCTCACACACACACACTCACACATACACACATACACACACACACACACTCACACACACACACACACTCACACATACACACAC
Source organism: Prosapia bicincta (assembly GCA_036971475.1). Classification (NCBI taxonomy): domain Eukaryota; kingdom Metazoa; phylum Arthropoda; class Insecta; order Hemiptera; family Cercopidae; genus Prosapia; species Prosapia bicincta. The sequence goes on from JBAIZL010000003.1 coordinate 41,671,301, forward strand.
ACACACACACACACACACACACACACACACACACACACACACACACACACACACACACACTCGGGCGTGCACAAACACACAAACTCGCATTCGTACTTGCACCCGCTCTCACAAACAATCACACACACACACACACACACACACACACACACACACACACACACACACACACACACACACACACACACACTGCAACGTCCCCCCCTCTTTCATCTCGTCCCTACTACCGCTGCTCTACGCGGTTGCCGTGTTGTTTAAATCCTTTCTTGCAGAATACTAAAATTTTATTGTTTACAATAAAAACTTATTTATAAACAACCAGAAATCTGCCTATCACCCTGCTAGTAAAACCGTGCTAAACTCCCTGAGTTAAGTGTATGTTTCCCGCTCGTAGGGCCAAGCCCACAACAAGCCTATTCCCGCTGACTACTATTCAAAATACGTATAAACACTCCTAAATTAGTTTATCAATTGTGTATGGTCTAAGTATAGTCACACATGTCAAATTAATAGTCAGCTGGAAAGAAACACATTTAGAATAATACACATAATAAACACAGAGTCTTACCACCTGATGATGATCTGCAGAGACAGCAAGGGAACGTGCAAAATATGATTGTGTTTAAAAAATACCTATTTTAAAAGGCTCCTGTGTCCTCTTAAACACAATCTGCCAGTAGATAAATCTCTGGACTTTTACACAAAAAACCAACTAATCTTTAGACTAGCTCATGAAGTTAGTAGAGAGAAACTCTTTAAAACATTAGGCTTTATCTATTGCCATTTAATGAAATTTAATTAAATTTGTTTACTGATTTAATAATCATCTTTATATTAGTTGGAAAAAACTAAACAGTTTTTATTGGTTATTTGACACAGGATGGAATGCAAATAATGTTGATTTTTATGACATATTTAACTCTATTTATTTAAATAAAAAAAAGAAAATTTATCTTTTTAAATATTACACAATTATATTAACAAAACAATTCACTGAGTTACTTCTTGTTTCTTATGCTTTAAAAATTTATACTTTGCATATAGTTTGATTACATTGACATAAACATAAAATTATTTTCCAAATTACACATATTAATATTTTATCTCCTATATGGAATTGGTAAATTCATATTTTATGACCTTTAATTTTTAAATTTATAATATTCGAAAATTTCTCATTTCCTTTAACTAAACGGCTTATGGCCAAAAACCTTTTGTAAGTTTAATATTCATTATTTTAAATATTCTGAACACATAAATTCATTTACTTAGCATACAATTTATTAAAATTTTATAAAGAGTGAAGTCATTGTTTTAAGCTTGCAGATTTGTTTGAATTTAATAAAATTAACTAACTAAATTTGACTTGACTGGTATCGAATAAAGAAAATGACTTGCCAAAGATGTTCCTGCCGGTCCTCGGGGTCCCTCGTCTGGATTCCCTGGTCCTTGGACACCGGAAGTCGCCATCCCTGGTTCGTCGGTGGTGGTTTCCCTCTATTCGAGCGTCCTGGAGGCTGAGTCTGGAGCCTTCATCCTTTGGTGGTCCTGGATGTCGAAAGCGCTGAGGTTATGGTCCATCTGGCCTTCTCACGGTCCTACTCGCGGTCCAGCATAGCGTCCCACGGCACCTCGTGTTAAAAATTTATTACAGACTGTCTCTAAAGGCTTAGAGACCAAGTATATATAGCGGTGAATTTAACCTACCTCACCCCGCCTGCAAAGCTTGCTATCGCTCGATTTATTCCTTGTACAGGCAAGTCGGGCAACGAATCTGTTTTAGCTTGAATGGTTTGATTATTAATTTTAGAACACTGAAAAATGTCTATTTTATTTAAACGGCTGTAACTTTTTTGTTTCTTAAGTTTTTTGAATTTTGTTTTCTCTAATGTTCATTCTAGCTTATTGTGGTTCTTTTAAAATGTCGATGAAAGTTCTACGTGGTTTGGTTCATAAAATAGCTTTTTTAGGCACTTAGAATTTTTCCGCTTCACTCCCGATGTTCAAATTTAGTTAGTTATTACAAATTTATTTTATAACATTTTTTAACTTAGCTTAACTATTCTATTTACTGTTTTATTTAATTTTTCCCTCTTTATTAATTGTATAATTCCCTACTTGATTATTTTAAAAACAGCTTTATTTCTAAAAAACAGGAAATTCCTTATTTCCCATTTGCCACGGTCTCCCAGACCGTTGCAATTTCCCTGCTTGAGAGGTTAAAAATGTTTTACTTTGTTAAAATATTTTTTACCAATTCCTTATCTTACTCTTACTTAAACTATCTTATTCTATTACAAAGATTTCCTTATTATTACTCTCTTGTCTCTTGAGAAGTTTTCACCCTGAAACACTTCAAACACAAGTCAATTAGAAATTTATCAGTCACTTCTGTCTACACTAAATTTTATTTTGTCAATTGACACCTTATTCACCACACTAATGGCTGTCATTTCCTTTATCTATTTACCACGTCAATTTCATTTATATTAGTTATGGCTTTAAAAACAATGACTTCCTAACAAGCCTACTTGCAATTAAAAACCTAACTAATTCTACAATATTATTTTTTAAACATATTCCTTTTATATCTTAAGTATTACGTATTATTGTGTCAGCTGTGGAAGTACAGTTTATCTAGTTTAATTTGTTTACTTTCCGATAAACCTTTCGTAGCGGCTAACTATTACGTGGATTCCACATTCCATTTTACCTGACAAGGTCAATGAGCTGGCTTGTAAACATTCTAATAAAATACAACAACAGTTCTACTTATCATATTAAACGGAACGAACCTTGCCTTTTAAATTCTCTATCTTTAGATTGTACATTTTATAAAACTGGCTTGTGTCTAGATTATCGAAGTCCACTTGATCAATCTTGATTGCTTCTGTTATTCATGCAAAGTTTCTTATTGTTGCGACCTTGATCGTTAGTACACAAGTTTTCTTGTTTCATATTGTACAGTCAAAGTCTGATCTAACGACCCACTATTTCATGCACACAAATTTCTTGTTTCATTTTGCAAGGTCTTACCGTATTTGTTGTACAAGTCATTAAAATTCGCCTGCTATCTCCCTGATTGTTGCTTGATTTAACCAGCTTGTTTGATTTAAGCAGTGGAGGTAGCTCGGCAATGTTTGCTCAATATACACAGACTTCTTGAATAATACTTTGTAATGTTGGTTTAGTTATTAAATAGTTTGTTTTACATTTTAACATTCGTCCCATTACAAATAAGTAGGTAATCTTAAAGTCTTATTCAACTACTGCTTATTCTTGTTTTTACTTTAAATCAGTTTATTAATCATTCTGACAATTTTATTCCTGCCTAACTTAGCTTATCGCTCGCGTACTGGTTCTATTATTGCAGCAATATTCTAATTTGGCATTTCCGTATTTTCTGATTCATGATCAGTGTAAAGTTCACATTCTAGCCTCCCTTTACTCGTCATAAAACTTCTTAATGTTTTTAATATCATATACAATTTTACAGAATACATTATAAGATATTTTATAATTGATAACACAGTTGATTTGATTTATTGTAACAAATCAGGTTATTGTTCCTGAGTTTGCCTCTTCTCCCTTAAACTTTTCTCGTTAAACATTTTTGGAAATTCCGTATGACATTCTATTAACTTCGTCCTGCTTTATTTACATTCTGGTACGTCCGGCTTATTTTGTTGCAAGGAATGTTTTTATAAAATCGTTCCCCGCCCGTCCACCGGATATTTCATTGCGGCCGTGTTTACAAACACAAATGATTGCCCTAACCTTGAGCCCTTGTTTACATTTGTTCGACTTGCTGGGTCTTTCATTCAAACATCTGAATACTTTATTATGAATTATTTCAACCTAGACAATTCTTGTTTATTTAAAATACAGCGGTTATTATTGGTACTGCCTATCTTAATAGCATTTAGTTTAAAATATTTTTTACTCATTCATAAAACGTTTTATTAAACACGTCTGAATAACTGTTTATCAATTCTTGTAACTTTAACATTTCTTGTTTGTTTAATATGCAATGATTATTTGTATTTTCCAACTTAATCGTATTTAGTTTAAGATATGTTTTACGCGTTCTGGTTTTCTTTCTTGCGCTTTGCGTTACGCCATTGTGCATAATTCCTGTATTTTATTTTTGTTTTTGATTTATTTTTACTTGGTTTATTTTGGTAATTCTGATACTGCTGAGATTTACTTTTAAATTTATTTTTAACGAACTATTTGGACTTCGTTTTCAAGCAAGATTGATTAGAATTAAAGTGCTTTGGAATTCTTGTTAAGTCTAACTGATTAGTTTCCAAACAATTAGGTCTTTCCCTAACTTGTTGGAATTTTATTTGTTTCGGCTTGTAGCCATTTTTATTTAATTCGTCGAATCCTCCCTCGTCATTATTTAATTTGTTTGTTGTAGGTTTGGTTAACCCATTTTTTGCTTTGTTTAATCCCGTTAGCTTACTTGATTCCGTTCTTTCACAGTTTAATAATTCAGTCTCCCTTGAATTTTCGCACAATTTGTTATTTAAATTTTTGGTAATCTCGTTCGTATCTTTATTCGTTGACAATTGTTTTAATTTTATTTTTTGTTCCCCGCTTGTATCGGTGGAACATATTACATTTTTAGTTATATTTTTGTTTAGTATTTGTTTACTTTTTAGTTTGTTACCACCTAACTCGCACAAGGACCCATCTTCCTGATCCTTGCCCGTGAACAGCCCCGTCTGCTCGCTATTCACTATCGGGCCCTCCAATGTCGGCTCTACAGGTGTTAATTTGCCGTCGTTAATTGACCCGCCTATAACAGGCGAACTTATTATATTTATTTCCTGTTCCCCGCTTGTAACGTCGGAACACAATATATTTTTGTTAATATCTTTGTTTATTATTTTATTAATTTTATTACATCCTATCTCTTGCCTTATACCCTCTTTATTATTATTCGATACAAGAAACTCCTGGTGCAGCAGATATCCATCAATCTCATACGTCATAAACGATCTCTCCATGTTTATCCGGGCTTTTAACGCACACAAAGTATTTGCTCCCAAGATGAGGTCAACCCGTAGATTGTCCACAATCAAGAAAACAAATTCCTTTGTGTGTCCGTTTAATGTTGGAGGTAGCATCGTTTGTAATTTGACTCGTTTACAGGTTGACCCTAATGCTGTGACTATCGCTACGTTAGCTATAGGTAGCTCATAGAATAAATTCCCGTTTTGTTTTAGGGCTATGTATTTTTCTGTTTTAATCACAGACATTTGGGCACCTGCATCAACTTGTGCAATTAACTTATGGTCTTTAATTTCGCACTCTATCACTGGACACTGGTCTATACTCTCCAGTTTTATAACCGAGTCAATTCTTTCCTCTAACAAATCGTCCCTAATAGACATGGAAAAACCGCCTAGGCTGATCTTATTATGATGGTAAACCGGCTTTTCCTTCGGTCTCTCGCTCTGAATTATTTTGGACTTCTTATTGCTTTGGATCTCTAACCTGGTTAACTTATCTCCCTGATTGTTGCCAGAGATCCTCATATTTAGTTTTTTGGCTTGTGGTCGCTTGGTCCGGGGATAGGCGATTTAGGATGCGGGTTTTTAGGATACTTGGTATCTTGGTATTTTGCGGTATCACCATGGGACCTTGGGTTAGGGTTAGGTTGTTGGTTTGGAGCAACCTGCCTCTGTTGACTTCTTTGAGCGATCCCATTACCATTTCCGTTGTCAGTAACGCTGTCTAGCTGTTGTAGGAAAACTATCGCTTGTTTGATATTACTTGTGGGGTTCCCCACACTAGCTAGCTGAACGTTACTCCCAAAATGTTTCATTAACATGAAAATTAGATGGTTCTCTGGGATTATCGGGTCTAAATTTTTCGCCCTGTTTACCATCATAATAAAATACTCTGCCATAGAGTATGGTCCATTATTATGGTAGCGCCCTTGATTTATTTGTCTGCGTACCCGATCCTGCTGGCGATAACTCCAGAAATGCTCTGTGAATTCATGCCTGAATTCAGAATAAGTTTCTGTGTTGTTCTTGATGGCTTTCCACCATGCATCCGCTGCCCCTTTCAAATATCGCTCTACTATCCTTAATTTTGCAGTCTCGTCCATAGTATTGTCTATCTCAGAAAATAGGTCTTCTATTTCCCCTAGGAATGTCATTGGATCTTCTTTGTCATTCCCCCAGAACTCAATCCTACGGTACGTAGCCTCCCCGTTCCTGTCTATTACCCTTGGTAAGCAAACTTGTGTTACTATCCCTGCTCCAGCTGTTTGCTTTACTTTTGCAACTTGTTGCTTTACTGTTTTAATATCCTCTTGGATATTCTGTACTTTTTCGTTTAATTTAGCCGTTTTTGTTTCCGTTTTAGTTTTTAGTCTCTCTATTTCCGTCTCATGTTCGCTTAACTTTTCATATATGTGACTTGTCTTAGTCTCATTTTCTTTTTGGTAGTCATCGAATTTTACCTGGAAAGCCTCCCATAACCGTTGTCTTTCCATTTTCTCTTCGGCTTTTTCCTTCTCTCTCTGTTGTCTCTCTTCCTCTTTCAATCGTTTCTCTTACGCCTTCTCTTTCTCTCTCAACTGTTTCTCTTCCTCTCTCCATCGTTTTTCTACCTCCTTCTCTTTCTCTCTCAATTTTTTCTCTTCCTCTCTCCATTGTTTTTCTTTGTCTTCTCTCTCCTTCGCCCTTTGTTCTGCTTCCTCTCTCAATCGTTTCTCTTCCGCCTTCTCTTTCTCTCTCACTTGTTTCTCCTCCTCTCTCAATCGTTTCTCTTCCGCCTTCTCTTTCTCTCTCAATTGTTTCTCCTCCTCTCTCAATCGTTTCTCTTTTTCATCTCTCTCTTTCTCTCTTTGTCTTGCTTCCTCCTTCTCTTTCTCTCTCAATTGTTTCTCTTCCGCCTTCTCTTTCTCTCTCAATTGTTTCTCTTCCTTGAAAAAGGCCATCAATTTCTCCATCTCGGGTTTAGACATTTTGACTTACTATTTATTATTCAATTATTTATTTATGTACATATTCCTTTCTTTTCGATATGGTTTAGGCCAGATGGTTCCTACCCGCTCTTTCGACTAAATCTTTATTCAAATTTATTTATTTTATTTTTATTTGTACGCTCTTGGATTCGTTCAATTTATATTAATATTTAAAAATTTAATTACATTATTTAAAACATTTTGACTTCATTTATTTAAATTATCTCGATTTATTTCTATTATTTAACTATTTAATCTTGTTATAGGGAACCTGTTCAAAGTCCCTACCGTTCGGGCGCCATTTCTGCAACGTCCCCCCCCTCTTTCATCTCGTCCCTACTACCGCTGCTCTACGCGGTTGCCGTGTTGTTTAAATCCTTTCTTGCAGAATACTAAAATTTTATTGTTTACAATAAAAACTTATTTATAAACAACCAGAAATCTGCCTATCACCCTGCTAGTAAAACCGTGCTAAACTCCCTGAGTTAAGTGTATGTTTCCCGCTCGTAGGGCCAAGCCCACAACAAGCCTATTCCCGCTGACTACTATTCAAAATACGTATAAACACTCCTAAATTAGTTTATCAATTGTGTATGGTCTAAGTATAGTCACACATGTCAAATTAATAGTCAGCTGGAAAGAAACACATTTAGAATAATACACATAATAAACACAGAGTCTTACCACCTGATGATGATCTGCAGAGACAGCAAGGGAACGTGCAAAATATGATTGTGTTTAAAAAATACCTATTTTAAAAGGCTCCTGTGTCCTCTTAAACACAATCTGCCAGTAGATAAATCTCTGGACTTTTACACAAAAACCAACTAATCTTTAGACTAGCTCATGAAGTTAGTAGAGAGAAACTCTTTAAAACATTAGGCTTTATCTATTGCCATTTAATGAAATTTAATTAAATTTGTTTACTGATTTAATAATCATCTTTATATTAGTTGGAAAAAACTAAACAGTTTTTATTGGTTATTTGACACAGGATGGAATGCAAATAATGTTGATTTTTATGACATATTTAACTCTATTTATTTAAATAAAAAAAAGAAAATTTATCTTTTTAAATATTACACAATTATATTAACAAAACAATTCACTGAGTTACTTCTTGTTTCTTATGCTTTAAAAATTTATACTTTGCATATAGTTTGATTACATTGACATAAACATAAAATTATTTTCCAAATTACACATATTAATATTTTATCTCCTATATGGAATTGGTAAATTCATATTTTATGACCTTTAATTTTTAAATTTATAATATTCGAAAATTTCTCATTTCCTTTAACTAAACGGCTTATGGCCAAAAACCTTTTGTAAGTTTAATATTCATTATTTTAAATATTCTGAACACATAAATTCATTTACTTAGCATACAATTTATTAAAATTTTATAAAGAGTGAAGTCATTGTTTTAAGCTTGCAGATTTGTTTGAATTTAATAAAATTAACTAACTAAATTTGACTTGACTGGTATCGAATAAAGAAAATGACTTGCCAAAGATGTTCCTGCCGGTCCTCGGGGTCCCTCGTCTGGATTCCCTGGTCCTTGGACACCGGAAGTCGCCATCCCTGGTTCGTCGGTGGTGGTTTCCCTCTATTCGAGCGTCCTGGAGGCTGAGTCTGGAGCCTTCATCCTTTGGTGGTCCTGGATGTCGAAAGCGCTGAGGTTATGGTCCATCTGGCCTTCTCACGGTCCTACTCGCGGTCCAGCATAGCGTCCCACGGCACCTCGTGTTAAAAATTTATTACAGACTGTCTCTAAAGGCTTAGAGACCAAGTATATATAGCGGTGAATTTAACCTACCTCACCCCGCCTGCAAAGCTTGCTATCGCTCGATTTATTCCTTGTACAGGCAAGTCGGGCAACGAATCTGTTTTAGCTTGCATGGTTTGATTATTAAGTTTAGAACACTGAAAAATGTCTATTTTATTTAAACGGCTGTAACTTTTTTGTTTCTTAAGTTTTTTGAATTTTGTTTTCTCTAATGTTCATTCTAGCTTATTGTGGTTCTTTTAAAATGTCGATGAAAGTTCTACGTGGTTTGGTTCATAAAATAGCTTTTTTAGGCACTTAGAATTTTTCCGCTTCACTCCCGATGTTCAAATTTAGTTAGTTATTACAAATTTATTTTATAACATTTTTTAACTTAGCTTAACTATTCTATTTACTGTTTTATTTAATTTTTCCCTCTTTATTAATTGTATAATTCCCTACTTGATTATTTTAAAAACAGCTTTATTTCTAAAAAACAGGAAATTCCTTATTTCCCATTTGCCACGGTCTCCCAGACCGTTGCAACACACACACACACACACACACACACACACACACACACACACACACACACACACACACACACACACACACACACACACACACACACAAATACAGGCTATATAGATATATAGCCCATAAAGAAAGTGTTTCAACTTTACAAATATAATGTTGGAGAAACAAATTTTTACCTCGAATTTTTGGATTCACTGTTAAAAAATTATGACGAGTCTATGTTATACTTTTTTTACAATCCGTTGTAGTTCAGAATTATTACAGTAAATTCACTTCCTAATTGGTCCTTTTTATTATTATCTCATAATGTTTTTTGTGCTAAATGCTGTTGACGATTACATCACTTAATCATTACATTAATCTGAAACAGGCCATGCTTGTCTTAACGTTTATCCTTTATTTTAATTACAACAATAATTCATTTTTAAGAAAAGGATTAAGGACAAATAGTTTTTACATTATTTAAAACATTTTTTCAGAGAGCAATAAAAATTAATTTCCTAAAAATATGACATATACGTTGAAAATGAACGGAACCCAAATCAATTAGTTGACTGCTGGAAAAAGAAAATTTTATTAAAGAAGAAATCCTTTTTTAATATAATGTACGGCCGTGCAAAGGGTGGTCAGTAATTAAAAACTTGTAGCTCGGTCATCTTTAAAGGTTATGGGTCAGGCACGTGGGCTCCGGTTACTTTTTGCTTTTCTCCTGTATGGCAAATTTAATTGCACCTTCTGAAATAAAACCTTCAAAATGAACTTAATTTTCCGGATGGATGATAATCGTTGGTGACCTCATTTAGAGTAAAAGTTTGAAGAGTGGCTCAGAGTAAAGATTTGTTTTTTTCCCCCGGCTTGACTCGCGTGGCCTTAAAAGATTGTTACGTCGCCCTAGAAGATGTGAACGGCTTGAAAACTAGTATATACTAACTAAGGGGTACTTTAAATAACTGGCAGGTTTTCCAGTTTTAATTTTACATAAATAAACCTCTATACTGTTTACATAAAATTCTTTCGTTGGTCGGACGGTACTTTGCTTCCATTTTATTCTTGGTTACTTCTGGAGGCTGTAGCTCGCTCTCTTTCAGTTATGGCCACGCCCCAGATCTTTACATCGCTCTCTTCCCACCTTTTTTGTCTCCTTTTCCATATCTTGGAGTATTTTTAATCAAATAATGTTACCGTTCTTGTTATGTAAGTGTATCGGTATTACATTCTTCCCCGGGATTTTTGTATCAGACAAACATAAATAAATGAAATGAGTGAATTTAATAATTCGCAGTTTTAATCTGTCCATATAAACATGTGTATACATTCTCTTGTTTTGGTTTTCAATAATATTCCTTCCATTACGTTGAATTATCGAAGTTGATCCACATGTTCCAGAAAATGCCAATAATTTTGAATTTTCATAAGAGCCTAAGTTAACACAAATATATTATTTGATTCCATCTTCACTTTAGCTACTACTTTTTCGGTAAAAAAAAATTGAACATATTATATTAGAGTGTTAATTACTAAAATATACTATAGTAATATGTTAGTGTATTAGAACATACGAACATATGTTCTAGTAAGATTAATCGAACGTAATGGACTACAATATTCAATATGTTCTAGTGTTTATTGTTAATACAAATAATCATGAAGGCTTAGTTAATAACTGACTGGACTTTTTTTCATTTTAAATTGTGGTAATACTTGACAAGTATTAGTCCAGTTTAAAGTATTTTTTTCATGTGTTATTTGAAAATAAACAAAAAGGAAGACAATGGCGCAAAACCTGTAATAGTGTTTAGAGTTAAAAAAAAATTAAACATAACCTCAATTTAAGAATTCACGAAACTGTAAAGCAAGTGTTGTCCAACCTTTACTCACTAAAGCTTTCTGAAATTGTTGCGCTTCTAACATATACACAATTGTTAATATAAAAAAAATAAAATGTTTAATAAATAAACTTGAATGATCTGTTTTAGAAAGAAATCTAGCAAATTTTAATACATTTGAATATTAATGCAGTATAGAATAGTGAGATGATTTCTGAATATTTGGTTGATAAAGGGGCGTGTTTATAAAATAAGGTTTCTATGGTGACAATTAATGCAAGGTTTAACCACTATTTTGGTTTATCACATTTGAAATCACTTGATTATTCTTTAGAATGTGTTTTTATAGTATCATATTTACAAACGAAAAAAATACAGTTTAAAAACCTTTATAAAGTATTAACTAAATTTGTGTCAGCTTTTTAAAATCAGTGTGATCAAGAATTCAGGGGCAAACGTCATACATTAGAAGCGATATAGAATTACATTATTTATTTATTTCCAGTCAAGTTGAGCTTTCCCCGAACTAAATGGTTTGCAGTGCGATTTTGTCAACCTCTGCCTAAGCGCAGATAATTCACTGGTGCTGACACTTGAGAGATCCTGTGGGATCTTGATTATACAAGCTCCAGTGGAAGCATTGTTCCTTAGGGATGACTACACACACTCGGTTTGCTTGCACAGTTATATTGTTTCGAGCAAATTTACGTTTCAAGATAGGCCAATATGGCGTAAATAGTGATTTTGTGTGTGTGTGTGCTCAGGACGTGTGTGTGTGGTTTCTTAGATGTGTACCAGACAGAGATTTAAGTAGTGAATAGAGAAATTTATTCATTAAATTGAAAAAAAAGGATACGTTCTCGACAACTAAAAGGAAAAGTGAAACCTGTAGCCTAAAAAGAGCCCAGCCCTTTAGGTGATCACCATCTCACGAGCCACACCTTCTGCCACACCACATATGCGCACAAAGTTGGTATTTCTACTGCGAATAAATTCCAGAATGTTCCCAAATTAATTAAATTAAATAATTTAATGAATGATCTCGAATCTTATTTAAAATTCAAGGTTTAAGACATTAAATTAAAAAAACAGCAATTTTAGGGTGAAGTGCGAGTAGAAAATATCTGACAACAAAAAATACTTGCCAGGAGCCCCCACTTCCCATTGCTCGTCGAGAAACCCTTGGGGATTGGAATGGTTAATACTAAGGGTTAGGAGGTGTATCTTTAAAAAATCATTATCAAGTACAGTGTGATATTGAATATAAACTAGATAACATTTTATAGCGAATCCTGATCGGCCATTAGAAGGAGAAGAAGGCAATAAGTTAGGAGTAAATTGTTCTTCAAGGCCTTAAAATTACAGTTTCAATGTAGTTTTTCAAATCAAGTAAGAAAATTAATAAATATTCTAATATTAAAGAAGGTAAAACCACCAATATTATGCTATATTTATAAATGTTTAAGAGACAAAGCTTTAAGGTATTTCTCGGGGTTTTCTTGCAGGCTGCAACTCCGCATGTCGATCTAATTTTGTCTCGCAATGTGAACATTTATTATTTAATCTGTTTTCTAACACATGTTCACTAGGGTTATTTGAGGACATTTTCTGTTGACGCCGTCTGTTTGTATTATTATATATGATACCATTGTTTTGTTATGATAATAACGCTATCGTAATGATTAGGGTTGTATTGTGAGTTAACATTAAACTAATGTTAAAACATTAAACATTAAACTAATGTATAAATAATGCAAGCTTGTGTTGAATACATGCAATACATAAGCTGGCTTAACCAAAGACCAGTATCACCACAATACCTAGGCTAGACATTTACCATACCAGCACAATGGCGACATTATACTGCAGGCTGTGTGAACGTAATTAAGCCATCAATAGCAATGCATTATGTCTATTCCATACACGCATTATTTATATTACAATCTAATACAACCATTAATATACCCTTCTAATATAACTACTATAAATATGGGTAATTTACTAGCCATATTTTACGTTTAACGATTGTTAGGTAGCGATGTTTTTAAAGCAGTGTTATTTATAATAATTCCGGTCTACACACACACACACACACACACACACACACACACACACACACACACATACACACACACACAAATGCACACAGATATTATAAAGATATGCACAAGCGCTCATATATTATAAAGATTAAAATTTGTATTTTTTATATTATTTTCTAAGACCTTATAATACCTACATCCACACCTTAAAATTGCTAAATAATTGAGTCAGCATAATAGATATAATAAAGTTTTATTTATTTTAACTTATGTAAGTGAGTTAAAGCCTATACTTTCAATTACATTTATCATGATTTAATAATAATCTTGAATGTTTAAATCTCACAGGTTTTTATTTGCGATTTTCTGTTCTGTACAGTGATGTAGGATTGAAAAAATAATTTAATAATTATGAAAAGATTGAATTAAGTTTATAAGTAATTGACTATGTTATCATTAAATCTTTCTGTTTGGATGAAATAGAAATACCGTAATAAAGTTATTTGTATCCATGTATTTAAAGAGTCTGGATTCCACCATTACTTTTTGGATTTAACATGAACAACTTCGATCACTTCTGGACGATGACATTTTTAACCTTTTACTAAGCAAGTTCCTTCCTCTTTAATATAATTAGTTAATCACTTGTAGCACATTTATTAATTATAAAAAAACTCTTAAAAAAAAATAGTTTATAACGTTCCTTAACAACTATTCTTACAGGGTTAAAAACGTTCCATATTAAAACAATTCCTAGCCATTTCAACCTTTTACGAGCCCTTCCAAAACACGTCAATACTCCTCTGAAGCTCAAAATGTAGTTCTAATTTCTTTGGTATCTTTTTGTTTAAATAACAGGCATTTTATTCCCCCTCATGGTATTTCGTTTTAAAGTCAATCATGAGTATTTCATGGTCAGACTGCCTAACGTTTTAAATATTTCAACGAGTGAACATAATGCCAACGGTTTTTGCTGTTTGATTTTTTCTCGTTACTTAGCTGTTACGCGGTACGTTTATGAGCTCTTTGACTCCTCCAGATATCAAACCTACCATTACACTTCTTTACAGAACTATTTTAACTTTAGAAAATAATACTACACCCTTTTTTTGATTACTTATTATTTCCTAACATTGATTACTATTCCTGTAATATGTCTCATATCTCTATTTAAAAATATGAACTTACACATACGTGTGTGAACAAAAGGAGACTTATTTACGAGACTAAAACAGTGGCTGTAGGATATTGCTGGAGAGTAGTCTTGTAACCTTTAAAAATGTCCTTGTTCACTGAGTTCTACAATTTTCCCGTCCTCTGTTACAAGAGGGTCACAAGATCACTTATTTGCCCCACAGTTCCTAAACATTGTTTTAATTTGTAGACATCTATTTAGGCCCCCGATAGAGAATAAGTATAGTTCAGCTATTAAACCCGTGATGCCTTTCAAATATCCCACACCGGATTGGTGTTTGTCCTTCTTTAGGACCTTGTCTGTTACTTAAAATTCAACCTCTCGTCGAAATTGTGTTCTTGTTCGATACCAGGATATCCACACTGGTTTTATACTAAAAACTTTGAAAACATTCTATAGTTTTTCGTTCTGTGACCCACTTTATGCATAAGCTATGCCGCAATGCTCGGAGAGATAAATGATTTACCTGCTCATCGCAAATAGTTGTCGTCAGTCTTTGGGACTTAGTATCTGCCTTTAGACTTAATTTGTGACAATTCAATGTCTTCTTACTTGTCTGTATCACACAACCTTTATCATCTGTCTGAGATGTAATAAAGTAGAGGAAACGTGACTCGAAAGTGCAAGTTCTTATCCTAGTGTTCGACTTAGAAAGAGAAATCTGAAATTATGGCAGATACGTGTTATTGTGTGTATGATGGATGACCACGAAAAAGTATAAAACATAAAATTAATTTATATGTTTTTATTTGCTATTACAACATTCAGAGATATGTTCAGTTAACGTTTATAAAGCTAGGTACTTGTAATCATCTTGGATTCACTGATTAAACTATAAGTAATTATTGTATAACTAAGTAAATACTTCAAAACTTACTTACTGACGCATTTCGAAACAATGGTTTCAGAAAAACTGGTTTCGAAACTAATTCTCTACTCAGAGTAGATGTTTAGCTTCGTAAACGAGATTGTTTCGAAACGTGTCAGCAAGTAAGCTCCAAAGTATTCACTTAGTTATGCAATCAATACTTATAGTTTTATAAAGCTTTTGACGAATATGAAAACGGTTGCGAACGTAGGTATAAGATTAAAATAGTTATAAAATTCCCCAGACAGGAATATGAGGAGGGATGGTGCAAGGCGTCATGCCTAAAGTAGACTTAATTCCTTCAGGCGTTATAAGGAGGTATATAGCCCTACTCTTTTTACGAAAATGTAGGAAGATAACTGTAAAACCACGTGAGGAGTAAAGAAGTAATGAAATGACCCCTTTTTACTAGGAGCAAGGGTATATTTGGCTTCTAGTAAAATATACTACTCTAGCGGGTAGGATCGCTTACCTGAAATATATATGAAGTCTATATCGGGAACATAATGTTGTAAATATCCTTTATATAACGGTTTAGGAACATAAGTAAGGAGCTACATGAGGAGTAAGGATCTAACATGATCCTCTTTTACCAGGAGCATAAGAAGATTATGGGTCTACTGAGTAGAATCACTTATCTGAAGTAGATATAAAGTACACTCTTTAGCCGTCAGAAGGTTGTATATACCCATTATTAGAAGGTTTAGGGTGAAAAATAAAACCACATGAGGAGCAAGGAAGTGAAAAACGAAGTAATGATCCCCTTTTACTTAAAGGAGAGGAACATCATAGTTCAAGTGGTCGCTTACTTGAAATATATGTGCTTCATTCATACTCTTTACCGGTGACATAAGACTATAAATAACCTCTATAAGAGGGTTTAGGAAGATAAATAAGGAACGACATTAGAAGTAAGGAAGTAATATACTGATTTTATTTTACTGGAATAATATTATCACTATAGTTCGAGTGGGTAGGATCGCCTATCAGAAGTAGGTAAGCAAAAGGAAAGAAAATGACTTACATGTTACTCATCGTTAAAAAATATGATAGTAAAACAGTGGGTTGAATGGGGTGCGTTATAAGCTTTAAGGGTTATGCTATTAAACCATTATAATAAAATCTATGCCAAAAGTTTAATGTAACAAACCATCTACCGCCATTTTATAGGAACAAGAGTCTGAGAACAAGAATTTGTCTTACGACTGCTTTATGGGAAAATGAAGTCATAATGTAATTATTGGACTGGGTAAATTTGATTTTTTTTATTTGTCTTTTCATGAGGATAATCGAGTAAAATCTTACTCACAACTTTAGCGATCGTGACTTATGAATACAGTAACCTCAACACAAAGCATCAAGCAATTCGCTTCTATTTAGTTCTCAACACAATTCCTTAAAATTGATAAAATTGTAGTCTAAGAACAAATTTAGTAGAAATGTTTTCGCAAATACTCGCTTAAAATCTGAAAAAGAAATAATCATAATGTATGTTCATTTTAAATAAAAATATTTAAACATTAAAACATCAAACAAAAAAAAATAAAACATTCTAAAAATTCGCTTATTAAATTATTTTATTTTTGGTTTACACAGGCAAAGTTAATAAAATGTACATTCTATTAATTTTATGTTTATATTATTCAAATAAAATCTAACATTACATTTTTTATTTATTAGTATTATTATTAGATACTCCTAGCTTCTTCAACATTATGACTAATTAAAGCAATAATAGATTCTTTGAACATCCTGTAAGTACAAAACTAATATTGAATCTATTTTTCATATAAAAAACAGTTGAAGATATTTTTACATTATTAATTTTTACTAACTTTAGTAAAAGATATGTCTGTATTGAATCTGAGTTGTGAAGGTTGTGTATTTGAAATATGAAGCACTAGATGAGTTTAGTTGTGATTTAGGAAAAACACAAGAACATTATTAGTTCCTAAAGGTTATAAATGTGCATTTTATTCCAGCCACAAGTCAATTATAAAATAAATGATATCAATAACACACTTATTCACTATAAATATCAATTTATATAAAAAAAAATACAAGGCCGAAACATATAATGCTTTTATAAATAAAATATATTATATAACCCCATTTATTTAAACCATCGTACGAAAATAACATATATAATTTATTAATAAAATAAGTAAAACATAAAATATAACATAAACGAAATACCACGTATTCTATAAAATCTGCATTCCCACAAACAAATATTTCTTCCTTCTTACCTTCCACAATCTAAACGCGAGCTTAGTAATCTCTCTGTTTTTTCAACTCTTCATCGGAAACCGACGCTTCTAAAGTGTCGAGGTCTATCTACGGAGTTAAGTATAGGATTGTAGCTACACCTTCGGTACCAGATGGCTCTTGAATGACGGCAATGAAAGAGGATTAGATATGGTAGCTGCGCCTCAGTATCCGGCAATGACAATTCGGTGAATACAATTTATAGTCTCTAAAGGAAAAAGAGGCATCTCCCTCAATGATTGGGGTAAAGCGATGGCACTCCCATCAAAGGTAGAAGGGAGAAACGCCCTTCGTGACCGTACATGCAGGGTCACATATCGCTACGTCCAATTCCCCTCCCCTGTAATCGCCTCCTTTTAATAGTAAAACGTCTTTTAATAGTATTTGTAAAAATAAATACGATTATTAGGTACATTGTGTTCAAATTGTCTTGAAGATGTAGGAAATAAAACATTATCACAGCTTATATTGTCTGTATACTGAGTAAAACAACATATTTTAAAATAAATAGGTTCAAAGGTTTCGAGGCCTGCAAAAAATGAAGATTATAAAATTTGAAAATGGTAATAATATATTAATTATAATAAATGAAATATAGTGAAATACTAAGGAATGAGACCAAACTAAACCAGATAATATATTGACAAGTTTTTTTTTAATAACAAAAATCATCGTAAGTAGGCAGAACAACACATATTTTCAATTAAAAGTTACGAATAGAAGTACAAAATATCTCTACCTACACAACATATCCTTGATTTTCGGAAGGTTCGCCTCAAGCCCTCTAGCATTATCTCATGAAAGTCGTACACTGTTACAGGCATTCTAGCGCGAGTGGTAATCCTAACAGTATAAATCAGTAATGTACTACTATAGTAAGTATTACTATAGTAATATACTAAAGTTAGTTTTATACAAAAGTATCTTACATATTTTAGTCACGAATTACGTGAAACTACAGGTATGCCCGGATGTCAGCGATAAGTTCAATAGACGATTAAATTCGTATCATAGCAGATGTAGACCTTATGCACACACTATGCTTCAAGGCTAGATGGACATCTTTACCAGGCCAATAAATGTACACGTGACAGAAAAGCAATTTATACTTCTTTGACACATACAGTGTTAGCGTTATCAACAAATGTCCACATGGCAGAAAAGCAATTTGCACTTTTTCGATACATTCCGTGCGAGAGTTGCATTGGATAAATATCATCCCCATCACAATCATCAACCATTGGAACTCCATTATCGATCTCAATTTCCTCTCTTTTAGATTTTACCGCGGCTACATATTGCCCTCTACACCTCAATATAGCGTATCCCTTTAAAGGGGTCGTCAGCAGGTAGCCAGTCTTTGGTCGTCGCAAGAAAATCCTTTTTTTATCTTCTTTAGCGGCGTTGAAAAAACCTTTACCGAGATTCATGGGGTTCATATTATCGCTTGACATCCTTTGAAGTATGAAACCCGCGTAATCTGCGATGGGAGAATGAATAGCTTCTCAAAATTTGAAAAGCTGGCTTCATAGTTGCATCAGTTTAAAATCGGTTCAAAAGAAAACGTCAATTATGTCTGATTTTAGAATGACTTATAATCCAACTATCTTGTAATCTTATAGGCTTGTCCTCTGTGTCTCGTATGAAGTCAAAACCATCATCATTATGCCTACATTAAACGTTTAAAAATAGCTCCTACCAATGCTATTTTCAGTGATTGCCACATTCAATGATACATTTAAGTCCCAAAAATCGACATTCATTTGGCTTTCGAGGCATAAGATGTTCATCGCCCACGCCAGGGAAATTTAATGTTAAATACTCTGTAAATAGCTAAAACCAACAATTCCTATTATCTGTGACTCTTACTCCATGACAAATGCCGAAATTTCTGTTGGCTTATTGTTGAATAAAATGACTAAAGATGTTTAGGTGCATAAGTTTACGGCTTAGCGGATCATAAGTACTCTAAGGTATATAATACTAGATCTACCTGTAGGTTTTAGTACCACTATTCGTGGCCTACTTTACTTGAGCTTCTTTGATCTTGCATACCGTACTTGCGTCGTCACTATGTAGTATTACGTCAATACCTTAATCATTACATGTGGAAGCTACGAATAATATAACTTAGCGTTAATGCTCAGTTCTCTCTTAGGTTACATTCAGAATACTGTAGAGGCAATACAGAATCTACAACGAATACAATACAATAAATATGTACGTATTTCGCTTTGTAACACTGGCTGTAATTGCGCTACGAGAGAGTAAAGATTTGATTATGTTCAACAATTTTGCTTGAAACTATGTTATTTTTGTTTATATACACCAGTGAAACACAGATCTCCAACTATCGTAATGATAGCTCATATAGGTAAGAAATGAAGGCAGGTTTAAACTACAAGAAGCGTTGATCTTTATAACTGGACGAGTGGGAAAAATGACGACTGATTGGCCTTATGGTCGGGGTAGGAAACAAACACTATTCTACTTCTCTTTGTTTCTTTACCAATCGGAGCAAAGTAGAAGAGAGAGTACGTTAGGGTATGTTAGAAGCATACTCTACATTCCCTATAAATTGTTTTCTAATTGCGGGAAGCAGTCAAAAACGCACATGTAGTCATTAGTTCCCCTTGATTGGAGACCTTTAACAGAATAACTGGCCACGTGAACGATGGTGGGAAAAAATCATGGGAGCTTTGTCAGTGTTCTTCACCATCAGAATATGTGAGGAAGTGTTTAAATTAGATGGATGCCATTTGAAGCCTTGGTCTACAGATGCGTACCGCATCCGGAAACAACAATGACGACAGTGATGTTTTTGAAAAACAAATAGGACTACACGAACGTGGGTAACCAATCACAATAATGGTGGTGGACCTAGAAAGGAGTTGGGTAACAAATTTAGCTTTCTGATGGGGGGAACAAGTCTCCCCCTGACTCTAAATATGTATTGACCCCTCCCCCAGTGTAATATAGGAAAAAGGTATCAAACAACAGATATTTTCTGATATTACGTTTTATGCAATGAGATGGTACATATTAAAGATAATGCATTATTCTGTACAGAATGGTTGGATAATTTGAATTCTGTCCTACGTGTTAACTATGGCCTTCAAAAACGATCAACGAAAGTGAGTTATGTATTTTTTATGATCACATTTATGCAGCTACACTGAATTTCACGTCAACATGAATCCGTCTAAAAAGAAACCCCATCAGCGTAATTTACAGCCATGCTAATGTAAAAGAATAGGACCATTGTGGAGAGATAATGGAATGCTTTTGTTTTAATTAGCAGAAACCTTAAAGAAACAATAGCGGCGAATCTCATCTCGAAATGAATCTTTCTGACAGCTTTCGTAGGTAATGTTATTGAATTTCAAAATGGCGGCTAATTGGGGAGTTTATTTTTAAGAAAACTTAAAAACATTGTATCTTCTAAAAGTGTGAGGTGAAAATCTGGAGGAGTTTGAAAATTGTATGTATGTATCTAGGGTCTATAGTGGAAAAATCTGTAGAAAAAAGGTATGGTACAGATACTGGGATCTACCCTTGTTGTGAGATGGAAGTAAATCTTGAGTCACGTTTTTAGGATCGCACGCTATACACACACTGCATCAAAATAGTGAACCGGCTGCAATCCTCGAAAAGGTATGGTACAGATACTGGGATCTACCCTTGTTGTGAGATGGAAGTAAATCTTGAGTCACGTTTTTAGGATCGCACGCTATACACACACTGCATCAAAATAGTGAACCGGCTGCAATCCTCGAAAAGGTATGGTACAGATACTGGGATCTACCCTTGTTGTGAGATGGAAGTAAATCTTGAGTCACGTTTTTAGGATCGCACGCTATACACACACTGCATCAAAATAGTGAACCGGCTGCAATCCTCGAAAAGGTATGGTACAGATACTGGGATCTACCCTTGTTGTGAGATGGAAGTAAATCTTGAGTCACGTTTTTAGGATCGCACGCTATACACACACTGCATCAAAATAGTGAACCGGCTGCAATCCTCGAAAAGGTATGGTACAGATACTGGGATCTACCCTTGTTGTGAGATGGAAGTAAATCTTGAGTCACGTTTTTAGGATCGCACGCTATACACACACTGCATCAAAATAGTGAACCGGCTGCAATCCTCGAAAAGTTATGGTACAGATACTGGGATCTACCCTTGTTGTGAGATGGAAGTAAATCTTGAGTCACGTTTTTAGGATCGCACGCTATACACACACTGCATCAAAATAGTGAACCGGCTGCAATCCTCGAAAAGGTATGGTACAGATACTGGGATCTACCCTTGTTGTGAGATGGAAGTAAATCTTGAGTCACGTTTTTAGGATCGCACGCTATACACACACTGCATCAAAATAGTGAACCGGCTGCAATCCTCGAAAAGTTATGGTACAGATACTGGGATCTACCCTTGTTGTGAGATGGAAGTAAATCTTGAGTCACGTTTTTAGGATCGCACGCTATACACACACTGCATCAAAATAGTGAACCGGCTGCAATCCTCGAAAAGGTATGGTACAGATACTGGGATCTACCCTTGTTGTGAGATGGAAGTAAATCTTGAGTCACGTTTTTAGGATCGCACGCTATACACACACTGCATCAAAATAGTGAACCGGCTGCAATCCTCGAAAAGTTATGGTACAGATACTGGGATCTACCCTTGTTGTGAGATGGAAGTAAATCTTGAGTCACGTTTTTAGGATCGCACGCTATACACACACTGCATCAAAATAGTGAACCGGCTGCAATCCTCGAAAAGGTATGGTACAGATACTGGGATCTACCCTTGTTGTGAGATGGAAGTAAATCTTGAGTCACGTTTTTAGGATCGCACGCTATACACACACTGCATCAAAATAGTGAACCGGCTGCAATCCTCGAAAAGGTTGGGGCTATGAAAAACGTAAGTAAAAAAGCTAAGAATTCGGGAAACATGACGTAATTAAGTTATCGATGAGCACATTAGTGAACACATCGTTACTCGTTACTCCTACAACGATAAAGAGAGGTATTGGCACGTTACTAGGCAACGAGTCGCTTTGAGACTGGCTAAAGACGCCACTACCTAATTTCGACTTTCCTCTCAGAGCAGAACTAACAGCGGTGGAACAAACATCGTTTTTTCTAAATCTGTTTAAAACTATAAAGTTTACATCTAGACCATTGATTTTTAAATACAATTATTTTTCATCAGAACCTACTTGCGAGTTAGATGTAACGATTATTTTCTCATTACTCCTCAAAATGTCTTTAAAATGAATCATGAAAAGCTCTTTTACCCAATGAACTAATTTGTACTGCACTAACAGCACTGCGTAAATTTGTATTTAAGATGTCTTGTAAAGACAGATCGTGTTACTCTAGTCGCTCTAGTGCAATTGATGGTGTTTATGAAGGCCCTCGTAGAGACACCTTCTTATCACCTCAATTGTATGTAGATCTACTTTAAGTAAGCAGCAATCCTTCCCTATATCAGGACCCAGTGGACCATTACGTCACATCCTTGGTCCTGTCCATATTGCACCTCTCATATCCTCGTTTACAGATGAAGGTGTAAGTAGACATCTCTTTATCATTTTCAGGAAAAGAATGGTCTACTTCTTGTTGGGGATTATTCTTTTCTATACAGAGTACAAGTGGACCAATAACTTCTTTCTTTATCTGGGTTCTACCTCTCATCTTCTTTACACACTAAGGGTTAAGTATACTCCTCTTTATCACTTCTACAGAAGGTAGGTCTAACTCATGTAGGAGGTTATACTTCTCTATACAAAATACAAGTACACCAATATGTCATTTCCTTATTCGTGTCAATGTTCCACCTTGTCTCCTACCTTACACAAGGAGGTGTACGTAGACCTCTCTTTAACACTTCTACAGAAAATAGGTCTAACTCATGTAGAAGGTTATACTTCTCTATACAAAATACAAGTACACCAATATGTCATTTCCTTATTCCTGTCTATGTTCCACCTTGTCTCCTACCTTACACAAGGAGGTGTACGTAGACCTCTCTTTAACACTTCTACAGAAAATTGGTCTAACTCATGTAGAAGGTTATACTTCTCTATACAAAATACAAGTACACCAATATGTAATTTCCTAATTCCTGTCTATGTTCCACCTTGTTTCCTACCTTACACAAGGAGGTGTACGTAGACCTCTCTTTAACACTTCTACAGACAATTGGTCTAACTCATGTAGAAGGTTATACTTCTCTATACAGAGTACAAGCGGACCAATATGTCATTTCCTTATTCGTGTCAATGTTCCACCTTGTCTCCTACCTTACACAAGGAAGTGTACGTAGACCTCTCTTTAACACTTCTACAGAAAGTTGGTCTAACTCATGTAGAAGGTTATACTTCTCTATACAGAGTACAAGTACACCAATATGTCATTTCCTTATTCCTGTTAGTTTTCTACCTGCCATATT
>JBAIZL010000003.1:41700260-41750260 GCA_036971475.1 Prosapia bicincta
AGTGTATTTTATTTAATCTTGAATATGTATATATATATATATATATATATAGAGGGAGAGAGAGAGAGAGAGAGAGAGAACTAGTAAAAGGAATTGATTAAAACAGTTAAGCCCCACTATTTTGAGGCAACTAGTTTTACAAAACTACGTTTTGTTCACTTCTTGACTACTTTTTGTAGTGTTAATATCTTCCGCTCTTCTTTTATTGTGTGTTTGACTATTAACTGAGTGGCGATTTTTTATTTCGTTAGTCTGTTGAGATTACATTTATATTTCGGCTTCAATATGTTATTGATTCAGGTTTTTATGTATTGAGTTGAATATTTTATGTCAATATCCGAAACTAATTATATCTCTGTAGTTTGTAAAATGTGTATTTGTTTAGTGTATCAAACCTAGTGGTCTAATATCCGGCAAATAATTTAGTACTTGAGTTTTCATAACTTGAATATTTGCTATTAGAGAATTCGTAAGAAAACAGTTCAACATTCATCGGAAATGAGAAGGCATTATGTTGATCCTTGTGTTTGAGAAGGTAAAGTCGCGGAAATAAAAAGAAGCTTTTGTAAGATATACTTATCTTTGTGAATGTTACGGATATGGAATATTGGTAGAAAGTACTATATAATATCGATTTATTCCATTATGGTATTAGTAAAAACAAAACAATCATAGCTTGAGTGAAAGCGGTCGCTTACCCTTCAATAAAGATGGACGCTATAGAGTAAGATCTATTCGCTACACCCCTGTAACCATAGGTATGTAGAAAGAAGAGTGGGATACTGGTGCAGACGTGGTTTTCCTCAGGTGCTAGAAGACCACGGTCGTTAAATACACCTGTTTATTAATAAGTAGCTCCATTTACAATGGAGCTCATGTTCTTAAGTAGAATACTGTCAATATTGCATGAAAACAATATGAAGCATAATTCTCTTATATTGTAAGTTTTAGCGTAATTTTGTAACTTCCATAAATATGTTCGTAGTTTATATCTGATAAAAGGACGACGAAAATCGCGTATACTTAGGTCTTGCAAAACGTTCCTCTTGTTTTGCATTATAATTGAGTAGCCACAAGTACTGAAAACCGAATCTCTCACAATAAAAACCTTTTCCCAAATAATCGGTCACTTCACTTGAACAATCCCTTTGCTTCGTCAAGAAATGCTTGAAGCGACTGAAAAATGAGAATTTTATTTCAGCAATAGGGTACTCGGACAAGACTGAGATTACAAGGGTGCATCAAATTAACAGAACTTTATGTAAAGGCATGTCTCAAAAATGTAGATTCTAAAACTTGACTGTGGAAAAAGGCTCATTATCCAATTAAAAACTCGTTTTATATACACTGTGTGAAGCCTTCGTCGTGTCGTTTAGAAAAAATAAAGGCTAACAAGATATTTGTATTAGCAATTACTCATTGTTTCAGTTACAATAAAATACTAGAGCTTTTCAAGGATTTAAGGAGGTTATAGAATAAAGATATTAGAAACATATCTACAACCAAATTTAAAAACTAAATATAGTTATGCGGAATGAAAATAAGGTTGTTTCATGAGTCAAGTATCATTTATTAAAAGTTTGGCAACGTTTTGATAATAATATTGTTTTACTCATTCAGACCTAATGTACATTAGACAAATTTAATTATTTGTAACGATGCTTAGTCGGTTATAGGTAACATCCACACAGACCGACTGCATGGCACTGCTTAGGTAACCCCACAATGACACCGACTACATACAACTACTTAGGTAACATCTACTGAGACCGACTACATGACTTTGCTAAGGTAACCCCACAATGACACCGACTACATGCGATTACATAGGTAACCTCAAACTGAGACCGACTATATGTCATTACCTAGGAAACCTTACACCGATGTAGGTACACCGAGAAGTAAGTCTGACTACTTAAGTAACCTCATACGGACACCTACCACATGCGACTACTGAGGCAACCTCATGGCGAAATAGGTACACTGAAAATACGTGCGACTACTTAGGTACCTCACACTGGTACCGACTACATGTGACTACTTGGGCAACCTAACACAGACGTAGGTTAACCGACTAAGTAGGTGGGATCATCTGCATGATACTTACTTAGGCAACCTCACACAGACGTAGGTTAACCGACTAAGTAGGTGGGATCGTCTGCATGAGACTACTTAGGCAACCTTAAATCGAGGTAGGATCACCGACAAGTAAGAGTGACTACTTAGGTAACTTCACTCTAGCACCGAATACATGAGAGTACTTAGGCAACCTTACATCGAGGTAGGAACACCGACAAGTAAGAACGACTACTTAGGTAACCTCACTCTAGCACCGATTACATGAAACTACTTAGGCAACTTCACACCGCCGTAGGTTAACCGACTAAGAAGGTGGTATTGACTGCATGAGACTACTTAGGCAACCTTACACCGACGTAGGTTAACCGACTAAGTAGGTGGTATCGAATGCATGAGACTACTTAGGCACCTTACATCGAAGTAGGAGCACCGAAAAGTAAGGCGACTACTTATGTAACCTCACACTGGCACCGACTACGTGAGATTACTTTAGCAACCTCACATCGATGTAGGTTAACCTACTAAGTAGGTGGCACGGACTACATATAACTACTTAGGCAATCTTAAATCAAGGTAGGTTCACCTACAAGTAGGTGCGACTATTTAGTTAACCTCATATAGCTAATCGTGTATGTGACTAATTAAGTAGGTAGCCTTGCGTTGAAACCAACTTCGTGGAGAAGCACGTATACGGTAATATTATCCCTAAGTAGACTACTTAAGGTAAGTATATACTGGAACTGACTAAGAACGCCTGTTTTTAATTGTCACACCAGGAACCTATATTATATAGTAACCCTGAAGCTGCTGTACGTGAGATGAAATATCTTAATTTGGGGAATATACTGCAAGCACAAACAGTAAAATATTTTAACAGCGTTTCGACTTTATTAGATCTTTTTACTCTCTTTTACAGTAAGTAGACATCTTTTTTGATGTAGTTTCGTGAAAACCGTTATGAATACATTGTCATTCTTACTCCCTATTAAAGATGTGTGATTACTTCTATAACTAATTTGTCCGATAGGTCGGCATAGCACCTTAGGTAATGACTATCCAGGGGATGACAGTTGATACCGCAGCTGACGGCTCAGTACTTGAGAGAGGGCGAGTAATTTAACTGCAGGCAGCCGGACTAATACAGTTTGAATTAGTGTTAGGTCGCTACGACGATAGAGATTGCCAGGTCATGGGGAATTAACAGGCTACACATGTTTCACAAGTGCCTATGCATGCCTATTACTTGGGGCAATGATGGAATGGAGTTTACTATAAGCTTGACTATGTTGATATAATTAGCAGGTGTTTATGAATGTTCACTTATAAAGGGGAAACCAAATATTGTTTTTCATTTTTCTACTACCTTATGCTTATTTTTATTTTTACATCTCCCCCTTTAATTTCTTTCTGTTCCCCCTTAATAGTTCTATATTTACAACTACTGTTAAATTTACCAACTCAGCACCTCGTTTTGTTTCAGTTTATATTGACTATATAATTTATAAATAAATAAGTACATATATGTGATTTTAAATATATATCACATGAAAACAAATGGTTTTCTGTATTGGGCTTTAATCGTTCTAAATACTCCAAATAGTGTGATTTACGAAAAACTTTAAAGCATTATTAGTTTGAGTCGTACGGTAAAGTGTACTCGCAAGTATGAGTGGTCATGAATTTGGAAATCACAGCTAGTTGAGAATGGTCGCCCTTCTGTAGCTCTTGAGACACAGCGGGAACTTGAGTTGGGCATAAGGGGAGTGTAGATGGAGGGTCAAGGGTCTCAACGCTTCTCTTGCATCTATCTAGGCACAGTGGTGGATAAGACACAGTCATTGTGTATAAAAATTACTCATTTGTAGGTCATTGTGTAGACCTCCAATTATCCGAACTCCGATTATCCGAATCATGTTCAACTTTTCAGAATAAAAATATGAACGGAAACGTACTGTGACTTATGATTCTGTTTGCATGTGCTATCAGTATTTAACCGCAAAGTTAGTGCATGCGCAGCGCAAACATGGACGCTGAGTCCCCGTTTCAGTGAAGTTCTCTATAGTTAGCTGTCGTACGTCGCCGGTGCTCTTTCGTATCTGTCTAATGTTTTGTTTGTGAGTGCTTTTCGTCGTTCACCATGGCTTTAAAAAAATACGAGTTGTCTTATAGTTAGTGAATAATCTTATAATTACAGATCAATCAGATAAAGGAGTTATGGGTAAACAGTTGCCTGAGATGAACGGTGTTGGACGATCGAGGATCTCAGACATTAAAAGAAACAAACATTTTAAACTTCGTGTCAGTACTTGAAAATGAAGATGAAAGTTCTTCAAGAAAATTATTGATGTTTGCAAGAAACAAAGAATTAGAAGATGCAATTTTCAAGTGATTTTTGCAACAAATTCTATGAGGAACCAAATTTCAACTCCAATTGTTTGTGGAAAATCTAATATCTTAGTTCAGAAGCTAAATTTATAAGAAATTGACAGTCGTACAAATTTTTTGAGCTTTTGTAGTCCTTCACTGCCCCTGAAAGATATTTAACAATGTTAAAATTTAAGCCATCCTTACTGTACGCGTGCTAAAACAGCGCTATGTAACTATAATTATCGTATTTCGATATACTCTTACGAAGACAGTCTAAAACTGTAAAGGGTGCAAAAATGTGAAGTAATTACCTAACTGGCGGTGATTATCCAAGACGGTTATTTTATTGTTTGGTAGTTATATCGCCCGTTACGAAGTCATATGGGCCACAAAACACTTTTATGCAACTGTTTAACCTCGTACGAGCAGTAAAGCGTTTACTGCCGGGATCCTTGAGCGTCAGGTGCTTTATAGTCTGTCACCGTGGCAACGCTTGTAAATATGTTTTATCGTCCGATTGTTTATAGCTTTTATTGTTATAAAGTTGGCTAGAGTGTTTTGAAGAATGTAAACGGCTATTTGCTGCCAAATCATCAAAACTGTGGGTATATTATTTGTTTGAAACTCGAATATTGCATAGTTATGAAACGAGTTGATAACGGATCATCTCTCGAAGCGCCTGGTCCATAACAAATTAGTAACCGAAGGGCTACAATTTGTGACCTAATTTTCTCACGGTTTTCGGGTCCTGTGAATTCATGTTGGGTAGGTACCGCATCTGGACGCTTTAAGTAAAAATGTCACATGTGATTTGGACATTGAAAGTAATCATTTTACTTATTACACTTTTGCTATTACTTGCGACCAGACTTTTTGTTAACTAAAGGTTGTTAAATTAACTTACACTTGGAGGAAACGTTTTCGTCTAACGACTTCTTCAGCCTCCTGAAGGAGGTAAGACGCAAGTTGAAAGCGTTTCCTCTAAGTGTAAGTTTACAATTTAACAACCTTTAGTTAACAAAAAATCTGGTCGCAGGTAATAGCAAAAGTGTAATAAGTAATTAACAACCGGCTCGTCATGAACAGCAACAGGATTTCGATATTTAATCATTTTAGATTATACTAGAAAGTAAAAGATGTAAATGTTTATAGGTATATACATCTATTTCATGTAGATGTAAATATCTGTTATGAAATCAGTCTTTGCAAGATTTTGTGAAGAAAGGTAAACGTGTGAGAGACAAAAGATACTAGCTAACGGTCAGAAGTAGGGACTAACATTCGATGCTACAGTAAGAGTGGAACGTATCTATCTGTAAATAGTAATAGCTTTCAAGTGTCCGTGTCCAGCTTTAACCAGTCTCGTCATAAGTGTATAGATAAATATAATTTGCTAATGAATTCGTGTGTGTTAATTTTATTAAACATCTATCTAGTCTTCAAATTGGATTTGGTTTTATCTATCTTCAGTTAGCAGAGCTAGCAAGAAATACAGCCATTGCGCAACCACTTAAAGAAACAGTAGACGGTAGCCTACTATATCATCTCCTGGAATACTGTGTCTCATGTAGTTTAATGTGTGAAGTCATTTAGAACATTTTCGGTTATATACAAATAAGAAGTTTTGTGTTACTTATTTTAGAATAAGAATCGAATCTTGATGATGTGCTTGTCAGTACAAGTGGTTTCCAATTATTAATATAATTTTTATTACTTTTGAAAATATTTTATTACTCTTTGTACGATCATTGACGCTTAGTAGGGACATACTAATCACATCGTTAGTTACAACGATAGCTCCTATATCAGTCGAGAAGCAATCATATTCTGTTTAGCGTCTCGGCTGTTAACACCTGGTAGGGATTTATGTACCGTAAGGGTTGTGCAGAAGATATAGACCATAAATCTCCTCAGGTGGTATCACGATCGCCGTTACTAGTTGAGGAGTTTGGAATGGTATTTAACATAGACTATTGTGGCGACCACGTACAGTCACTCTCAGTAAGAATGTGAGTTGGAATATGAGCACTGAAAATGTAAACGATATGAATATTTGTTATGAAATAAATCTTTGCAACGTGTCATGAAAATATTTCTAGGTATAAACGTGCGGAAGACAAAAGAAACAACCTAACTGTCAGAAGTGGGGACTAAGATTAGGTCATTTGGAACTCAAAAATTGCCAATAAGAACAGAACTGTGAAAGTAAAATTATGTACTCGTATGTGTAAATATAGATAGAATGAGAGTGCCCGTCTAGCCTATTAGTCTTAACATAAAGATAATTTTGCTATTGCACTCGTGTGTATTAGTTAAGGAAACACTCACAAACACCTGGACCCTAAACTATAAAGGCAACGGAACTGAGTTGACGCTGTACATCTTAGTAAAATAAGGAAGCAAAATTTTCGCTTAGGTGTAACTACAGGATATAAAATGTTAAGTTGTAACTATAAAAATATTATAGGCTATGTTCCATTTGTTTAGTTAACGTTATATGTTTGTGATATAATTGTGATACCAGAATCACTGATGATGATGACCTAATGTCATTGAAACGCGTTTGAGGTTAAAGTTTTATAATTGTGAGTTGTATATATTTCTCGAACTTTAACTCACAAGCCAGTTCGAATATTGTTTATAACTACATGATGTTTACAGGGAACATCATGTTTTTGTATTGGGTAGTACAACCAATTGTGTAGAGGGGAGTTGGAAGTTTCAGTTAGTCTCAAGATGTGGGACCTAGAGCACAGCGCATTTTTATGAGGCGTGGGAATTTACGACGAAGCAAATTTTCATCTGGATGGGTTCTTTATGAAGCAGAAGTTTGGATTTTACTGTTCAGAGTATCCACTAATATTGAAGTAGAGGACTTACACAGTGCTTGAGTAATGGTGTGGTATGCGGTAGGTAAAGGGTAGTATTGGGCCGTACTTTTTTTTGAGAACGTCAGCGGTCATGCAGTTGTTACAGCAGGGCGCTATTTGGGAATGTTAATAATTATTTCTTTTCCGCACTTCACCGTCGTCGCATAGCAATGTGAAACAAATGGTTCTAGGAAGATGTAGTAGTTACGGCCCACAATTCTTTGTGAGACGCAACCAATAAGCTTCCCGTGAAAAAGATCCATTATCTGTTTCAGGGAATAGGGAATAAATTTTCTCTGCTCATTTTAGTTCAGAAAATAACATATCTTCACCTCTTAACCGTTTGATTCAGGGCTTACATTTTTAATATAAGCTATCATAGGTTGCAGCCCTTAACATAGTAGGACCCCACACCACAAGAACTTACTTTGTTACAAGTGAAAAATGTTTTCCCCCGTTAATATCGTGTATTGCTTATTTTTGTTTTGCACTTTAAAATTCCATAAAGTGGGTAATAAGCAGAGGAGCACGGAGTAGACAGGCAGTGCTCAAAATAACTGTAAACTATACTGACAGAAACTGAACTCTTTCTTAGTCATTGTCATTATCAAATATTTATTTATAATTTTGCCTGAAAGAGTGACAAAAATTGTACTTTATTAATAATAAAATACATTTCACACATATTCCAATATTAACTTTCCAATAATTTTCATTATTATTATTTCACAAATATTCTAAATAGTCTAAGCTACGTTTTAAGTAGTTGAAATTTCATTATGTTAAAATTTAAATTAAATAAAACGAAAATTGATTATTATAGGTTGGTTTTTAGCCACTGCTGTCCATCAAACATTCATCCCTCCCTTTTAATGAAGGTTGGGTTTTATTCCACCACAGCTAATAATGCCCGCATCACATGTTCAGCCGGGGGTAACAGTGGCCCTGGGTTTACAGTGTTTCGAAGACAGGTCATACTATTTTTTATTTACTTAATATAATAAACGCATTATTAACCCTTTTGATAATTTTCTACTTTTCTACTAGGATTTATATCCTTATTTTTATTTTGAGTCACTTACTAGGAGTTCATAATAAGTTCTGACTGATAAGAAGTGCTCCGAAACGCGTCGGCGAGGAGTAGGTCAATGCTAGGATTGACAGGTAATTATGATACTAAAAATAAAATAACATTATTAATAGATTATATAATTTACTAGCTGTACCTTGCCACGCTTTGCTGGGTTGCATGGATGAGGAATGACGAACAAAACGTAACATTCGTCCCATTGTTTAATTTTGCAATAATTCAGAGGCTAAGGTAATGCAGATCTAAGGGTGTGTCATTCTCTAATAGAACCGTTGCCAGAATCAATCTGATAAAAAGAAGTTCCTCCTGGCGGGTCCAAGAATAAGACCCCCTCCACATGTCTGCCATTTATCATTTTTATTATGCAATTATAAATGGCCTTATATCCACGCATTATTTTGGTAATGTTTGATTGAAGATCACCGGTGTTGTATCTGTTTTCCCTACAAAGGTTGAGTTATATCAGCTACAAAAGATTGATAGAAACAATCATTGAAGTTCTTACGTACGGTGTCAAACTTTTAGCTCAATTGCTGCAGAATGTTTTGAATTTTTAAAGCGTACACAAACCAATATAATATATTTATATATAAAGATGATAAAACAAAGTAAGAGTAAAGTTATTCTGTGAACAATTGGGAACAACAATAGACATGGTTTACATAAAAATTAACTTTGTACCAACTCGTAGCGCGGAGAGTAGTATTGGTTAATAATTGTGTCTTTAAGGGATGCAATGTACATGTTAGATGCAGATATGACCTTTAGGAGTTGGGTATCTGGCAGGACATTGTCTGAAGAGAACTACAGGTTCCAGGAAAGCTTAAGGGAACTCCCGGAAGTAAGCAGAAGGAAGAACAATACATTCATCAGGGTCGAATCAAGGCTTGCCGATTTGACAATAAAAGCATAAAACATTGAAATAAAGTTGTAATTTTTGATCCAAGCGAGAACGTATAAAGGTTATTCTTTTATTTCAATCCTACTTATTAAATAAATAATTATATAAAATGTTAAAAAAATAAATAGGATATTTTTTACAAAAAATAAATAGTTTGTACAAAATAAACGTATTTTCTTAATATAGAAATTTGTTTGTTTCTGTATTTGCAAACTTAGACTCTTACAACAATTTCGATATTTTCAGCCGAGCTTTGCCGCAGAAACATTTCTGAATGAGCGAGATCGCGGTGGATCGTGCGTCACTATCAGCAGAAACAGGTGCGCCGTTTGGCATTTCTGTTGAAGCTTTTTTTTTGGAACGCGACCCAAATATTGTCCTCAGCCACATGATATTAATAATTTTATAAATTTGAAGTTATTTTGGACGACTGATTCTGTTGCTGTGAGAGAACAACTAACTATTCTCGGCATTGGGTCTTGGTAATGAATTTTTATTTATTTATGATTATGCTTTCTTTCTTTCTAAACAGAAGTGAATGTAGTCGTAATTTAATAAGGAAGATTTAAACAGATTAGAAAAAAGTAGTAATATTTGAATAAAGTTGATAGTAAAATATCATTGTCAATCCAAACCAAACCTATTGTTTGATTGCTACTGGTTTAATTTAGAATGTTACGGCTAATGGTAGGCATAGAATGTGTTGTGGATAACAACAGCCATGATTAAACTAGGAGCAGACCCTCTCGATAGTGTTACTAGAAAGGTTCAGGAATGCAGGATTGCATACCAAGACTAGGAGCGTGTCTAAGCTTTTCATTTCGTACAGCAAGAGGTGGAAGATAAGTAGAGAAAAGAAGTGAAAAAAGGTGATGTTCCCCTGATAGTAGGAATGAGAGGTAAACATATTCCTTTGGACAGGGTCGCTCAGCCTGAAGTATTAGTATCTGGTCTCTGCGGAGTGAAAACCCGGACTTATTTGAATTTTGATAAAAATAACAATGAAATATTGGGGCTTTTGACAGTTTTACGTATTTATGACAATGTAGCTGAATAATAACTGATGTTATGCTGGAGGTTGTAA
Source organism: Prosapia bicincta (assembly GCA_036971475.1). NCBI lineage: Eukaryota > Metazoa > Arthropoda > Insecta > Hemiptera > Cercopidae > Prosapia > Prosapia bicincta. The sequence goes on from JBAIZL010000003.1 coordinate 41,710,652, forward strand.
GTTCATATTATATATGGATCATTTACAAGCCCGTTTTATAATAATTATGTATAATGCAACTTCACCAGTTTAGAATAATTTTGTTTCTGTTCTTTTTTCAAATGTCTAATATTTTGTTTATCAAGATTATACTCACACACACACACACACACACACACACACACACACACACACAAATATATATATATATATATAGCCTATATATATATATATATATATATATATATAGGCTATATATATATATATATATATATATATATATATATATATATAAAGAAATAAGACAAAATACAAATACAAGAATAATTTATTGAATGTACAATACAAAATACAAATACAAGAATAATTTATTGAATGTACAATTCAAAGGTTTTCGTGATGATCTTCTTTATTGTTTTTTCTCTAGTATTCGTGATGATGTTGGTACTGTTTGCCAATTGTACATTCAATAAATTATTCTTGTATTAGTATTTTGTTTTATTTCTTTATTAATACACAATAATACATATTGTGGCACGCACACACACACACACACACACACACACACACACACACACACACACACACACACACAGACATATATATATATATATATATGATGAATAGTTAATATCGGGAGTACATCCGTTCATTATGTAGTGCATGAATTCGCTGTTCCGACGCTTCGCTAGAAACTCATCCAGCATTGACAAGGTGAACACAACAGATGAATCGCTCTTCAACTGTTGTTGGGTTCACCTCGTCAATGTTGGATGAGATTCTAGCGAAACGTCGGAACTGCGAATTCATGCACTACAGAATGAACGGATGTACTCCAGATATTAACTATTCATCATATTTTTCCATCCGTGAAGGAATGCGTATCAGCATATATATATATATATATATATATATATATATATATATATATATATATATTTATATAGTATCATTTCATATCGAATTTAGTAATTTAAAATTTAAATTACAAACATAATGAATGTTTTAAAAAGTTTTTTCACGATAAAAACCTTTATAAATTTTAACTCATTTGAAGTATTGTATAACTACAGATAATGAATAAAGAAGAGGTCAACTCAGGAAAACAAAACTGACTGACAGTAGTAAGTTTAGTAGGTGTAAGTGTAGTAGATTAGAATTGGGCTACCATTGGGAAAACTACTTGGGCCAAGTAAAGTATCTCTATTCTAAGCTAAGTTTCTCCAAATATCTATCGATTACAATTAAGGTAATTTTAATTATTTCTGTTTTAGCTACTGTGAAGTAAACATATTGCCAGCATCCAAATAAATATTTTAAATATACGAAAATGTAACGTAAACATAAGGATAGCCTAAGATTAGGATAAAGAAACCGTTAAGATAATGGAAACATGTGGTTTGAGTAGACATGAGGTTACACAATCATTATGATAAAGTATCAACGGAGGTAACGTAAATCTGAGGATGACGTTGCCTTGAAGTTAACCTAATCATACGAATAAAGTGTCCGTGGAGATAACGTAAATCTGAGGATGAAGTATCCTTGAGCTTAACGTAATGATAAGGATAAAATTTAATGTCCGTGGAGATAACGTAAATATGAGGTTGACGTAGCCTTGAGCTTAACGTAACCATGGGGATAAAGTATCCGTGGAGATAACGTAAAGATGAGGATTACGTAGCCTTGAGCTTAACGTAATCATGAGGATAGTGTCTGTGGAGATGACAAAAATATGAGGATGACGTATTCTTGAGATTAACGTATTCATAAGGATGAAATACCCTTGGACATGATAAAAAAATGAAGATGACGTAATTTTGAGATTAACGTAACCATAAGTATCAGTAGAGATAACATAAGCATGAGGGTAACGTAAACATTTTGATAACACATATATAAGAGTAACATAAACCAGAGACCAACAGAAACACGAGGAATTCTTAAAAAATAGATAAACACGATAATCACATAAACATTAGAATAATGTAAACATAAGCAAAATACAAGCACAAGGGTAACGAACATAAATGCTATGTAAATGAAAAGAGCAATGACAACACGAGTGTAATGAAAATTTTAGGGTAACAAAAACAAGAGGATAACGTAAACATATGAAAACATAAATACTAGGGTAACGAAATATGACGATATCATAAACATTGGAATAGCGTTAAATATACTAAGGGTAACGCAAACACACAAGTTTTGTAAACATATAGATAAAGCAAACGTAACAGTGACACAGACATTTGGATAAAAGAAACATGAGGGTAATGAAAACATAACGGCAACGCAAGCATAAGGAAATGTAGACATGAGGTTACAGTATATAAGAAAGTTCATAGTAAAAATATTAAAATTAGAAAAAATCCCAAAAATTTAAATTAATCTCCCTCTGACCTAAGGTTTATAATTCTTATTAAAAATACTTTGTTATGTAGTGAGAAAAGTAATGAGTAACAGTTATCAGTAAGGATGTTGGGAAATAATTTTTATTTAGGGATAGTTACAATTAGATTAAAAAGTTCCATTTAATACTTATCGAAGCTTAGGATTTTTTCATTTGGTTTATTTGAAATCACATATTTGTATTTGTATGTAAACAAAAGCTAGTCACCACTTTATCATCCCAGGTCGATGCCACAAACTCCCATGCAGTGGTTTTATGAAATAATTGAAGTATTCAACCTGCATTTTCAATTATTTTGTTCGCGTATATCAAAGAGCCTGCTATTTGTAAACAACTCTGTTCTGATTGTTGGCAGTGAAGCAATTACACGGGACAATTACACTTGTAACACTCTTAAAAATAAGGTGTTACATATAAATTCATTTATATATTTGATTTTTATTCAATAATTATATCTTCCCAATATAAAAGAAAATTTTTGTTTTATTCGTGCTCATTGTGAAGTTAGCATAGATAGTAGCGCCCCTAGCGGGTAAAAATGTAAAATATCGTACGAGTTGGTAGCTTAACTTAAAAAAAACTCACATCACCTCATGTGACGTAACATGGTCTGATATCGCATGATCTGACGGACCAATCAAAATATTCAAAATAATAACCAAGGGTGGGAAAGTTCCGTTTGCTTGTACCTTCAGAAAGCCCACTTCTCCAAAAGTCTTTGAACGAGACGGACGCAATGGCACTTTCGGATATAACTTAGAAATTTATAAGCTTCCAGTATTCAAAATTTAAGATGTCAAGACCGGTACCGAATTTTATTAACGCAACCAAAGAAGAAGTCAGAAGCGATAATTTATGTTTTTCAAACGAGTAAATGTTTATATAATTTTGTTTAAGTGCGCGGATTTGCAAGAGCGATGTGTTAAGTGTTTAGTGATTCCGAAAGCCATGGGCAATCTTTAATATGTTTTAAAGTGTTTTATTGTGCACAACCAGGTACGTTTTAGCTATAAAGAAAATGTATTTTAATGTTAACTAAGTTGAATTTTAAATGATAAACGGTTAACACATGAACGGTAGAAATTGTCCTTCGAATATTCATTTCTAAAAATTCAATTGAAAATATTAAGTTACTATCTTGTCGATATATATAAATTTTAAAGTTCAATAAGTAATTCAAATGTATGGAATAACTAGCAGTAATTGAAAGATAATTACTCGACACATTGCTGTCTTCTGTTCTACTGTAATTTGTCACTGATTAATAAATTGTATAACTATGTAATTTAAAACTTTATATTTTCATTTCCCAAGTAACCTAGTTCTACCTTGCAATGATATCGGAAGACCGTTTACAGAAAGACATTATTATGCCTGGCTGGAAACGGAGAACTAGATAGAGCCCTGGGTAAGTAAGGTAATTAATTTGTTAATTAGTAATTAACATAAATTTTTAATAAAGCCCTGATATATACTTACCCCACGAAAAAAGGCCTAGTCCGTTACAAATGCGCAACTCTGCTAGAATTTAAATTACTGCTGTATTTTTTGTTGTTTTCTAAAACGTAAGTCTTATACTCTGCTAATTTTCGAAAAATTTATTAATTAAAAAGTTGAATGATAATTACTGCTAACGAATTCCAAGGATTAATGCCATTCATGTGTTAATTATTTAAGTTGTGCAGCCCTCCTTAAAAATACTCGTCAGTGTATAGTAAAGTTATTTTCAAATAAATAAAATGTCTAGCGATTTAAAAATAAATAAGTTAGTAAAAGACGAGTTAATTGTCGAATTAAAAATTATAAATGTAAAGTTTAAAACGGACAGTACAGTATATGTAGGCCTAATAAGAAAGATAGCCAAAGACAAAAATTTGTAAAGCCGATCCTGTTAATTTAATGTATTGGATAAAATAAAGTTTCTCAGAGAAATTCAAAGAAAATGTGTAAAAAAATTATGATAAGTTAAAGAATGAAACAAAATCTTTATGTTACCTACAATAAACGTTGAAATAAGTAGTAAATAAATTGTGATTTTTTATTGGACACTGGAGTTTCAATAAATATAATAAAAAAGAATTGTTTTTAAACACTGTCAAAATTAAAGTAAGTTAAATAAAAAAAAAAAATATTTTTTTTTTTAATGTCAAGTAAAGTTTTTAATAGCAGAATAGTTAGAATGTAAAATGTCAGACGACCTAAATGATTTTTTAAAAAGGATGTTAAATTTGAAAGAAGATTTAATAATAATTTGAATAAAGTCTTTTTTGTTGTGAACAATTAGCTGTATGTAATTCCTAAATTAAAGTATGGGATTTAATTTAAGAATAAAGTTAGTGAATTTTCAAAGTATGGGATTTGAAATTCAGAATGGGTTAAGATGTACTGAAGATGTATAAGATAACAAAGATGTTATAAGACAATGGTACAGGCTTAAAATTTTGCCAAGTGAGTGTAAAAATTGTATAGACAAAAGTGTCGTGAAACAATGAACTCAGGGGCAAATATGGTAATTAGGTGGCATACAAGAAGTGAGCAGGTTTATACAGCTAGATTAGAGGTTAGGATTGTTCACATAATGTAAGACAAATTCAAATAAAATTTAAGTAAAAGATATTTCAAAGAACTCTTGTAATTTTAATCTTAAACCAAAATGTGAAGTAGCATTAAATAGTATAAAAAACGATGTATGGTTAATAATTTAAACTCAAAGGAATATTAAAGTAAATTGGCTATAAAATATGAAGGTCTATATAAAATATTGTAAATTTTTTTTAATCATGTGTCTGTACTGTTCCAACAAAGTAATAATTTTAATAATATAGAAGATCTCACATAAAACGATTAAAATTGAAACAGAGACATTCTGAAAGGGGTAGGTTATTTAGTAAACGAATAAAAGAGTATTAAAAGTTAACGTTAGAAGAAATTCAAGCTATTGTTTAATTTTTAAAAGGGGAATTGTTTAATAAGGAGAATGGGAGGTGCCTTGATATGCAATTTTACAAAATCATGACGACACATTTACATAATTGCGTGTCGAAAGGGCCCAATGACATGCAATTATACACTACACGAGATAGAGACGACAAAAATCTCAAAATACACAATACTACACGAGCAGACTAAAACACTTGACCAAAAATTGTATATGAATGTACAGTCCTAGTTTCTGTTTAGTTTCATTTCTTATTTTATTAATACAAGGGCTTAGTCTAAATTTAAAATCAAAATTGTTATAGTAATATTTGAATGAAATTTAAGAAAAATAAAGTGAATAAAGTCCTTGTTGTGTCAACACCTAGCTGTATAGTTTTTAAATCAAAGTATGGGATTTGATTTAAAAATAAGGTATTTGGATTCAAAATATGGGTTTTGAAATCCAGGGTTTTTTGTATAAGATATACGAATGTTGTAAAAATAACACAGAGTAGTTATAAAGCAATGGTGCAATCTTAGTTTGTAAATTGAGAGAGAATTTCTGAGAAAATACACAGCGTCGTTTAAATGTGGTAAATTTGTGGCTTACAGGGAGTAAGCAGTTTTGCAGATCCCAGGCAGGGGACTGTAATAAATACAGCTAGTAGGTTATGTTTGTTGACACAAAAAGAGACAATTTCGAAGAAAATTTGATTGATAGATGATTTGAAGGATTTTTTTAATAAAGAAATAATTCGATTAAAAATTAATAAGAAATTGAAAGAGTAAAGATTTTAAAAATTGAAAAGATATAAATTTGTATTCATAAAAGTTTATGAAACAGAATGTTGACAAGAAGTCAGATTTTAATAAAAGTAATTAAAGTATGTGATATTTTAAAAAGTTTTAAAACGTGAAATGTGTAGAATGTCTTTGCAATAGAACACTGTGAAACTGGTAGTTTTGTAAAAGAGCCTATGTGTGAGAAAGCGGATACGCTTCCGTTGTAGTATTTGTCAAGCGCTAGGAGGAAATGGCATGCATTCCATAGTGGGGAATGTAGGTAAACAAAAACATCCGTTGGCCAGTCAATGTTTATATTTTTACTATAGTACGTATAAAATTTTGTTCAATTGTAAAAGGGGACTGCACACACACTGCACACACTCATGTATAAAATGTTGAAGTAGAAATAAGATGTAATGTCGAACAAAAATTTTCTTTTCAGGTCGACAAGAGAAAATGTAACACTCTTAAAAATAAGGTGTTACATATAAATTCATTTATATATTTGATTTTTATTCAATAATTATATCTTCCCAATATAAAAGAAAATTTTTGTTTTATTCGTGCTCATTGTGAAGTTAGCATAGATAGTAGCGCCCCTAGCGGGTAAAAATGTAAAATATCGTACGAGTTGGTAGCTTAACTTAAAAAAAACTCACATCACCTCATGTGACGTAACATGGTCTGATATCGCATGATCTGACGGACCAATCAAAATATTCAAAATAATAACCAAGGGTGGGAAAGTTCCGTTTGCTTGTACCTTCAGAAAGCCCACTTCTCCAAAAGTCTTTGAACGAGACGGACGCAATGGCACTTTCGGATATAACTTAGAAATTTATAAGCTTCCAGTATTCAAAATTTAAGATGTCAAGACCGGTACCGAATTTTATTAACGCAACCAAAGAAGAAGTCAGAAGCGATAATTTATGTTTTTCAAACGAGTAAATGTTTATATAATTTTGTTTAAGTGCGCGGATTTGCAAGAGCGATGTGTTAAGTGTTTAGTGATTCCGAAAGCCATGGGCAATCTTTAATATGTTTTAAAGTGTTTTATTGTGCACAACCAGGTACGTTTTAGCTATAAAGAAAATGTATTTTAATGTTAACTAAGTTGAATTTTAAATGATAAACGGTTAACACATGAACGGTAGAAATTGTCCTTCGAATATTCATTTCTAAAAATTCAATTGAAAATATTAAGTTACTATCTTGTCGATATATATAAATTTTAAAGTTCAATAAGTAATTCAAATGTATGGAATAACTAGCAGTAATTGAAAGATAATTACTCGACACATTGCTGTCTTCTGTTCTACTGTAATTTGTCACTGATTAATAAATTGTATAACTATGTAATTTAAAACTTTATATTTTCATTTCCCAAGTAACCTAGTTCTACCTTGCAATGATATCGGAAGACCGTTTACAGAAAGACATTATTATGCCTGGCTGGAAACGGAGAACTAGATAGAGCCCTGGGTAAGTAAGGTAATTAATTTGTTAATTAGTAATTAACATAAATTTTTAATAAAGCCCTGATATATACTTACCCCACGAAAAAAGGCCTAGTCCGTTACACACTGTATATATAGGCGCTGCTAAGCCGTCACAAAGTTTGTATAGCAGCAAAGTTTCGGTTATTTAGATTCGAATATCTGAGATTTGGTTTTAAACAATAAACTTTGTTATGCAAATGGAACTTCAGAGTGAAGCGTGAGAGTGAAACAGGTGAACACGCGAAGAAGTTCAAATACGTTTTGTGAAGTTGCCTGAATAAATAGATTATCAAAATTAAATGTGTAGGACGAAACGAGACTAACAGAACACCCAACGAAAGACTGTTGACCAAGAGATACTTCAGGGATTACAAGCTAAATAAATCTGCTTGGCAAACCGCCTCCAATGCTGCAGTGAAATGCAAATGCAGTAAAATGGAGGAAGCGTAGAATAGAAAAATAAATGTTTTAATTCTAGAAAGTATTAATTTTAGTTCTAACATTGAAAAAACTCTATAAATTCATAAAAATCGAGCATTTAATTAAAACAAAGTGTTGACAGAAGATTACATTTGATAAGTTTCTTTTGAAAATGGTCCAGTTATATAGAGCAGGGATGGCAAACTTCTTAACCCTAAAGGGCCACTTCAAGATTTTCAGTGAAGATGAGGGCCACAGAACTAATTTCACACATGGATCAATAAGCCAAGTGTAGGCAATACGTATATCGTATAGTAATACGACGCATACGAAATAGTATGAACTTTACGAAAAAATGTTCATATACATTTAATATTAAGTTTAATGTACAAAGAATCAAAATAAGTATAATATTTAATTTTTAATTGTTATTTAATCATGTTGTTTACGCTTATCTAAACACAGTATTGGAAAAAACTCCAAGTTATTTAAATTTAATTCATCCACCTTTATTTAATGTAAACCTACCTTCTTCACTTAATGAAAACACTATGGGCGGGCAAAATCGTTCAAAATTCCATAAAAATCAATATGAAGTGGTTGTATGAAGTCAATGGAAGTGGTTGTAATCTTTAGCAGATTTCGAAGATGTTTGTGAGTCTGTCGCGGTGAGTTGATTTTATAAATTTAATTGTTGAACAGGTGCACTCTCAAAGGCATGTGCTTCCAAACATTGAAACTATTTCCATACCGAAGTCAGAATGTCCGTTGGGATATTTCTCATCAGACACTTGACTACAAAATGCAGTAGGCCTACCAGTTTCCGACCTTGTCTCAAAAAAAAGGGTCGCTTTGCAAGTCACAGAGCTCTTACTAGGGAGTAGGAGCCGTGTTCAACCTATATTCTATAACCTATACCCACCTATATTTTTATGTTTTATTTGTATTAATAAATTAATAATCTAATGGTTTTAACATTCGTCTGGGGCCGCATAAAACCAAGTTGGCGCTAGTTGGCCACCCCTGATTTAGAGCATGGCCGGTGTGTGCAAAGAGATGAGGTCACCGCCCTCAAGCAAAAGCCGAACTTGACGAAAGAGCTCTGAGATTTTGTAGAACCTGAACAATTGGAGAGAACAATAAAAATTTTCCTTTACTTCGGATTTAAAGTCACTTTAAACCCTTTGATTGCCTTAACCCTTTGAGTATCGGGCAGACACTATTCTTCACCTAAGTTGAGAGCAATTACACTTTTAAGGTGACTCTGTCCACGCGCTGCCATAATTTTTCCCTAGTCTCAGGCCAATTATGCCCTTACCTTATTCAACGTAATCTCTCTTATCCTTTTACCCCGATGGAGAATAGGTCTGCTTCAGGTTTGCACAAGAGATTATGTCTCTACCTTATTTCTCCTTATATTCCCTATTTTCTTTTACACCGTTCTTACAGTAATAATGATCATTTTGGTCGGAGGATCACACTATAAATAAAAGTATCTTGGAGCCTTTCGGTCTTACTTTCAACCTTTATATAATTAACATTGTCGATCTATACAGCAAAATTATTTCTGCTTCAATGATATCTTAATTTTATCCTTCAGTAGGCTCATGAGTTGTTTCGTAAATCAGAGCTTTCTTTTGCAATCAGTAAATTTCGATGAGTGGACAACTTAAACAACACACAACATATGTTTGTGAGGCTGTCATCGTTTGTTGAGTAATAAATTTGTTGATTGGGATCAATATATATATATATGGGATTAAGAGAAGTACACAAAACTATTATAAAAAGACATATAAAACGCCAGAAAAAAAATATCTATGCGGAGAAAAATTGTTCCAATTTCACTGGTCGGATGGTTAGTGAGTCACCCAGTCTCCTTCATTCATAATCTAGCCAAACACTCCTAAACGCCTATTCTTATTATTTTTAAGAACTGTGTTTCTGGGTTTGTGAATCGGCCGCGGGTATTATTAGGCAACACATTCAGGCGGCCGCCAAAATGAATGACACTCTTTGACGGAGAAAGATTGATGGTTTCAACCTCTTTTCGAATAATTAGAACTGTTGAATAATGCGCTTGCGTTAGGATTTTAAACCAATTCCGAAGATGATTAATTGGATAATTTTGTTTGTTATAGAATTTGTGTTTTTGTATTGTTGGTTTATTAGATAAATTATTATTTTTATATTGTATTCAAGTTGAGATGTGCGTTGATTTTCATCATCTAGTTTTTACAAATTTTATAAATTTGCTAAAAATATTTACAAATTATTTCGATAAATTATTTATTTCACTTTTAAATTTTACATGGAATGAATTAAACTTTAAGAATACCCTTTACAAATTTTGTTATATCTAGGCGATAATATGCAACGTGACTGACGGCCATGAAACACCCGCACTCATTCACGCACGCATATAATTCTGTTAAAAGCGCGTGCACACACATAATTCTGTTAAATAAACCTACTATCACATATTTTAAAATAAAGACAATTGATTGCAGGAACAATTTACTCGTACACGGATGTACCTGTATTCATCCTGCATACTTTGTCCTCAGACCCCTAAAAACATTTTAAATTTGAGAAATTTGCGAGCGGTAACAAATGGTAGCTGGTAAAGTCTCAGCCTCGCAACTCTTTGCTGAGGGTTTATTTCGGGAGGTTTGCTTATCACCCATGTGATGATTGTTTCTTTCCTTCCAGTATCAGGGTTGGATTTTGACCTTATCGTAATCCTATCTATAATAAATCTTGTCCTGTTCAAAAACTTAAAGTGATTTTCGCCTGATAACACTAAAATAACCAAACAAGCTGGTCTTGTTTGATAACCAACCTAGGGGTAGTCGTAAGACACGTAAAGGTTTTATCCGTCTTAGTGGGCAGTTTCTTCAAATATTATAGGGTGATTAAAATTATTAAATTGAAGAAACAAATATTTTGTATTAATCAAATATGTAACTTTGAAACTCAATTTTTATTGTTGTTTTAAATATTAATATTTAAAAGTAGTGATTATTTTATCAGCAGTTCTATTTTATTAGAATATAGTATTATATAACGTTCCCCTCCCACTGATCATTGCCCCAGGAGTCTGCGAGCGTTAGGGGGTAAGAAAAAACGAAAACATATTTATCTCTCTCCACCAAAAGCAAATTTAAACATCAACATGGTTTTTATTATTTTAAAATAATCTTAAATAACAACGTTTACAAAAAACGAAACCAATACCTAAAAACATTTAAAACAGAAACTTGAAAAATCTTCTCTGAATGAGTCCCTCCCACGTATTACAAAAGCAAGATTCTCACAAACTTTTATTTTTCTGATTTTAATTGTCTTTGCCAATATTAACAATAAAACAGGGCATTGTTTTTGTAACCTATGTTCAAATATATTTTATAATAATATTTTTGTCTTTTCTTTATAAAAGTTAGAATTGTAGTAATTTTGTTATAGATTTTAGGCTATTTTACTGACTGTCCCGGTCGCGTTGTATTTAGGTGACGAAGAGACACAGATCCATAAATCTAAATGGGCACTTCCTTGTTAGTCTAAGATTAACACGCTACCGTAATCTATTGATTTTAGCGTGGGAAATGATTGACAGTGTGATGAGCTGAGTTTATTATTAACCCGTTGTTTATGAGCGTGTGCGCGCCTCCCATCTTCTAGTGTGCCCAAACACTAAACAGTACTCATCAGCTTGTCTTACACAGAGGGGATTTCCTAAACAAAACAATAGACAAGCTATTATTACAGCTGTTTACTCAGTGTTACTATTTAACCCTCCACACATGTACCTATCGACCAATTCTGATCTTTTCAAGTTTGACAAGCATCATCAATATCAATGAGAATAGCTACACTTTACTAGAATTTTAAGTAACGCTTGTTATATGTTACTTGTAAAGTGTAGCTCAAACCATGATGATGATGACATGGTCATTGAAACGCGTTAATTGTAATTAAGTACACCCATGATTATGAGGGTGTGCTTTTTTATTTTAAATGTAGTTAACTTAGAAGTGAGTCAGTATAGTTAGAAATATGGTAAACAATTTAAAAGTCCTATTAACTGCAGGTTAACAACTTAAGTACAGAAGCCAAAATAATAGGTTTGTATGGTGGAAATTCTAAATGTATTGAACAGTTGAAGAGGAGATGAGGATTGATTAAAAAATTCATAAAACGGCAAAAAGAAAGGTTGCAAAAGCAACAGAAACCCGAACAGTGCAAACAGATAGAATAAAAAAGAAAATTTATAATAGGATAGATAATAAATTAAAAAAATTATAAATAAATATAAAAGGTTACTCTATGCAAGAAAAAAATGAATGTACTTTTTACATATAGTAAAATAACGGACATGTGATGGTAGACTTGGAATATAATTTGGAAATATTAAATACATATTTCAGCAATTTTAATGATAAGGAAGGAGACAAAATTGAGTAGGAAAAATGCTACAAAGTATTTGTAAAACTTACTTTAAACAAATGGGATTAACTCACTATTTTCCTGAATAATAAGTTTTAAGCCTTTATGTATGAGTTACTGTTAGGCATGAAATATATTTAGTGTAGTTTTAAACCTTCTCAACATTATTTATGACACTGGTATAGTTCGGAAAGACCTACAGTGTAAACTATTTTAAAAGTATGGTTATACTAAAGCTTGTACCAATGGCTATCAAAACAATAGCAAAAGAATGTTCAGAATATAGAGTTATAAAAGTATTACAAATTCCTGTAAAGCTAATTATAAAATTCGTGTACAACATGATTTATAAAAGAACTAGAATGGACGTAAGCAATTCTTACTTTGGATTCAGATCGGGTTTGGAAGCACGAGAGGAATTAATGAGCTCGACCAACGGCGCCTAGACACGAACCTCGGACATGTTGGTCTGTCGCTCTATATTGACTTTGTAAAGGGGTTGACAAAGTGAGATACGTCAAGTTAATAGAAACCGCCATAAAGTAAAATATTGACGCTAGTGATACAAGAATATTTGAGCTTAAATTATCAACTTGCTGAACTTAAATTCATGAAAAACTCACAGAACAAAACATTTTTAAACGCATTAAGCGATTCTTACACAAGTGATAATGTCCATTATAGCTTGGTGATTGTTGTTTCACTAGTGATGTAAAATTCCCGGGACTTTATAGTTGGAGGGAAAATTCCCAGGTAATATTGCCGGGAATAATCCCAAAATTCATTTATGGGAACTTATGATTTTCTCTTAAACGGTCAGTGGACAACCTACATATTTTTCTAACGAAATTCCTTAGAACTAATCTATTAATATGAACATAAAACCAATTTATAAAGAGTTATATTAAACAAATAAAAATTATTTAAGTCTCAAGCCCTTCACATTAATTTTAAAATTTTGATACTGGTTTATTTTAACAGTAAACCGGCTGTGTTGATCTTTAAATGTTACTGAATACCACGTGAGTGCTTGGTGGATCACAATCATGTTTTCTAGTATCAAAGAAAATGATCAAATTCCAAACGTACGAGTATTCACAAAAAGTCCAGACTCCTTTGGTCTTTCAGCCGAACTAGGGCCAGCCATACATAAATCTGCTCCCTCAGAGGTATTTGTATCAACTCATTGGCCTGTTTGCTTCCCCTTATACAAATATAGCTATATGGTTCTGGATCGCATGACAGATATAGCTTATAAGTGCCTGGGTCACGTGACAAATATAGCTATAGGGGCCTAGGCCATGTGAGAAAAATAGCCATATGGGCCTGGGTTACGTAGAAATATAGCCTATAAGTGCTTGGATCACGTGACAAATATAGCCATAGGGACCTGGGTCACGTTACAAATATAGCCTATAGGTGCCTTGGTCGCGGGACAAATATAGCCATAGAGGCCTAGGTCATGTGACAAATGTAGCCACGGGGGCCTAGATCGCGTAACAAATATAGCCTATAGGTGCCTGGGCACGTGACAAATATAGCCATAGGGGCCTGGGTCACGTGACAAAAATAGCCATAGGGGCCTAGGTCGCGTGACAAATATAGTCTATAGGTGCCTGGGCACGTGACAAATATACCCATAGGGGCCTGAATCACGGGACAAATATAGCCATAGGGGCCTGGGTCACGTGACAAATCTAGCCATAGGTGCTTAGGTTCGTGGCAAATTGATGCCTCTTTATATCATACTGGGGATTAGACACCTGAAATATGGACAATAACATAGAGCTCTAGGACCTTTGTTGTTTTAATGAAGAAATCCCTATGTAATCGTTATGTTAGCTCGTTGAGGTTAATTTAGATGCTAGACTATATATTTGGAGTACAAGCCTGAGAAGTTAAATATCATGCGTTTACTGTAAACTTTTCAAATGTTCGATACTTTCGAATAAATACATTTGTTCAAATAAATTTTACTCATCGAAGTGATTCAAAATGTTTTCTTTTTTTGAAATCTATATAAATATCTTTTATAAATTCAATACAAATTGTTTTACTTTCAGATATTTTTTTTAATAAATGCTTGGATGAAATACATTTTTTGATAAATTAAAAAAGAGTTCAATAACATGTATTAAAATTTTAAGGTACTAAACTGAACAGTTTTTACGATGTAAATATAACGTTTCAAAATACATTCAGGTAAGGCTGCAATATCTGGGTTAAGGGAGCTGACAGGATTCGATTATGCAAAGTATGTAGACACGACCGTGTAACGTAAAGCATATGTTACAGGCGCTTAGTAAACTTGCCTTTCACATGTCAATTACGTGGGAAATTATATTCATCCACTTCTATCATTGTTACATTGTCATTGTTTCATTATTTGAAACAATTAAATAGTTAGACATAAGTACTTTTCACGTTGTATTTATTTGAATTTTCAATTCCTTCTATATATATATATATATATATATATATATATATATATATATATATATATATATATATATATATCTTGTACAAATTTTCAGTCGTTAATAAAATAGGCTTTTATTCATCCAGATATTCAAATACATTATTCTTCCAGTAGTGGATTGAAATTGATGTAAATACAGGTTTTTCAAATATTAATTCATTAAATAAATTTGAAAAAATGCATGCCTCGATCGGATTTGAACTGAATAATTATATGTTTAAAAGTTAGCAATTTGGCACTGAGACAAATTTCCCATAGCTATAAATATTTTACTTGAAGATTTATATCAAATTATAAAAGATATATTCCTTGCAATAATGAATATTACAAGGTATGGATAGGATGAGATATTATAGACCACCATCAGCTTCATAAATCAGAAACTAGAAAATATGAAAGCGAATAAAAAATAGCAACAAAAAATAAAGGTCCAACACCTTATACTGTAAAAAGCGGGAAATGGAAAATTGCAAGGAAATTCACTTTCTATTTTGCCACCTAATATTGTGGTTATGTCATATGTATATACGTGTTTATATTAAATGTACTGTAGTTATAAAATAAAAAGCAACTGAAATAATTTTTTTTTGTTCACATAAATAGGAATCGTATAAAAAATGTTTTTTATAGATATTACTTGTTTACATAAGTATTTATATAAAATTGCTTTAACTAGAAGTAGATTCACTCTTAAAGAAAACAGTTGGTTTAAAGAATCTAAATTATAATAAAGAAGAGTATATAATATACTAATTATAAATTGAATTCTTATAACGTCAACTAGATCAATAAATGTATCTCTAGAAACTATGTAAAAATTCATATGTATATGCATTCGGCGTATTCCAAAAGTTAATAGAGTGTAAGGAAACAGAAAACACTATTTTTTGTCTTTATTTCCAACTTCACTCGTCTCCGTCTAAAGTTCAGTCAATTTGAAGACTTGTTATGAATTATTTCTTCACGCTATTAGGCTCACGCTATATTACACCGTACAGTTACTGTGGATGTAGCTACGTTTAAAGACCCTGTCACACTCATTAACCACGTATCAGTGTAAGTAAACATTACGTAACCAGTATCCGTAATCTCTCAATGACGGTTGTCACCACAAGTAAGCGAAGGTCTTCAGAATTCGTTCACGCTATTAGGCTCACGCTATATTACACCGTACAGTTACTATGGATGTAGTTACGTTTAAAGACTCTGTCACACTGATGAACCACGTATCGGTGTAAGTAAACATTACGTAACCAGTCCGTAATCTCTCAATGACGAGTGTCACAACAAGTAAGCGAAAGTCGTCAGAAATCCTTCACGCTATTAGGCTCACGCTATGTTACACCGTACAGTTACTATGGATGTAGTTACGTTTAAAGACTCTGTCACACTCATGAACCACGTATCGGTGTAAGTAAACATTACGTAACCAGTATCCGTAATCTCTCAATGACGGTTGTCGCCACAAGTAAGCGAAGGTCTTCAGAATTCCTTCACGCTATTAGGCTCACGCTATATTACACCGTACACTTACTAAGGATGTAGTTACGTTTAAAGACTATGTCACACTCATGCACCACGTATCGGTGTAAGTAAACATTACGTAACCAGTATCCGTAATCTCTCAATGACGGTTGTCACCACAAGTAAGCGAAGGTCTTCACAATTCCTTCTCGCTATTAGGCTCACGCTATATTACACCGTACAGTTACTGTGGATGTAGTTACGATTAAAGACTCTGTCACACTCATGAACCACGTATCAGTGTAGGTAAACATTACGTAACCAGTATCCGTAATCTCTCAATGACGGTTGTCACCACAAGGTAAGCGAAGGTCTTCAGAATTCCTTCACGCTATTAGGCTCACGCTATATTACACCGTACAGTTACTAAGGATGTAGTTACGTTTAAAGACTCTGTCACACTCATGAACCACGTATCGGTGTAAGTAAACATTACGTAACCAGTATCCGTAATCTCTCAATGATGGTTGTCACCACAAGTAAGCGAAGGTCTTCAGAATTCGTTCACGCTATTAGGCTCACGCTATATTACACCGTACAGTTACTATGGATGTAGTTACGTTTAAAGACTCTGTCACACTCATGAACCACGTATCGGTGTAAGTAAACATTACGTAACCAGTATCCGTAATCTCTCAATGACGGTTGTCACCACAAGTAAGCAAAGGTCTTCAGAATTCCTTCACGCTATTAGGCTCACGCTATATTACACCGTACAGTTACTATGGATGTAGTTACGTTTAAAGACTCTGTCACACTGATGAACCACGTATCGGTGTAAGTAAACATTACGTAACCAGTCCGTAATCTCTCAATGACCAGTGTCACAACAAGTAAGCGAAAGTCGTCAGAAATCCTTCACGCTATTAGGCTCACGCTATATTACACCGTACAGTTACTATGGATGTAGTTACGTTTAAAGACTCTGTCACACTCAAGAACCACGTATCGGTGTAAGTAAACATTACGTAACCAGTATCCGTAATCTCTCAATGACGGTTGTCACCACAAGTAAGCGAAGGTCTTCACAATTCCTTCACGCTATTTGGCTCACGCTATATTACACCGTACATTTACTGTGGATGTAGTTTCGTTTAAAGACCCTGTCACACTCATGAACTACGTTTCAGTGTAAGTAGACATTACGTAACCATTATCCGTAATCTCTCAATGACGGGTGTCACCACAAGTAAGCGAAGGTCTTCAGAATTCGTTCACGCTATTAGGCTCACGCTATATTACACCGTACAGTTACTATGGATGTAGTTACGTTTAAAGACTCTGTCACACTCATGAAGCACGTATCGGTGTAAGTAGATATTACGTAACCATTATCCGTAATCTCTCAATGACGGGTGTCACCACAAGTAAGCGAAGGTCTTCAGAATTCGTTCACGCTATTAGGCTCACGCTATATTACACCGTACAGTTACTGTGGATATAGTTACGTTTAAAGACTCTGTCACACTCATGAACCACGTATCAGTGTAAGTAGACATTACGTAAACATTATCCGTAATCTCTCAATGACGGGTGTCACCACAAGTAAGCGAAGGTCTTCAGAATTCGTTCACGCTATTAGGCTCACGCTATATTACACCGTACAGTTACTGTGGATGTAGTTACGTTTAAAGACTCTGTCACACTCATGCACCACGTATCGGTGTAAGTAAACATTACGTGACCAGTATCCGTAATCTCTCAATGACGGTTGTCACCACAAGTAAGCGAAGGTCTTCACAATTCCTTTACGCTATTAGGCTCACGCTATATTACACCGTACAGTTACTGTGGATGTAGTTACGATTAAAGACTCTGTCACACTCATGAACCACGTATCAGTGTAGGTAAACATTACGTAACCAGTATCCGTAATCTCTCAATGACGGTTGTCACCACAAGGTAAGTGAAGGTCTTCAGAATTCCTTCACGCTATTAGGCTCACGCTATATTACACCGTACAGTTACTAAGGATGTAGTTAGTTTAAAGACTCTGTCACACTCATGAACCACGTATCGGTGTAAGTAAACATTACGTAACCAGTATCCGTAATCTCTCAATGATGGTTGTCACCACAAGTAAGCGAAGGTCTTCAGAATTCCTTCACGCTATATTACACCGTACAGTTACTATGGATGTAGTTACGTTTAAAGACTCTGTCACACTCATGAACCACGTATCGGTGTAAGTAAACATTATGTAACCAGTATCCGTAATCTCTCAATGACGATTGTCACCACAAGTAAGCGAAGGTCTTCAGAATTCCTTCACGCTATTAGGCTCACGCTATATTACACCGTACAGTTACTGTGGATGTAGTTTCGTTTAAAGACCCTGTCACACTCATGAACTACGTATCAGTGTAAGTAGACATTACGTAACCATTATCCGTAATCTCTCAATGACGGGTGTCACCACAAGTAAGCGAAGGTCTTCAGAATTCGTTCACGCTATTAGGCTCACGCTATGTTACACCGTACAGTTACTATGGATGTAGTTACGTTTAAAGACTCTGTCACACTCATGAAGCACGTATCGGTGTAAGTAAACATTACGTAACCAGTATCCGTAATCTCTCAATGACGGTTGTCACCACAAGTAAGCGAAGGTCTTCAGAATTCGTTTCTCGCTATTAGGCTCACGCTATATTACACCGTACAGTTACTGTGGATGTAGTTACGTTTAAAGACTCTGTCACACTCATGAACCACGTATCAGTGTAAGTAGACATTACGTAAACAGTATCCGTAATCTCTCAATGACGGTTGTCGCCACAAGTAAGCGAAGGTCTTCAGAATTCCTTCACGTTATTAGGCTCACGCTATGTTACACCGTACAGTTACTGTGGATATAGTTACGTTTAAAGACTCTGTCACACTCATGAACCACGTATCAGTGTAAGTAGACATTACGTAACCATTATCCGTAATCTCTCAATGACGGGTGTCACCACAAGTAAGCGAAGGTCTTCAGAATTCGTTCACGCTATTAGGCTCACGCTATATTACACCGTACAGTTACTGTGGATGTAGTTTCGTTTAAAGACCCTGTCACACTCATGAACCACGTATCAGTGTAAGTAGACATTACGTAACCATTATCCGTAATCTCTCAATGACGGGTGTCACCACAAGTAAGCGAAGGTCTTCAGAATTCCTTCACGCTATTAGGCTCACGCCTTGTTACACCGTACAGTTACTGTGGATGTAGTTACGTTTAAAGACCCTGTCACACTCATGAACCACGTATCAGTGTAAGTAAACATTACGTAACCAGTAACCGTAATCTCTCAATGACGGTTGTCACCACAAGTAAGCGAAGGTCTTCAGAATTCGTTCACGCTATTAGGCTCACGCTATATTACACCGTAAAGTTACAGTGGATGTAGTTACGTTTAAAGACCCTGTCACACTCATGAACCACGTATCAGTGTAAGTAAACATTACGTAACCATTATCCGTAATCTCTCAACGACGGTTGTCACCACAAGTAAGCGAAGGTCTTCAGAATTCGTTCACGCTATTAGGCTTACGCTATATTACACCGTAAAGTTACTGTGGATGTAGTTACGTTTAAAAACTCTGTCACACTCATGAACCACGTATCAGTGTAAGTAGACATTACGTAGCCATTATCCGTAGTCTCTCAATGACGGGTGTCACCACAAGTAAGCGAAGGTCTTCAGAATTCGTTCACGCTATTAGGCTCACGCTATATTACACCGTACAGTTACTATGGATGTAGTTACGTTTAAAGACTCTGTCACACTCAAGAACCACGTATCGGTGTAAGTAAACATTACGTAACCAGTATCCGTAATCTCTCAATGACGGTTGTCACCACAAGTAAGCGAAGGTCTTCACAATTCCTTCACGCTATTTGGCTCACGCTATATTACACCGTACATTTACTGTGGATGTAGTTTCGTTTAAAGACCCTGTCACACTCATGAACTACGTTTCAGTGTAAGTAGACATTACGTAACCATTATCCGTAATCTCTCAATGACGGGTGTCACCACAAGTAAGCGAAGGTCTTCAGAATTCGTTCACGCTATTAGGCTCACGCTATATTACACCGTACAGTTACTATGGATGTAGTTACGTTTAAAGACTCTGTCACACTCATGAAGCACGTATCGGTGTAAGTAGATATTACGTAACCATTATCCGTAATCTCTCAATGACGGGTGTCACCACAAGTAAGCGAAGGTCTTCAGAATTCGTTCACGCTATTAGGCTCACGCTATATTACACCGTACAGTTACTGTGGATATAGTTACGTTTAAAGACTCTGTCACACTCATGAACCACGTATCAGTGTAAGTAGACATTACGTAAACATTATCCGTAATCTCTCAATGACGGGTGTCACCACAAGTAAGCGAAGGTCTTCAGAATTCGTTCACGCTATTAGGCTCACGCTATATTACACCGTACAGTTACTGTGGATGTAGTTACGTTTAAAGACTCTGTCACACTCATGCACCACGTATCGGTGTAAGTAAACATTACGTGACCAGTATCCGTAATCTCTCAATGACGGTTGTCACCACAAGTAAGCGAAGGTCTTCACAATTCCTTTACGCTATTAGGCTCACGCTATATTACACCGTACAGTTACTGTGGATGTAGTTACGATTAAAGACTCTGTCACACTCATGAACCACGTATCAGTGTAGGTAAACATTACGTAACCAGTATCCGTAATCTCTCAATGACGGTTGTCACCACAAGGTAAGTGAAGGTCTTCAGAATTCCTTCACGCTATTAGGCTCACGCTATATTACACCGTACAGTTACTAAGGATGTAGTTAGTTTAAAGACTCTGTCACACTCATGAACCACGTATCGGTGTAAGTAAACATTACGTAACCAGTATCCGTAATCTCTCAATGATGGTTGTCACCACAAGTAAGCGAAGGTCTTCAGAATTCCTTCACGCTATATTACACCGTACAGTTACTATGGATGTAGTTACGTTTAAAGACTCTGTCACACTCATGAACCACGTATCGGTGTAAGTAAACATTATGTAACCAGTATCCGTAATCTCTCAATGACGATTGTCACCACAAGTAAGCGAAGGTCTTCAGAATTCCTTCACGCTATTAGGCTCACGCTATATTACACCGTACAGTTACTGTGGATGTAGTTTCGTTTAAAGACCCTGTCACACTCATGAACTACGTATCAGTGTAAGTAGACATTACGTAACCATTATCCGTAATCTCTCAATGACGGGTGTCACCACAAGTAAGCGAAGGTCTTCAGAATTCGTTCACGCTATTAGGCTCACGCTATGTTACACCGTACAGTTACTATGGATGTAGTTACGTTTAAAGACTCTGTCACACTCATGAAGCACGTATCGGTGTAAGTAAACATTACGTAACCAGTATCCGTAATCTCTCAATGACGGTTGTCACCACAAGTAAGCGAAGGTCTTCAGAATTCGTTTCTCGCTATTAGGCTCACGCTATATTACACCGTACAGTTACTGTGGATGTAGTTACGTTTAAAGACTCTGTCACACTCATGAACCACGTATCAGTGTAAGTAGACATTACGTAAACAGTATCCGTAATCTCTCAATGACGGTTGTCGCCACAAGTAAGCGAAGGTCTTCAGAATTCCTTCACGTTATTAGGCTCACGCTATGTTACACCGTACAGTTACTGTGGATATAGTTACGTTTAAAGACTCTGTCACACTCATGAACCACGTATCAGTGTAAGTAGACATTACGTAACCATTATCCGTAATCTCTCAATGACGGGTGTCACCACAAGTAAGCGAAGGTCTTCAGAATTCGTTCACGCTATTAGGCTCACGCTATATTACACCGTACAGTTACTGTGGATGTAGTTTCGTTTAAAGACCCTGTCACACTCATGAACCACGTATCAGTGTAAGTAGACATTACGTAACCATTATCCGTAATCTCTCAATGACGGGTGTCACCACAAGTAAGCGAAGGTCTTCAGAATTCCTTCACGCTATTAGGCTCACGCCTTGTTACACCGTACAGTTACTGTGGATGTAGTTACGTTTAAAGACCCTGTCACACTCATGAACCACGTATCAGTGTAAGTAAACATTACGTAACCAGTAACCGTAATCTCTCAATGACGGTTGTCACCACAAGTAAGCGAAGGTCTTCAGAATTCGTTCACGCTATTAGGCTCACGCTATATTACACCGTAAAGTTACAGTGGATGTAGTTACGTTTAAAGACCCTGTCACACTCATGAACCACGTATCAGTGTAAGTAAACATTACGTAACCATTATCCGTAATCTCTCAACGACGGTTGTCACCACAAGTAAGCGAAGGTCTTCAGAATTCGTTCACGCTATTAGGCTTACGCTATATTACACCGTAAAGTTACTGTGGATGTAGTTACGTTTAAAAACTCTGTCACACTCATGAACCACGTATCAGTGTAAGTAGACATTACGTAGCCATTATCCGTAGTCTCTCAATGACGGGTGTCACCACAAGTAAGCGAAGGTCTTCAGAATCCTTCCAGTGATAGAATTAGAATGGGTATATTTACAAAACAAGTTTTAGAAATGATAAAAGTTTAGGAAATTTAGAATTAGGAATTTTGGTGAAGAAAAATGTCACATTAATGAAGTTTATTGATTCACGAACTTGCTAAGAGAGAGCAGGGGAATGGGAATTGTCTGCATTATATAAACATATGGAATATATTATTTCATATATAAACATTTATTATATTATATCATATTTTCTTCTATGACTTTCCGATTCTTTGAAAATGATTTTAATTTGTTGCCCAATTCATCTGAAAAAGTCAAAACAATCAACGTTCTACCATGTGTTTGTACATTAAGTCCATGTGTTTTGGGCGGCATAAGTCGTATACGTCACTGAAACTTTTAACCAGTGTAGTCGTGCGGTTTAAAACACCTGTATAGGTATGGCACAAAGCCCTGCCACTGACAATACCCATTACAACACGACAACCACCTGATTGCACGATAATTATGCGGAACAGTATAATACATTTGTTATAAGTAGGTTATTTACACTCTAAAATAAATTCCCTGGAGCGCCTGCTTCATTCATCCCATTAACGCTACGAATCACTGCACGGGTACAGATACAACACCGACACTGACATGTGTCGGATGATGCGGGCATCTTCTTTTCTTTATACATGCATAATGTTTCTCACTGAAATTGAAGCTCTGGGACATTGTTGATGTAATCTGGAACTTGTCCGAATGCCGACTAATTAAACCCAAACCTTGATTGTCCAGGCTTGGTTGAAGGCAACAGAGAACTGCTCCAGTGAACCTAACGGTTGAACAATGCGCTACAATTAAATAAACCGCATTGATTTGAAGCGGTAGATAAGTTTGCTCCTCCTCTAAAACTAATGCGGGTTGGAATAATATTTGCTCATCGAATACGTCCAAATAATCTTCATTCAAGTACAGGTTAAGTTTAAGCATATGAGTACTGTATTTCTTCTAATTTATGGGTTTAACCGATAGGTAGTGAAACAAGCGAAATATTGGTATTAAAAACAGATATTTAACTATATATTATAATTTGAAAAATTATAATGAAAAAACAAGTTGAAATTATATTGAAAAATGATAGATTATTCAAGTTAATAGACAAAGTTTCCTTCAACAAAGATTAAAATTAATCCTTAATGCAGTTAAATCGAAAATAGAACAGTAGTGTTATACAACGTGACAAATAGTTTCACACGCCCATCTACTACAGGGATACCGCAGCCTACTAATGCTCGAAAATGGGAGCACTGTAATTAATATGCTCTCGAAAGTCGACGTTCAAATATACCTAGTAAGACTCTTGTTTAAGTACAATAAAGTGTAAGATACACACACACACACACACACACACACACACACACACACACACACACACACACACACACACACACACACACACACACACACACACACCCCACACACACTGCAACGTCCCTCCCTTTGTCATTCAATTCACAGCACGCAGAAAACCAATATTTTGTTGTTTAAAAAACTTATTTATAAACAAAACAAACATCTGCCAATCACCCCGCTTGTTAAACCGTGCTGAAATCCCTGAGTTACGTGTATATTTCCCGCTCAAAGGGCCATGCCCAAAACAAGCCTATTCCCGCTGACTACTTTTTTAAAATAAGTATAATCTCCCCAAAATTGGTTTATCAATTATGTAGGGTCTAGATACAGTCACACATGTCATTTCAATAGTCAGCTGGAAAGAAACACATTTAAAATATAATACACAAAATATTCACAGAGTCTTACCACCTGATGATGATCTGCAGAGACAGCAAGGGGACGTGCTAAATATGATCTGTTTAATTTACCTATTTTAAAAGGCTCCTGTGTCCTTTTAAACACAATCTGCCAGTAGATAAATCTCTGGACTTTTATACAAAAAACCAACTAATCTTTAGGCTAGCTCAATGAAGTTAGTTGAGAGAAACTCTTTAAAAACATTAGGTTTTAACTATTATCAATTAATGGAATTTAATTAAACTTGTTTACTGATTTAATAATCATTTTCATATTAGTTGGAAAAAGCTAAACAGTTTTTATTGATTATTCAACACAGGATGAAATGCAAATACTGTTGATTTTTATAACATATTTAATTTTTATTTATTTAAATAAAAAAAAATTTATCTTTTCAAATAAAACACAATTATATTGACAAATTAATTCACTAAATAACTTGTTGTCTTTCATATTTTAAAATCTTATAATTTCCATATATATCAATTACATTTACATAAATATAAAATTATTTCCCAAATTAGACATAATAAAAATTTATCTTCTATATTAAATTGGTAAATTCGTATTTATGACACATAATTAAAAAAATTCTTATTTCCTTGAAAATAAATGGCTCATGGCCAAAAACCCTTTGTAAGTTTAATATTTATCATTTGAAATATTCTGATCACATAAATTAATTTTATTAAGCATACAATTTATTTAATTTTTATATAGAGTGAAGTCATTGTTTAAGCTTGAATATTTATTTGAATTTAATAAAATTAACTGACTAAATTTGACGTAATTGGTATCGAATAGAGAAAATGACTTGCCAAAGATGTTCCTGCCGGTCCTAGAGGCCCTCGTCTGGATTCCCTGGCCCTTGGACATCGGAAGCCGCTATCCCTGGTTCGTCGGTGGTGGTTTTCCTCCATTCCCGCGTCCTGGAGGCTGAGTCTGGAGCCTTCGTCCCTTGATAGTCCTAGACGTCGGAAGCGTTGAGGTTCGGTCCCATCTGGCCTGATGGCGGTCTTATTCGCGATCCGGCATAGCGTTCCTTGGCACCTCGTATTAAAAATTTATTTCAGACTGTCTCTTAGGTCTTAGAGACCTAGTATATATAGCGGTGAAGTTAACCTACCTCACCCCGCCTGCAATACTTGCTATCTTTGGATTTATTCCTTGTACAGGCAAGTCGGGCAACGAATCCGTTTTAGCTTGCAGAGTTTGATTATCATTTTTGGAACACTGAAACTTGTCTATTTTATTAAAACTGCTGTAACTTTTTTGTTTTTTAAGTTTTTCAAATTTCGTTTTCACTAATGTTTATTCTGGCTTATTCTGGTTCTTCTAAAATGTCGATGAAAGTTCTACGTGGTTTGGTTCTTAAGTTAGCTTTTTTAAGCACTTAGAAAATTTTCGCCTCACTCCCGATGGTCAAATTTAGCTAGTTATTACAAATTTATTCTGTAATACTTTTTAATTTAGCTTAATTATTCTATTTATGGTTTTATTTACTTCTTCACTCTTTATTATTCTTATAACTCCAAACTTGATTAATTTAAAAATCAACTTTATTACTTAAAAACAGGAAATTATCTATTTCCTATTTGTCACGGTATGTCAGACCGTTACAACACACACACACAGACACACACACACACACACTTACACACACACACACACACCCACACACACCCACACACACACACACACACACACACACACACACACACACACACACACACACACACACACACACACACACACACACACACACACACACACACACATATATATATATATATATATATATATATATATATATAACAACTTAGGTTATTCAAATACAAGGATTATTTATTAATTTATATTCAAAGCTTTTCCTTGATAAACAGCACCAACATCATCAGGAATGAATAATAAAATATATAAACACACACACACACACAAACACAATGTCTTTTGTTATATATTGAGGTGTTACATCTGACGTATACAGCTTCTATATTAGTTCTACTGTATTTTTCAGTGAAATACTCGTATATACTTTTCTTTTTAAATAATCATACATTTGATTTTCTTAACTAAAGATGTGTTGTTTTAATTAAAATTCGTCATTACATGTATACATTAATTTTGCCACTGTTAATAAATTTGGCTGTTGTTGGGCAAATCTTACTTTCTATTATGTAACCCTGTTCACTTTCTTCATGCCTTAAACACATTCTATGTTTTCCCTTGGTGAAGTTTCCTATTTTTGGTTATATTACCACTGTGCATACAGTAATCACATTACATGTTACGAAGAAACTTTAACGTTATAGTTACTAGGATGACAGAGCAATTTGCATTTTTACACACAAGAAAACGATACCGAGAGAATACTGCAATGCGGGAATGTTAACGCACGTCTTATCACGTGTTGTAGAAAAAGCGTTCCTCTAAATACAGCAATAAAGGCTGGTAGTCTGTTGAACATAACCTTTATTACAGCGGTCGTGACGTCATTCAGATCCCTATCTCGTCAATGCGAGTCACACTCTTTTGTTGCTTGCGATTTGTCTAAGTTAATGTAGTTGTGATGTGAAAATCTATATTCGATGACTGCTCAGTAAACTTTGTATGTAGCTGGCGTTGTCGCGTAAATTTTAAAATTATAGTAAATTAAGAACTTATTATGCATCGTTAAATCTTTATATAGGTTTTAATTTCAATTGAGATATGTTCAAAGAGTTTTTAATACATTCAGTCAATTTTAATGCTTATGATGCAAATAAAAATTCAGTTCTTACCTGTTCAGAAAAGTTTCAGACAGCAGGAAGGACTAGACAAGGGTATAAATAGCTCTGGTACCGATTTCATGAATTAACATAATATGATACATGTTTGAAGCACAGACTGTATGATCTCATCAGGCCGCCACTTGCAAATTTCTCACCTCAGTGAACCTCAATTAAATAAAGTCAATACGAAATCCGAATTGGCAATCAGGTATATATCGTCTCCAGCTGCAGAGACTGTACCGAAATAATAGAATATGCCTCATAAAGCATGACTTAATGGACAAATGAATTTGATATATTGTTAGATTATCTTAACATCTGTTTTTGGTCCGATCTACGCTGATCGATGCTGCAAAGAAGTGATTACCGATCTGTGAAGTGCCAATACTGTACGATCCTAAGGTGTTCGCAAATATTTAGCTTTCTCAAGTATTAGAGATATACGTACCATGGTTAACACAAGGAGATTACTTACCATGGAGATTAATACATGGTTCAATTCCCATGCGTTTAGTCACCCGTGGTTTTTACAGCGTAAGTTTTCTTTAACACTGTCCGCAGGTAAAATACTAGACGAAGGCAATTGACTGGTATTTAACTGGTAAAAGAAATCGGTTCTATATGGAAGCACAGTTATACGTTTAGAAACAATGGTGGTGCGATGCTGGAAGACGGTTTTTGTTTAAACTACTTGCTGACTGATTTTTTTTGCTTGATTTGAAAGCTAACAATGTAACTCTAAAACAAATTGCAATTTACTTAAGACTAATTGCAAATTAATTAAAAATTATTTAATATGGTTTAATGAATAATAATTACTCAAAATGTCCATTGATACAAAATGTTTTAAAATTAGAATAGAATCAGGAGGGCTGGGAAGTGCATGTCAGCGATTTAGACTGGATTTTCGGCGTTGCCAAGACATTTTTATGGGACGTTGCCACCAGACAGGAGCATCACATATAAAGTCGGGATACGGAAATATCATATATATATATATATATATATATATATATATATATATATATATATATATATATATATATATATATATATATATGGATTTGGTGTTTAGAGGAATATGGTTTTGACTGGATGGGGGAAATGAAGATTAACAGCGATTACGTGAAGGAACTATAGGCCAACGGAGTGAAACAATACCGAATAAATGGCTAATTAAGGTAAAGGTGATAAATGTTTTCAAAACAACAGGAAAAGAGGGGGTTTTCCTTGTCCTATGGGCTATCTAGTTGTGCGAAATGGATGAGGAGCTGTTTAGTAAAACGATGTCTCGCCGAAAAAGCAGTGAGAATCTGTGCATAGTTTCATGACACTGTAAAACACATTTTAAAACGTATAAAATAACACTGGGCAATGTATCGTTGAGACAGGTGTCAAGGAAAGGAAAAGAGAATCATGAGTTTCCTTCCTAACACAGACCGTGTTTATATTTGGCCTGTGTAGAGTGGTGTTTAACTTTCCTTGTGGTAAGTTCATATTTTAGTTGATTTTGGACTTGCCCACAAAACGCGCTGTAGTCAAAGTTTAAATAAGCAATTGTTTAGGTTTAGAAGGGCAATATGTTTCACATTAAATTCTGCGGGAAAGTTCTAACTTGGTGATGAAAATTTACTCGTCAGTGTGACCGTGTGAGTCTCCTTGAACATTGAACAATAATATTGCTGCACACCTTATTATTACAAAGACTTGCAGAGTTAGTACTTTAAAACTTAAACTTTTTTACTTTACGAACATTAGCCAGAGCGTTGTGTAAAAATTTGTAAGAAGTAAGAAAGTTGGTAAAAAGGAGTAGAGGTATGAAGAGCCAGCAGCACGGCTCGTATCTTCAAGCTAAAAAAAAAAAAAAAAAAAAAAAAATAGATGCATAATAAGGAGACTAACATCTTAATCTACAAACCGACATATGAGACCATTGCCCCACGAATCCAGCCTCAAATTCATGACTAGCGTCAGTCCGAGGCGATGGGCTTGGTGCCACGACCCGTGGTACCAGTATGCAAGAGTCTTACGCCATTGCTGTAAGGCCTGGACTGGTAATCGGAAAAACTGCGGTTCGACCGCTTTTCCAGCGCTACGAGTATTTGGGACCAGTACAACCTTCCGAACGACCAGGTTTTCCTTATCTTCGACATCCATCTAATCGGTTCCTCCCAGATAGTGCAGGACCTTTATCCACTCTCGGTTGGCCCTATCTAAGGGTCGGACCAGTGGTCGTGAGTGGGGATAAATCCATCAAGTTTAACTTTTTAAAGCCAACTCACGAACAATGAGATATATCCTGGTGTTATATTTAAACAAGTCATATTCAAATAAGTCATTTAATAAGGGTACAATTATAATATTTCTCACAGTAAAATTTGGCAATTTAAATCTTACTTGAAAAATTAAATTTGTTTGTTTCTTTAAAGTAGTGCCATCGTTTCTTTTTCTTTTAAGCCTTAGTTAGGAAGCTATCGTGTATGAGAAGCATGTGTCAAAGCTGCGGCTAACATGATGGCCCTGTCCAATTGGATTGAGAGTGTAGTCGGGAGTGGTTGCGGCGAGGGTGTGACCTACGTTCGGTCGCCCTGACCGAATGTTCATCGACCAGCTAGAATTCCGCTTCGTAGGACTGATTTCATGCACCAGAGAATACAGTCGTTTTAGAAATTGATAATGGCAGATTTCCAATTATATGAATAACTATTTTCATAGTGAGACATTTTAAGAGTTTTTACACTAATTAGCGATTGGCTGCAGTCGAGTAAACGTATGAAAAACTTGCAGAGAAAAATGTGTTCTATCATTCTAGGCGATTTTCGTCAGTGCTATCGAAACTGACTAGTGCTATCGACAACTATTTGTTTCAGTACGTATACCAAACAAATATGCTATAAGTCCTGCAAATCGTTAATTAGTGTAATAAAATAAACACACAGCGGTTAATATTAAACATGTTCACTTAAAATCTCACTACATACTAGTTAATTGATACAAACATACTAGTTTCGACGATGATTTAGCCTTCTTCAGTGATTGGCTAATAGACAATTCATCAGTGATTTTGAGTGAATTATGTTAACATTTACCGTTGTGAATTGTTCTAACTATCAAAGCTCTAATTTCCTTTAAAAATTTTTTAAAAACGTTGAAAATTCACCGATTGAAAACCACATTTTAAAGGTCTCCAGTTTGTTTAACTGTACTAAACTTAACCAGGATATCTATAATGTAATTAATACTCTGCGTGGCGCTGTGAAGTATAATTAATTACACAAGGCAAATGGTTGAAGAAGGAATTAGGTGACGATTTCTGTACAAGAAACTGCCATTGCTGAAGTTTATACTCGAACTCATTAAAATTTAACAGGTAAATCTCAGCCCCCTACCTAACTTTATGCAACTTTCTCCTTGCAATTTAGTGCACCAAAGTATTTTACCCATCCGGAGAGCTAATTAAAACTTTTTTTAAACTGATTTCCGTAACACTTTATCTGCCTTTGTAGAGACAAAATCAAAAGCCGTATAATAACAATATTTTGGCACTCTAATTTGATTATTAACGTCATAAAATTAAATCACTTTTGTTTTGTAGTTCATTTGTTAAGGTTTTTATTGTAGACAATGCTTGTGACCAAAATCCTAACCATATTATCAGATTTAGTTTTATTCTAATGGTTTTCAATTTATTATTATTTTTATTATTAATATAACTAATGTTTTATTTAAAAATATGTCTCATAGCCAAATTTTTGAAAATAAGAAATGAGTCTCGAGTTCCTTATTTATTGATAACTGGTCTTTCTTACTCTGTGGTCGTGATTCGTACTGTGATCGTGTATACGAGTAGTAGCATATTCCCGATTGAGACACACACACACACACACACACACACACACACACACACACACACACACACACACACACACACATACACACACACACACACACACACACACACACACACACACACACACACACACAAACACACACATACACCACACACACACACACACACACACACATATAACAGACACACACACACACATACACACACACACACACACACACACACACACACACACACACACACACACACACACACATACACACACACACACACACACAAATACGTGTATAAGGTCTTGTAAAGAATTTCGGTGAGGTGATTCATGATTGATTCTAAAGATAGTAATCATAGATATCAGCAGGCTCTTAGTTTTCAAGAAACTCTGAGAAGTTTGGACTTAACTTATACCATAGATAAACACTTGTAGGAATTCAATCTGAAGCCGCCTACCAAGAGTTACCGTGAAGAAAATAGAGTAGGAACTATGCTCGGATTTTTTTAAGGAAAAATGAAATGATGGAAAGTTGGTAGATTAAAAACTCACTGAATACAACGTACTAAAATGTTCCGTGTAGACACCGCTCAACAATGCTGATTGACGGCGGGTCTAACACAGAGATGGGAGTCTGAACACACCTGATCCTTCTATATTATCTCGTTTCTACATTATATCCGTATTAGTAGGTACTCGTTTCTACATTATATTCGTATTATTACTCGTTCCTTCATTATAATCGTATTAGTACTCGTTTCTACATTATATTCGTATTATTACTCGTTCCTTCATTATATTCGTATTATTACTCGTTCTTCATTATATTCGTATTAGTACTCGTTTCTACATTATATTCGTATTATTATTCGTTTCTACATTATATCCGTATTATTATTCGTTTATACATTATATCCGTATTAGTAGGTACTCGTTTCTACATTATATTCGTATTATTACTCGTTTCTACATTATATTCGTATTATTACTCGTTCCTTCATTATATTCGTATTATTACTCGTTCTTCATTATATTCGTATTAGTAGACTACTCGTTTCTACATTATATTCGTATTATTACTCGTTTCTACATTATATTCGTATTATTACTCGTTCCTTCATTATATTCGTATTATTACACGTTCTTCATTATATTCGTATTAGTACTCGTTCTTCATTATATTCGTATTATTACTCGTTCCTTCATTATATTCGTATTATTACTCGTTCCTTCATTATATTCGTATTATTACTCGTTCTTCATTATATTCGTATTAGTACTCGTTTCTACATTATATTCGTATTATTACTCGTTTCTACATTATATTCGTATTATTACTCGTTCTTCATTATATTCGTATTGTTACTCGTTCCTTCATTATATTCGTATTATTACTCGTTCCTTCATTATATTCGTATTATTACTCGTTTCTACATTATATTCGTATTATTACTCGTTTCTACATTATATTCGTATTATTACTCGTTCTTCATTATATTCGTATTATTACTCGTTCCTTCATTATATTCGTATTATTACTCGTTCTTCATTATATTCGTATTATTACTCGTTTCTACATTATATTCGTATTATTACTCGTTTCTACATTATATTCGTATTATTACTCGTTCTTCATTATATTCGTATTATTACTCGTTCTTCATTATATTCGTATTAGTACTCGTTTCTACGTTATATTCGTATTATTACTCGTTTCTTCATTATATTCGTATTAGTACTCGTTTCTACATTATATTCGTATTATTACTCGTTTCTACATTATATTCGTATTATTACTCGTTTCTACATTATATTCGTATTATTACTCGTTCTTCATTATATTCGTATTATTACTCGTTCCTTCATTATATTCGTATTATTACTCGTTCTTCATTATATTCGTATTAGTACTCGTTTCTACATTATATTCGTATTATTACTCGTTTCTACATTATATTCGTATTATTACTCGTTCCTTCATTATATTCGTATTATTACTCGTTCCTTCATTATATTCGTATTATTACTCGTTCTTCATTATATTCGTATTAGTACTCGTTCCTTCATTATATTCGTATTATTACTCGTTTCTACATTATATTCGTATTATTACTCGTTCCTTCATTATATTCGTATTATTACTCGTTCTTCATTATATTCGTATTAGTACTCGTTTCTACATTATATTCGTATTATTATTCGTTTCTACATTATATCCGTATTAGTAGGTACTCGTTTCTACATTATATTCGTATTATTACTCGTTTCTACATTATATTCGTATTATTACTCGTTTCTACATTTTATTCGTATTATTACTCGTTTCTACATTACATCCGTATTATTATTCGTTTATACATTATATCCGTATTAGTAGGTACTCGTTCCTACATTATATTCGAATTATTACTCGTACCTTCATTATATTCGTATTAGTACTCGTTTCAACATTATATATGTATTATTATTCGTTTCTACATTATATCCGTATTAGTAGGTACTCGTTCCTACAATATATTTGTATTATTAATCGTTCCTTCATTATATTCGTATTAGTACTCGTTTCTACAATATATCTGTATTAATAGGTACTCGTTTCTACATTATATTCGTATTATTATTCGTTTCTACATTATATCCGTATTAGTAGGTACTCGTTCCTACATTATATTCGTATTATTACTCGTTCCTTCATTATATTCGTATTAGTACTCGTTTCTACATTATATCCGTATTATTATTCGTTTCTACATTATATCCGTATTAGTAGGTACTCGTTCCTACATTATTTTCGTATTATCACACGTTCCTTCAATATATTCGTATTAGTACTCGTTTCTACATTATATCAGTATTATTATTCGTTTCTACATTATATCCGTATTAGTAGGTACTCGTTCCTACATTATATTCGTATTATTACTCGTTCCTTCATTATATTCGTATTAGTACTCGTTTCTACATTATATCCGTATTATTATTCGCTTCTACATTATATCCGTATTAGTAGGTACTCGTTTCTACATTATATTCGTATTATTACTCGTTCCTTCATTATATTCGTATTAGTACTCGTTTCTACATTATATTCGTATTATTATTCGTTTCTACATTATATTCGTATTATTATTCGTTTCTACATTATATTCGTATTATTACTCGTTCCTTCATTATATTCGTATTAGTACCCGTTTCTACATTATATTCGTATTATTATTCGTGTCTACATTATATCTGTATTAGTAGGTACTCGTTTCTACATTCTATTCGTATTAGTACTCGTTTCTACATTTAATTCAGATAATTAATCGTTTCTACAATATATCCGTATTAGTAGGTACTCGCTTCTACATTATATTTGTATTATTATTCGATTCTGTATTATATCCGTTTTAGTAGGTACTCGTTTCTACATTATATTCGTATTATTACTCGTTCCTTCATTATATTCGTGCTATTACTCGTTCCTACATTATATTCGTAATATTATTCGTTTCTACAATATATCCGTATTAGTAGGTATTCGTTTCTACATTATATTCGTATTATTATTCGTTTCTACATTATATCCGTATTAGTAGGTACTCGTTCCTACATTATATTCTTATTATTACTCGTTACTTCATTATATTCGTATTAGTACTGGTTTCTACATTATATTCGTATTATTATTCGTTTCTACATTATATTCGTATTATTATTTGTTTCTACATTATACCCGTATTAGTAGGTACTCGTTTCTACATTATATTCGTATTATTACTCGTTCCTTCATTATATTCGTATTATTACGCGTTCCTTCATTATATTCGTATTAGTACTCGTTTCTACATTATATTCGTATTACTATTCGTTTCTACATTATATCCGTATTAGTAGGTACTCGTTTCTACATTATATTCGTATTATTACTCGTTTCTACATTATATCCGTATTATTACTCGTTTCTACATTATATTCGTATTATTATTCGTTTCTACATTATATTCGTATTATTATTCGTTTCTACATTAATTCGTATTATTATTCGTTACTACATTATATCCGTATTAGTAGGTACTCGTTTCTACATTATATTCGTATTAATACTCGTTTCTACATTATATTCGTATTATTACTCAATTTCTACATTATTTTCGTACTATTACTAGATTCTACATTATATTCGTAATATTACTCGTACCTTCATTATATTCGTATTAGTACTCGTTTCTACATTATATTCGTATTGTTACTCGTTCCTTCATTATATTCGTATTAGTAATCGTTTCTACACTATATTCGTATTATCTTTCGTATCTACATTATATCCGTATTAGTAGGTACTCGTTTCTACATTATATTCGTATTATTACTCGTTCCTTCATTATATTCGTATTAGTACTCGTTTCTACATTATGTTCGTATTAATTTTCGTTTCTACTTTATATTCGTATTAGTACTCGTTTCTACTTTATATTCGTATTATTACTCGTTCCTTCATTATATTCGTATTAATACTAGTTTCTACTTTATATTCGTGTTATTAGTCGTTTCTACTTTATATTCCTATTGTTACCCTTTTCTACATTATATTCGTATTATTACTCGTTTCTACAATATATTCGTATTATTACTCGTTTCTACATTATATTCGTATTATCACTCGTTTCTACTTTATATTCGTATTATTGCTCGTTTCTACTTTATATTCGTATTATTATTCGTTTCTACTTTATATTCGTATTATTATTCTTTCCTACTTTATATTCGTATTATTACTCGTTTCTACATTATATATTTGTATTATTACTCGTTTCTATTTTATATTCGTATTATTACTCGTTTCTACATTATATTCGTATTATTACTCGTTTCTACATTATATTCGTATTAGTAGGCACTCGTTCCTACATGATATTCGTATTATTACTCGTTCCTTCATTATATTCGTATTAGTACTCATTTCTACATAATATCCGTATTATTATTCGTTTCTACATTATATCCGTATTAGTAGGTACTCGTTCCTACATTATATTCGTATTAGTACTAGTTTCTACATTATATTCGTATTATTACTCGTTCCTTCATTATTTTCGTATTAGTACTAGTTTCTACATTATATTCGTATTATTATTCGTTTCTACTTTATATTCGTATGATTACTCGTTTCTACATTATATTCGTATTATTATTCGTTTCTACAATATATTCGTATTATTATTCGTTTCTACATTATATTCTTACTTTTATTCGTTTCTACATTATATTCAGATAATTATATGTTTCTACATTATATCCGTATTAGTAGGTACTCGTTTCTACATTATATTCGTGTAATTACTCGTTCCTTCATTATATTCGTATTAGTACTCGTTTCTACATTATATCCGTATTAGTAGGTACTCGTTTCTACATTATATTGGTATTATTACTCGCTCCTTTATTATATTAGTATTAGTACTCGATTCTACATTATATTCGTATTATTATTCGTTTCTACATTATATTCGTACTATTATTCGTTTCTACATTATATTCGTATTATTATTCGTTTCTACATTATATCCGTATTAGTAGGTACTCGTTTCTACATTATATTCGTATTATTATTCGTTTCTACTTTATATTCGTATTATTATTCGTTTCTACTTTATATTCGTATTATTACTCGTTTCTACATTATATTCGTATTATTACTCGTTTCTACATTATATTCGTATTATTACTCGTTCCTTCATTATATTCGTATTATTACTCGTTCTTCATTATATTCGTATTAGTACTCGTTCTTCATTATATTCGTATTATTACTCGTTCCTTCATTATATTCGTATTATTACTCGTTCCTTCATTATATTCGTATTATTACTCGTTCTTCATTATATTCGTATTAGTACTCGTTTCTACATTATATTCGTATTATTACTCGTTTCTACATTATATTCGTATTATTACTCGTTCTTCATTATATTCGTATTATTACTCGTTCCTTCATTATATTCGTATTATTACTCGTTCCTTCATTATATTCGTATTATTACTCGTTTCTACATTATATTCGTATTATTACTCGTTTCTACATTATATTCGTATTATTACTCGTTCTTTATTATATTCGTATTATTACTCGTTCCTTCATTATATTCGAATTATTACTCGTTCTTCATTATATTCGTATTATTACTCGTTTCTACATTATATTCGTATTATTACTCGTTTCTACATTATATTCGTATTATTACTCGTTCTTCATTATATTCGTATTATTACTCGTTCTTCATTATATTCGTATTAGTACTCGTTTCTACGTTATATTCGTATTATTACTCGTTTCTTCATTATATTCGTATTAGTACTCGTTTCTACTATATATTCGTATTATTACTCGTTTCTACATTATATTCGTATTATTACTCGTTTCTACATTATATTCGTATTATTACTCGTTCTTCATTATATTCGTATTATTACTCGTTCCTTCATTATATTCGTATTATTAGTAGTTCTTCATTATATTCGTATTAGTACTCGTTTCTACATTATATTCGTATTATTACTCGTTTCTACATTATATTCGTATTATTACTCGTTCCTTCATTATATTCGTATTATTACTCGTTCCTTCATTATATTCGTATTATTACTCGTTCTTCATTATATTCGTATTAGTACTCGTTCCTTCATTATATTCGTATTATTACTCGTTTCTACATTATATTCGTATTATTACTCGTTCCTTCATTATATTCGTATTATTACTCGTTCTTCATTATATTCGTATTAGTACTCGTTTCTACATTATATTCGTATTATTATTCGTTTCTACATTATATCCGTATTAGTAGGTACTCGTTTCTACATTATATTCGTATTATTACTCGTTTCTACATTATATTCGTATTATTACTCGTTTCTACATTTTATTCGTATTATTACTCGTTTCTACATTACATCCGTATTATTATTCGTTTATACATTATATCCGTATTAGTAGGTACTCGTTCCTACATTATATTCGAATTATTACTCGTACCTTCATTATATTCGTATTAGTACTCGTTTCAACATTATATATGTATTATTATTCGTTTCTACATTATATCCGTATTAGTAGGTACTCGTTCCTACAATATATTCGTATTATAAATCGTTCCTACATTATATTCGTATTAGTACTCGTTTCTACAATATATCTGTATTAATAGGTACTCGTTTCTACATTATATTCGTATTATTATTCGTTTCTACATTATATCCGTATTAGTAGGTACTCGTTCCTACATTATATTCGTATTATTACTCGTTCCTTCATTATATTCGTATTAGTACTCGTTTCTACATTATATCCGTATTATTATTCGTTTCTACATTATATCCGTATTAGTAGGTACTCGTTCCTACATTATTTTCGTATTATCACACGTTCCTTCAATATATTCGTATTAGTAATCGTTTCTACATTATATCAGTATTATTATTCGTTTCTACATTATATCCGTATTAGTAGGTACTCGTTCCTACATTATATTCGTATTATTACTCGTTCCTTCATTATATTCGTATTAGTACTCGTTTCTACATTATATCCGTATTATTATTCGTTTCTACATTATATCCGTATTAGTAGGTACTCGTTTCTACATTATATTCGTATTATTACTCGTTCCTTCATTATATTCGTATTAGTACTCGTTTCTACATTATATTCGTATTATTACTCGTTTCTACATTTTATTCGTATTATTACTCGTTTCTACATTTTATTCGTATTATTACTCGTTTCTACATTATATTCGTATTATTATTCGTTTCTACATTATATCCGTATTAGTAGGTACTCGTTTCTACATTATATTCGTAATATTACTCGTTTCTACATTATATTCGTATTATTAGTCGTTTCTACTTTATACTCGTATTATTACTCGTTTCTACATTAAATTCGTTTAATTACTCGTTTCTACATTATATTCGTGTTATTAGTCGTTCCTACATTATATCCGTATTATTACTCGTTTCTAAATTATATTCGTATTATAACTTAGTCCTACATTATATTCGTATTATTACTTGTTCCTACATTATATTCGTATTATTAAACATATTTACCATATCCACATAATGCTTGCAATAGCCAAAAAATCACCATTCCGGATAACCGGAGCAGACATTTTGTCTCAAATCAAACGTTCCGTGCAGTATTATACCTGATGCGTGTCCACCGCACCACGTGTACAGCG
>JBAIZL010000003.1:41755260-41827760 GCA_036971475.1 Prosapia bicincta
TTATAAAAATAATATTATTTAATATTATTTCACAGTAGTAAGATAATTAGTAGATAACTCTTTGGCAAACCAGAAGCTTACCGCTCCCGAGCTAATCCGTCCTCAGCAACGCGAGGCTTAGAGTAAAAAAAAAACCTATCGGGACAATTTTTAAAAAAGTTGTCTACCCCCGATAAAAATTTAAAATTCTAATGCAAAAAGGTGTTTGGAGTAAATTGTATAAAGTCATTTCGTCACAAAACACGCCAATCACCAGTTATTTACGGGATTTTTTAAAATTTTCCAGAATAAGTCTATTTTTATTTCTGATGTGAACAATATTTAACTTGGTGTAAAGAATTGAGATAAGAAAGAAATGTGATTTGTGACCATAGTCTAAACTCTTCTATTTTAATTTATCAATCAATGAACGTTAGGAAAATTATAATAGGGCTAATTTAGATCTGACAGTAAATAAATACATTCATTTAAGAAATCTTTTTTTTTGGTTTTTGCAGTTAATAATCAGTTATAAATTAGGCACATATTATGACATAATATTAATATTATTTGGACAAACTATTAACGTATTTGTTTAGTTCGTGGTGGGGGCACGCCGGCAATCATGACTTAATCATTTTAATAATTTAATGTTATACATTTTAGTTAATTTCTGGTGGGTTTTGGCCTATTGGGAAGTATTTGATAATTTGGCGTTGTGGTATTTTCGGGAATTATCACTACAAAGCGCTGTGTCTTTTATACTTGATAATCTACTTGATATCATGTTTGAATAACAAGGTTTCATACACTGCTGAATAAAGTATCATAAACACTTGAAAAAAGACCCGTTGAGGTTATCAAGGCTCTACTTTACGTTGCCAAGCTACGCTGGCGTCGAATGTCTTAAAACTTTTCGAATTTCCGCCCTGTGCACTTTGCAACTGGAAATATCGATAATGGTTTATTAATCTTTTCCATGCCATTGACTTTGCCTTTATAAACATGTGAATATTTTGTTCCTGTACGTACGGTCCTTGGGATTACTAGGTCTAATACAACTCTAGTTTCACCTATAACTTGTTATTGTTCTTCCTACATTATGGTGTAACAGATCTCTTTCCTATGAGAATATCACCTAACCTAACCTAATACTTTCCTATGTCTCCAATAGAGAGTAGTTTACTTCAGGTGTGCGAATGTGGATTAGTAATCTATAACCGTTCTCTTAAATTATAGACGACAAAGTGATTATATTTTACCGAATGCGTATCAATTAATTTCATTATATGTTTAGTTCCTTACATAAATTTTCATTCCTTACAGTTAAATCACATTAAAACTCTTTAGTAGTGGTTTCATTAGAAGTATATATATATATATATATATATATATATATATCGCAATATGTATTCTTGTGTATTAATAAAGAACTAAGTCTAAATACAAATACAAGAATTATAACTTGTAAATTCAATTATAATTCTTGTATTTGTATTTTGACTTAGTTCTTTATATATATATATATATATATATATATATATATATATATATATATATACAGTAAAAACATTAAAGTTTAATTTTATGTTTCAAGAAAATCTAATTATTAAAATTTGTAGAAGCTGCTTATTTACCTACAATCTCCTCTTATTTCGCGACCGCCCTCCGCGTTTAGCCGGTGACGTATCATTTCGGAACTGGGTGACTAAACATACTGAAGGTCAATTGGAAACAGACGTTTCCGTTCTAAATGTGGCTGCCGTATCTGTGACGTCATCAAAGAGATTATGCGTCCGGAGGTTGCGTCGGCTATGACAGGCTCCGGATTGCATATCCAAAACACAGCATGGGGATAAATAATTACACAGCTATAACAGATGTCCGTGAGTTAGTTTAACCGTTACTGAATTCGGTTGTATTCCGCAGTAGAACGATTTTGTTCATGTGAAAACTTTTGTTTGTTTTATTTCAATTTTTTAAAATATATCGATATTGTTTTAACGATACTCATCCGTTTTTTGTTTAAAAGCCTACAGTTTTTTTAGACTATAAAATCTTGTAACTCTGCTTTGTGATTGCTATTTGAAAGAAAGAGTGTCATATTTAACTTATAAGGGTAGATTCTGATTTTATTGAATATATCTATAGTGGTCACTACATAACCGTGCACTTTGCCATGGACGATCGCAGTAGGCGAGACGGGAGGTAGAGGGTTACAATGAATACTTTCCTATAAACATGATAAGGACTAACAAAACACTGACTTGCACGAGACGGTCGATATTAGATAAATTCGATAGTAAATTAGCTTCGGTATGATATAACAAAAAGTCTTGAAATATGTGTAGACAGATCGGATTCAGAAGCTATTAAATATATAGAATATTTTGAATAAGTAATATGTTTTAAGAAGTGGTAGTACACGAAAAATCTCGTGGGATCTCTCAGGGCCAAGTGCACGGTTATGTATTCCACACTATATTTGCAAATGATAGGGAGTTGAGATAGATCAAGATTTACCTCTTTCGCAGTTTTGGATAAATTTAAGGTTCTGGTTCTGTGTAATGTAAACCACGTCAATCTACTTGGAAGGGAACTATATTAAAGGGTAGGATACCCGAACGTGGCCAAACTCGCTCGCTCAGACCCACACACAGGTTTAAACAAACCTAGGAATGTTAGGTGTCTCCTAAATGTCACAAATATATCTTAACTTTACAGGGGCTGATGTCTACTGCATAGCGATTTAATTGGCCACCTTTTACAGGTCCAGGAAGTCCCGAATCTCTCCTATTTCTGTAAATAATGATGTTTCTTCCATGGTAATCTGGATCACCATCTTGTAGAGGTTGAATCTCAATTGAGTTTCATCCCTCTCTCTTTTTCTGCGCAGGCTAATGTTTTCCTAGGGCAAACTAAGTCTCCATCTAGTAGTCGTTGTGTCAAGTAGAGACAAATGCGTCATACGGCTTAAAGGTTTTAGAAGCACATGATAAATTTGCTATATTTTGTCATGAACAATTGTAGGACAAAAGCGTAAAAAAGTGAATATGAATTTAATTTGTACGTTTTTTAAGATATATTTTTATTTTTAATATTATTATAAACTCAATAACATAAAGGTATTGTTGGGGCTAACAAAATTACGTTTACCAGAAGAAGCTTATCTCATGAAACAATTTTTGAAAAATCTTTAACCACACCTTTTTCGTAAACGTCATTAGTTCTTCTTCGATTGTTTTTGAATATTCATTCTATTGTTTACTGTGAAATTTCCTCAAACTAGACGTCCTCTTTATAATCACTGTGAGTGTTAAGGAAGATATATATTTGAAGGATGTAACTTTGCCAGAATTTGTGGTTAACTTTGATCCCGCAGGACTTGTGGTTAAGTTAAGTAGTCATGTTACGAATGTAACCCTACAAATTCGCATTTCCTCGACTAACTGATTCCTCTATGGTGTGCTCTGTGACTTATCTTTCTATGGACAACGAGCATCGTTTTCGTTTTGTCATATCCTAGTCTTGCTCTGGCTGTTTACACTCAGCCAACGCGTATCCTTCATAAATGTTCTATCGAAAGTCAGTAGTATTATTGAGATGGGCTAATTTTACCGATTTGGCAAACTTTTAAAATTCCAATCGTAGACCTGGTACACCCGGTAAAACGTTGGTATAATAAGGACCAGTAAATTCAGTTAAAACTGTTTTAGTTGTGCCTAATGTAAACGGGGGGGATATTTATTTTTAAGATTGGTAGTTGTGTCTAATGTAAACAGAGGGAAAATGTTTTGTAAAGGTTGGTAATGATAATTTTCTGAAAGTGCGAAACACGGGTTTAGAAAAGTATAAACGGATTAGTTGCAATCATATGCAAATTGGCAATTTAACGGACCGATACATAATGCCATGTAAATCACCCTTTTAATTGGACATCACATGTCATTAGGCTTTACACTGATGTTTTATCTATTATATTGACGGTGTTAGTAGTAATTTGTGTTTACAATTTACGGACATTAGAAATAATGTAGTCAAGACAGAAAGCAGGGGTGAGGACAAGAATAAATACTGGCCAACCGGTAAAAAACGTAAGAAAAATTATACGATTGATTATAAAATGAATGATTGATTTTATATATATATATATATATATATATATATATATATATATATATATATATATATCACAATATGTATTCTTGTGTATTAATAAAGAACTAAGTCAATATACAAATACAAGAATTATAAATTATTGTAAATTAAATAATAATTCTTGTATTTGTATTTTGTCTTAGTTCTGTATATATATATATATATATATATATATATATATATATATATATATATATATAGATATATATCAATAATTTGTTAATGTTGGTAGTATTCCCTTCTTCGGGCGCAATGATTTATTAGTCGGATGTAGATAGTCATATTCACAGCCTGAATGTACCTGAGGGCTAAAAATGCACACATAAATTCTTTGGCGCCAACGGGGATCGATTCTTTCGGTTTCTACCAGCTGCAAAATTCCACCTTCTATGTAGGGATCTTCATTTTCCTATTAAATAGACTCTTCCCCTTCTTTTCTGATAAGTTTTTTTTCACTATTCAAGCGTGGTTTTCCGCTTTGTGTAGTGTGAATTAACGTTTTACATTAGCACTGATTTACTTATCAACGAATCAGTTAACCTTTACCGGAACTGACCTAATTAATCTGTTTATTAAATATTTAGATATTTCAAAACATTGGTGTGAGGGGGAGTTTATATTTAACACTAGACAGACTTTTAGAACATAAATTATTCACTTGACAGTTGATAGTGCTATGTTGTGTAAAGTGTCAGCAGACATGCTGGGTGTCAGTCAGCTACGGTGTCAGGATCGTCTCTTGAATCAGTAACTAGGGGTAATTATAGAGGGAGGCGAGCCGTCATGACTCTGAAATACCTACAAAACATAACTATTATTAATTTTGTTGTAGTAATCTATCTGCAAGAAATTTTACTAATTATTTGTATATAAAGTAAAACATTCAATGACTTCTGTAAACAATTGTATAATATTGCCAACTCGGAGGAACCGTGTTGTAATTTTTTATTTTAATTGAAACCTCTTAACTACCAATACGTTTTATTAATTTAAACCACTATTCAGATTTCGTTTGAAAAGTAATCATCT
Source organism: Prosapia bicincta (assembly GCA_036971475.1). Lineage (NCBI taxonomy): Eukaryota > Metazoa > Arthropoda > Insecta > Hemiptera > Cercopidae > Prosapia > Prosapia bicincta. The sequence continues at coordinate 41,760,427 of JBAIZL010000003.1, forward strand.
TCATAGGAAATTATTACTAGAATAACTAATAATAGCTTTTTTAATAAAAAGTTATTCTTGTGATAATTTCCTCTAAAGATTGCTTTGCAATCGGAATGTATATCATGATTTAAATAAAAAAAGGTTAGTGGTTAAGTGGTTTTATTTACTTCAAATAAAACTGTTTGCACCAGCTTTAGAACAAAAACCTTTGGACGTTTGTAATAAAAACTACTATATTGACATTAATGTAGATAAATAATTTGTCAGGGTTGACAAGAACGTAGAATCTTGTATTGTTTTATTTACTTTTAAAATGCTGCAACTTAATCCTACGTTGCTATACAATAACGTAGAATCTCGTAATATAATTCGTTTGATTTACTATTGCAACATAATATATGGACATTTAAATGATAACAAAAAAATATCAATGTTTACTTTTTAAAATATGAAATTAAATATACATTTATGTACAAACTGATATTATAACATACACAGAAAAATTGAAAACAATTATTTTTGAAAGAAAAACCTCTGTAAACCTTATTAAAAATACATCTTACTTTTCTTATTAAAGTATTAGTTTCATACACATTTAATCATCGCTAAAATAGTCTCTACGTTCTTCGTTGATTGGGGTAACGGGTCAAACCTCCCTTCTCCCCCTGCTTAGAGGAGGTCTACTTCAGATTATCTAAGTGGCCCTGGATCTGATATGCATAATACTTAATCTTAACCACTTAACATTGGGTTTTCCGTCTCCTCCTTTAGCCCTCCTATATTCACAGGACAGGGACACTTTAAGTAAACACGCACATCACAATTTGCTACCATATAAAGACAACCTGCTTCCCAGTGATACACAAGCAACAGCTAACCTCATTAACGAAAGCTAACTTAACCTTACGAAGACATTTGGTCAGTGAGTTGAGTGTAAGAGTAGTGTTTAGTGTAAGAGTAGTGTTTAGTGTAAGAGTAGAGTTTAGTGTAAGAGTAGAGTTGAGTGTAAGAGTAGTGTTTAGTGTAAGAGTAGTGTTTAGTGTAAGAGTAGAGTTGAGTGTAAGAGTAGAGTTTAGTGTAAGAGTAGTGTTTAGTGTAAGAGTAGTGTTTAGTGTAAGAGTAGTGTTTAGTGTAAGAGTAGAGTTGAGTGTAAGAGTAGAGTTGAGTGTAAGAGTAGAGTTGAGTGTAAGAGTAGAGTTGAGTGTAAGAGTAGAGTTTAGTGTAAGAGTAGTGTTTAGTGTAAGAGTAGAGTTGAGTGTAAGAGTAGAGTTGAGTGTAAGAGTAGTGTAAGAGTATAGCATTAGAGACGAAGTGTGGGTACGAGTAAAGGGAGTTTTATGAATGTTTGTAAATAACGTTAGATAACAGTTGTTGACCACTATTGAGAATATGGTTTAAAGGCTATGAATTGTTTACATAGACATGAAAAATTAATAGGTTAACATGAGCATAACATTCTCAGCTATAAAAGCTTACAACTAGTTATTGCCTTAAAAAATAAAAGACAAATACTAACTGACAAGACAGTAGAGTGCAAAGAAGACTCAGTCTGTGTGTAGATAACGAAACGAAGGATTTTTACGGCAACAGAAGGTAAGGGCGAGCATTTGTATACAATAGTTTTACGTATTCAATATGTCAAACAAGAAAAGAATTTGTCGAAATTTGTTTGAACGGTGAAATAAATTTTCGTGTACATATTTTGTGTTAAACCAAAATGGTAAACGAAAATATACATTGATAAACATTTATTAAGATTATAAAAGTAATAAGTTACAACCAATTTTTAAAGTTTTATTAAAAGTGAAAATATAAATACATTAAAATAATTCGAAAATTTTAAAATAATAAAAAAATGACAACAATAGCGTTTTATTTCTATGGTAGTCAACAATGCCGTTCTCCATGAGGTATTTCAGAGCGTATATAATGAGAAGCATTCGGACCCTCTTATACGCCAACTTTACATGACACACTGCTCTTCTAATACGTAATTACTAGAAGGGTAGCTGGCTGACTTGACTTACACTGCTAGGCCACTAAACACTCATACAACACACAAACACACATAGTTAATGTGAATTAACATAGTTAATAAGGATTAACTCACTGGTCATTCAGTCAGTTTATGAACTCATTGATACCGCACTTACGCCTACATACACATACACACACTCCTTGAGTGCCAATAATACAAGAGGCTTGTTTTCAGTTGTACAAATATTAACTACTCGAGTTAATAATTATAACCTTTTTTTCTAGGGCATTAGGACAATTTTTTTGTTTTGTGTAAAAGACACAATCTATCGGGGACTGTTAACAAGTCTCGGATCGGGTCATCAGCCAGACCACAAAAATATTTGAATACAGAGTGTAATATTTTGTAAATTGAATTTATTGAAATAAAAACTTTGGATTTTTGTGTTTTGTTTTAGTTATGTAGGAGGTAAACGAGTATTTACAATAGTTTCCATAGAATTAAAGTTGAAAATTTTATAATTCAGTTTTTTAGTTATTTCTTTCTAATTATGAAATGTATTTTGTATTTTTAAAATGAATTCCTAAGTAAATTGGACGATAATTTAAAGCGTTTTAATTTATAAATGTATAAATAATATATATTACAATATAAAACCTATTCTGAAAATAATTCATAAAATGGCTTTGATTAATCAATAAAAAAATGCATTTCTTTGAAATTGGTACCTAAAATTAAAAAACGTTCTTCAATTTTAACGCAAATGAAAAAAAGACAATTTTTGTCAAAATACAACAGACCATATTACGTCTTCACTTCAAATATTTCGACAGGGTCACAACTGCAGATTGTGTCGTATTTTGTATGTGTTTGCCCTTTTTGTCAATTATAGTATGGTTTTTCTAATATACGTTAATTGAAAAAAACGTTTATTTACAATGTTTGTAAAAGTTTTATTACATGAATAATAAAACGCTTTCATGGAAATTTATATATCTTATCGAATATACAAGAAACAAGCCCACAATTCACATATAAAGCGTTAAGATACTTAAGTATATCTTGCCGCTCTGAACATATGAATGTAGCCTCATGGTACTTATTATGTTAAATTGTCTCTGCTTCCTGAACCAGAGAACCATTCAGGACCTTGCTAATTTTTTCCCTACTTTCAGAACCAGGGTACCGTCCCAATTCTTTCAACGAATAAGCTTTTATCCCCTGCTTCCAGAACCAGACTACTATTCAGAAACTTTCATCTATGTAATCCCTAATTTTTTCCCTACTTTTTGAACCAGGGCACCGTCCCAATTCTTACAATGTGTAAGCCTTTCTCCCCTGCTTCCAGAACCAGACTACTATTCAGGAACATTCATCTATGTAAGCACTATTTTTTTCTCTACTTTCAGAACCAGGGTACCGTCCAAATTCTTTCAATGTGTAAGCCCTTTTCCCCAGATTTCCAGAACCAGAGGACTATTCAAGAACTTTCACCTATGTAAGCCCCAATTTTCCCCTACTTTTAGAACCAGGGTACCGTCCCTAATTCCCTCAATGTGTAAGCCCTTTTTTTCTCTGCTTTCAGAGCCAGAGAACCAACTATTCCGAACTTTTCATTTGAGTAAGCCTAAATTTATTTTCTGATTTCAGAACTAGGGAACCGTTATAGTTCTTGTTTTCTATGTAAGCCCTTAAATTTTCTGTGCTTCCAGAACCAGATGATTATTCAGGCATTTTCATCTATTTAAGTCCTAATTTTGTCCCTACTTTTAGAACCAGGGGACGGTTCTAGTTCTTTCAATATGTAAGCCCTTTTTCCCTTGTTCCAGAACTTGATGTATATTCAAGAACTTTCATCTATGTAAGCCCTAATGTGTTCCCTACTTTCAGAACCAGAGTACCGTCCCTAATTCTTTCAATGTGTAAGCACTTTTTTCTCTACTTTCAGAGTCAGAGAACTAACTATTCCGAACCTTTCATTTGATAAAGCCCTATTTTAATCCTAATTTCAGAACTAGGGAACCGTTATAGTTCTTGTTTTCTATGTATGCCCTTAAATTTTCTGTGCTTCCAGAACCAGGTGTTTACTCAGGAACTTTCATCTAATAAGTCCTAATTTTTTCCCTACTTTTAGAACCAGGGGACGGTTCTAGTTCTTTCAATATGTAAGCCCTTATTTTTCCCTGGTTCCAGACCCAGAGGACCTAACCAGTCCATTCATTGCTGCAACTTATATTTCACATTTCTTTCTAGATATGGTTTTACGGGTAGGAACCTCGATAGAGAGTAGATTTATCTCAGGGGTTGCGAACTATGTAAAGCCAAGATCTTTCAAAATGGCTGCAGGGACTTTTGTATCCTTATCTTGATCCTAATTATTACCACACACTTTTAATTTCCTTTACAGGGGAGAGCAAAATAATGAGATCACTGTTAAACCTAGATTTGTTAACAAAGGCCTACACCGAAAAATTTACTAATACTTTTTATTCAAACCTAGCAAATTTAAACTTGCCGATTTGATAACTAAAGTAAATGTATAAATAAAGCATAATGTTTTCGACCGCATTTGCGCCTATTATCAGCGAAACACTGATGAAGATCGTTAATTTAGATTGATGGTTTTATACCTTTGCACGTTTTGTCTACAGCGTTACTTTAATTGTAAGTTTGGTAAGTTGCAATTTACTCTTATCTGTAATTTTATGGAAGTTTTTATGTCATGTCATTTCTGAGAGTAAGAGACGTATCTCATTCCTGTCTCTGTGGTCCTAGTTGTTCCACCTCGGCTAGGAACATTTTGAGTAGCCTAGGGTGTAGCTAAACTTGCGGCCAATGAAGCTCTCTAGAATTATATAACCCTCCTATTTCTCGAAACGTTCATATTATCTTATAAATTTGTAAGTAATATCTTTTTAAAAATAAATGATTTTTCGATTTTGTCAATTAGTTTCTCTCTCTCTCTCTCTCTCTCTCTCTCTCTATATATATATATATATATATATATATATATAGAGAGAGAGAGAGAGAGAGAGAGAGAACTAATTGAGAAAAATCAATTATATTTCAAAAACACGAATACTTTTAATACATATATTATTTTAAAATATGTGTATTAAAAGTATTCTTGTTTTTGAAATATTTTTAATTTATTAACTACATTACAAGAAAACATATCACCATATTTAATGTGTATATATATATATATATATATATATATATATATATATATATATATACATATGCACCTTGTTGAAATTTTCAATCGTTAATATTCACCAATTCAAGTTCAAATACATTTATTAGATTTTTAGTGGATTGCATTTGATGGTAGTACAGTTTTAAAAATAATTATTAATTCATTAATTTAATTTAAAACAAGTTAATTTTAGAATTATATGGGAGAAAAACGTTTCAAACTAGAAGGTATGCAATATATTTACTCCATCCCATAAATAAGTGATAACGTATGATTTCATAAAACAACTAATTTTATATTGCAGGTTATGTGGCAGAACATTTGCTTTAACGCATAGGTTATGTTAGTTATTTATATTAATTGTATATATTTATTAAAAAGTAACCAAAATAAAATTTTTCTTTGTTGACCTATTGACTTAAATATTTTGTTTTCTATATTACTTGTTTTAAATAAAAGTAATGGAAACTTTTCTCTAAAGTTAAAAACAATTGCATAACTTTACAATTATGTCACAAATTAATGTTATTTGTTACGACGCCAAATGGCGTTCTCCGAATGTTAACGCAATGTTACGTCAACCAGACAGCTGCGTCACATTTTTGCCGCTCGCACCATTTAACAAAAGTTCTCTCATTCAGTAACACCTGACCCGGTTAGGGAAGGAGTTATAAAAAGGAACGAATAAATGCTTCCATTCTAAACGAGTTGGTCCAGCCGAACTCGTGTCTAGGCTAGGCATGGGCTAGGCATAACGTTGAGCTACATTAGGTTACGTTCCCATTTGTTTATACTGTGCTTCGCTTTAATTAAACAGCTTCATTAAACATTAACCGGGCAGCTGTTACATGTTGCAGAAAATACATTCTGTTGTAACTCAACTCCTCCTGAATAATTACTACAAATATTTTCTACTTGGGGAAAAAATAGCAATATTTCGGTTATATTCTGTTTTTATTAACAATATTGAAATATTTAAAGAATAAAAATATGGTACAACTCACAAATATAAAATTTTTTTTATACGCGTTTCAACGACTAATTTGTCGTCATCCTCAGTGAAGATACACAAATCAAATTAACTAAAAAAATATTAAACATAACCTATAAAGTTTAAAAAAAAGTAAAAACAAAAGTAAAAATCAGATCTGGGCATTGTCAAATTTATAGCCACAGCTACTAATATAATTACATTAAATAACATATGTTAATTATAAATATTTAATTTTGATGAGCCTATATTACTAGTAAAACATTATAATAACAAAATTATTTAAATAATTTAAAAAATTTAAAAAAGATAATATTTAACAATTAATTAATTTAAAATAATATTGAATTTTGAATTGGTCCTAATTCATTATTAACAATTTTATTTTTATTTCTATTTATAAATAATGTTTCCCATGCATCTAATTCATTAAAATTTATCACATTTTTTAAAAGGACAACATTTTTACTTTTAAATTCGTGTTTTTCGTCCAAACAATGTTTTGCCATAGCTGATTTTTCAGGCCTATTATATTTCACATGGGAAAAATGTTCTTTTGCTCTAACTAGTATGTTTCTTTTTGTTTGTCCAATATATTTCATCTGGCACATATCACACTGTTTTCATACGCGTTTCAACGACTATATTATAACTTTCACTCACAAGCTAGCTCGAATATTATTTATAATATTGAATTAAATTAATTTATTTCTTACCTTATCATTTATTTAAACCAAAACAAAATAGCCATATTGCATACTTTGCCGATATTGTGAAGATTTTTCCTTCCATACAAAATTAAAATTTATTCATTAATAAATTTAATTACTGAATCAATATTTGAAAAACTTTATTAATATCAAGTGTCATCCATTACAAGTTTAAGAAAATGTGTTTGAACTTGAGTGGATGAAGAAAAAGTATTTGATTAACGATTGAAAATTTGAACAATATTATATATAAGGAAATGGTGAACTAATAGAAGGAATTGAAAAATGTGTTCATGAAACTTAATATTCAAACAACATCAACATATTGTATCTATGATTTATTATTTTACAGATAAGAATATACAAACTGATTTTTATGTATTCAAACTGTATTCTTACGCAACCGATACATCACATTACAGTTTTTTAAATGTTTTGAAATATAAGTTGTTCATAAATAACCACTAAGTGACAGATTTCATGTATTTATTTCTTTGATAAATTACGTATTTTATAATGTGGTATATGCGGGCTTATATGTCAGTGAAATAACAATAAATTTATTGTATGTTATAGGTGAGTACAGACGCCTTATTGACAGTTGGACCAGCCCTAAGTAAGGCCAGTATTAGAATAGTACCCATATAGTCCTAAAAGTAACCTAAACATCAAATAAATATTGATAAATTTAGCTGAGGCAAGTATTTTGGAGGATGTGTGAAAACATAACCAAGCTATCAATAGGAACAGATTTTGTCTTGAGGCAAAATAATTGTACATATTGATTCAAACCCTGGTTTGTATGTGTAGAAAGCATGTTTATTTGCCGAAAGTCTGTCCCCTAATTTACAGGAAAAAACAAATTATCTGAGACAGTTGCCGACTATTCAACCATCTGTCGAAGTTAAAGAAGTTAAAAGGTGTTTTTACGTAATGGTTTTTACTTGTGAGGTATTTGAAACTATTATTTGTTAATTGGAAGAAATCTATTTTAAAAATGTATTCTTACAATTCATTGTATGAACAAACATATATTTTATCATCTGACTTTTGCCCTTTTTGGGCTGTTTGGCCTACAATGCAAAGAAAAAAGTTTTCTTTTCAGTTGTCTCTGAATAAAAGTAAAACTTTTAATAATTTATAGCTTTCGATTATAATCGAAAAGTTTTAGCTCTACAATTTATAGCTATTAGGAATTTTACAGAATATTATTTAAAATCAGCCTAGCACTCTGTTCTATATACAACATAAATAATTAAACGCATTTAATTATAAAATCTTTTCTACCTATTTAAAATAACTATATTAAATTCTTTCAAAAATCAGAATTAACTCAACTTAGCGTATATTTATTTTTTCATTTTCTCGAAGTGGGTTTTTCGACGTCTCTGACCCTCCGGGAGCATTGACGATACAGTGCGGACTTTCCCGTAAAAGATAGCATGAGAATTCTCGTATACCACCACTTCTGAAAGCATGTTACATATTCAGAATGCTCTATACACCAACAGCTTCTGCATCCGATATGTTTCAAGATTGTTTGTTATTTTTTACCGAAGTGAATTTACCATCGAATTTATCTAATATCGATCGTCTCAATTTTTTGTATTATGTTTGTAGGAAAGTATTTATACTGACCCTCTACTCTCCGTTTCGAATAATGCGATCTCTCAAGGCCAAGTGCATAGTACGTGGTCCGCACTACATTGCAGCGCGTTGAAGTTATCGGACTAGAGGTTCATTGGAGGTACGTCACCTTTGCTCCTTCAGAAGATTACACCCAAACTACATAACGGAAGTCGTCTTTCTTATAGAACAAAAAAAGAATAATTTCGTTAACCGCCTCCGACGCGGCTTCACTTTGACATCAATGAAGGCTATTCTGCCTTAGCTTTATCAGGTTATCCACTCGGGTTCCCTTTACCCAGCCATTTAGAGATTTTATTGGCACGTTATGGTGTCTATGTTTATAATTCTAAAAGCAAAGTTCAAAAGCTCTAGTCCAGCGTCGATGCTTCGTATAGCGCAAACACTAATATTAGCGGGGATGAAGTAAAATCCTTAATCCAAGTCGTCACAGCTCCCAATCCAAAACACGGGGCTATTAGGGTTATAAGAATAGCTTTTGCACATCATGCAGTGGTCAATTCTTTAGGCGGATATTATTAACGTCAGTTTCAAGTTTCCAAAGGTGAATCCAAACAGTCGCTGTTTACTGAGCCTTAAAGTTTGTAAAATTACTTTGTGTCGTTCTTATGTGGTGTAATATGTTTTAAAAATAATGCTGTATTGTGATTCTCTCTTTTGGAGTCAGCTCAAACTCCCCCCTCCCCTAAGTAAACACAGGCTACATAGAGTGTTCATTTATTGAGCGCATACATTACCAAAGATAGTGGATTCTAATAAAGCATCGAACGTACTTAAAGTGTTAACGTTAACAGATGACGTCACATCTACGTATTCGCTTCATTATAGAAATTCACTCTTTATTAATGACAGTTTTAACTATAACATTTAAAGCGTACAAATTAATGTTATAAACACACACACACACACACACACACACACACACACACACACACACACACACACACACACACACATACACACACACACACACACACACACACACACACACACACACACACACACACACACACACACACACACACATACAGACACAAACACACACACACAACACACACACACACACACACACACACACACTCACACACACACACACACACACACTCACACACACACACACACACACACACACACACACACACACTCACACACACTCACACACACTCACACTCACACACACACACACACACACACACACACACACACTCACACACACTCACACACACTCACACTCACACACACACACACACACACACACACACACACACACACACACACACATACACACACACACACACACACACACACACACACACACACTCACACACACACACACACACACACACACATATATATATATATATATATATATATATATATATATATATATATATTCAAATTTGTTTATGGAAGTCGATTTTTAAGTTTTAGGTTCTCTTAAAGACCCATTAAAGTAAAGTCAAATTCGGGAAATCGATGAGCCAAGACGTTGGACAGATTGGGAAAGAAAGTCGCTCCAACTTTAATAAGAAAGCACTCTCCCGGAAATGGAATTGGGGTTCGGTGAGCGAGGTTCGGCTTTTATAGCTAATAAATACATTATGGACATTATTGGGATTCCTTTCAAGCACTTACGCTATAAGTAGGGCAAAATAAAAGGCCATTTAGGGCAGTTAAAATATAAACGTTAAATACAGTTGTTTACAATAAGTATAACTTGAGAATACAACACAAGTGGTTACGGTCTCAATTCGAGATTAATCCTCCCATTACTGCAAATTTGGCAAATTCTTACAATAGTTTCTACTTTAGAGTAGCCTCTTTGTTATAAATAGATAAAACCTCCTAAACCACAAAATCATTTCTATTCTAATGTACATTTCATTTGTAAAACAATCATCTTCAGAGGAAATTACTGCAAGAATAAGTTGTATAAGAGTTAGTGTTATAGTAATTTCCTCTGAAGATGATTGTTTTCCAATCGAAATAAACACCAGGAAATAAAAGGTTTTGTGGTGTAAAATTTTAAAAAAATTTTTAAAATTTATTTAGAATTAAAAAAATCGCTACACTGGTTCCAAGCTATTATAAACTCTGGTTTTATGAGTGGTCTCTCTAATTAGCCTGCTGGATACTCCAATTGTTTTATATTCTCGTACTAATTTTTATCTGAAAATGAATAAGGCTCTCTCTCTCTCTCTCTCTCTCTCTCTCTCTCTCTCTCTATATATATATATATATATATATATATATATATATATATATTTATATATATATTTATTTATTTATGAGCACTAACTTGTTCAAGTTATGAATGCAGTTACTTAATGTGTATAATGAAAAAGGCTGTGAGAAGAGAATACACTTAGAATATTATTTGAATCAGCTATAATAAGCTGCTCGTTTGTTATTGTGCTTTTAAATAACCCACGAAAGCATTCTTCCGGTTGAAAAACACTATAACCGAACTTATAAAAGAGTTGAAGATTGGAAAATCATTTGTCGAGGAGACGGTAACCAAGCAGAAAACTACTTGTTTTCAACATGCGGATCGATGTCAGACTGTGTGAAGAGCGAACTATGCTCCCTTCCTTGTGCACTGTTTTATATTAACGAAGTGTGTCTACTTGTGCCCTAACGTTGTCACGTAACGAGCGTTCACAAAGCCAACCTTCTTGCTGCACGTATATTCCCTCGGCGGCCCTGTTCAAGTATTATGCTAAATTAGCGATCCTTCAATTCGGTTCGCTGTCTGTCTACCGTCTCAAAGACGGTGAAAGAAGCGGCAAATACAAACTTAAGGAACAGCGAAGTTTGTGTGGGTATAGTACAAGAACAATTTAGGAAGTTCATTTAAATTAATTACATTCACGTCGATTAGTTATTTTTCATTCATTAAATTTCTGCTATTTGTTTACACGCTCCATATAAACGTATAGTGAATATATGCATGAATATAGTATTAATATATACATATTAAATACATAAAATTTGAACTATATATATATATACTGTTTATATATGTATATATTAAATGTATATACAGTAAACTCCCGATTATCCATAAGCGGCTTAACCGGTTTGCGGATTATCCGGGGTCTGCCATTGTTTTACAAATATCCAATTTTTATTCCAATCAGATTTATGCGTTTAAATTTCCAAACGGTGAATTACGACGTAAATACATATAAGGCTTAATAGAAGTTAAGATGGAGGGAATAGATATGTAAATATGTACGTACTAATTTTTACATTGAAAGGGAAGCATCCCGACGCGGGCCAGCGAAATAAAAGGGGCGAGCAGACTACTGTATATAAGAGACAATGACAAAATGCTTGGACGCCCGAAAACCTAATGTGTATCATAATATTGTAAACAAATGTCAGCTAATCTCGGCTATAAATAGTCTAGGACGTGACATATGCATTATCCATGTCTGTCATATACATTATCGATCTTTATGGCTTTGTGACACAAGTAGTCACTGTGCGACAAAATGGTTCTCAAGAAACTTAGGTCGCACATTAAAACTTAATCAATTCTCACAAAAAACAGACGAAAGTGACAGATTTTTTTGTTAAAAAGTGAAAGTATTATATGTAAAGGAAATTACATATGTACATACATACTTAATTTTGACATATACGTATGTACGTATTGTAAATAGTTAGACATATAAATGTACATGTTATAATCCGTCAAATACATCGACATTTTAAATTATTTTCTGTATTTATTTTGTCCTCTGAAGATTATTTGTGAGTTGCATTAACCGGGGTCATTATTTGTGTAACTTATGGGATAATAATCGATTATCGATCGTTTTGCGTATTCTTTGTTCATAGCGGATTATCCGGGAATTCGTTATCCGGCGTTGCCGGGCCACCCTATTCCACGGATAATCGTGAGTTTACTGTATATATATATATCTTGTTCAAATTTTCAACCGTTGATGAAATAATTTTTATTCATCTACTCAATTTTAAATACATTTTTTAAAACATGTAATGGATGACACTTGATGTACAGTTTTAAAAAAATAAAAATTTGTGAATTAAACTGTAAAAAAATCAAATTTAATAATGAATTCATTTTAGTTTTAGATGGGAAAACACTTTGCACAATAGGGGCATGATATGCAATATAGTTATTTTGTCCTATTCGGCTTTAAATAAGTGATATGATTTAAAAAAAAACAGGTGATTTCATGATGTAGGTCATATGATTAAGCAGCTGTTTTAACGTACAGGTTGTGTTACTTTATTTATATTAGCCTAATTGTAATTATTTAATGAAAAGTAACTAAAATAAAAATTTGTTTTTTTAAACCTAAATAGGAATTTATGTTAAAAACGTTGTTGTTTATATTACTTGCTTTTATTGACAATAAAGGAAAAAAGAAATGAGAATAAAAGATAGGATTTAGATAATGGTATAAACGCGACGTGAGGGAAGGATTTTGGCTGAACTGTGACTGGTCATCTATTCCTGATACAACTCTAATATAAATTGAAAGTATGGGGAGATATCTTCCAGAGCGAGGAGAACGATGGGAGAGGAAAAGTGGAGAAAATTTGTATAATTACTAAGAAAAGATCAGTATTGTTTTCACATTCTTCCTAGTTTAAGACGATCAGCAGCCTATGGCTGTAATTGCCTACAAAGAATAAAGAAGAAGGTTGATTATAGGTAAGATTACGCTAGGGACATAAAAACCTCTGGTGCAGGATGTTAGGGTGCATTGTGTTAATATGTAGAATGACAGGAATTATAAAAGGAAAAACATGGTATATTACAAAGATTTAGGTAAAAATGTTTATTTTGTATGCATCCATCGATATAGCCTATATATATATATATATATATATATATATATATATATTAAATATGGTGATATGTTTTCTTGTAATATAGTTAATAAATTTAAAATATTTCAAAAACAAGAATACTTTATTGAATATGTTTATTCAAAGCTTTTCGCCGATAAAATAGTACCAGCATCTTCAGGAAAATAATTATCTAATAAAAAGTTTTTATTTTAAGCTTTGAATAAATATATTCATTAAAAGTATTCTTGTTTTTAAAATTCTTTAAATTTATTAATTATATTATATATATATATATATATATATATATATATATATATATATATATATATATGAAATCAGTCGGCATCATAGTTACTAAATAAAATTCAATCAGTATTTATAAGACTTAAGCTTAGAAATAACAACCTAATTCTTTCTCAAAAACAATTTAGTCTAATTCTATAGCTATAATAATAAATCGATGCAATAATTCTATGTCTAGTGAAATAATACAAAATTTTGTAAAATTGTTTTATTAGATAATTATTTTCCTGAATATGCTGATACTATTTAATCGGCGAAAAGCTTTGAATAAATATATTCATTAAAAGTATTCTTGTTTTTGAAATATTTTAAATTTATTATATATATATATATATATATATATATATATATATTATAACCTAAGTTATTTGAAATATAACTTTTCCTTTTGATTATATATAATCACCTTAGCACACTTTTGTCTCACCTTCAGGTTTCTAATTAATTAACACAAATATCAATTATAACATCACTTGGATTTATTCTTGACACATTATACCCATTTACCTTAACACTATTTGGTGACAAGATTGATTCCTTAACTAATATTACAGTTACAAAAAAAAGGTGAACTCTTGAGGCTTCACGTTATTACAATAAAGGTTAATAAGGACAGTGTTAATTTCTCTTTCTCTGCGGTCGTTACTATGGATCTTTTTTATAAATTAGAACGTGGTGAAAAAAACTAGATTATTATTTTATACTAATGAATTTAAGATTGTTCTGAATTTATTGTTTATAAAGCTCTGTTGGCTAATTTTAATGTAATAAGAATGTTCTTATTGTTTGTTGAGTTCCTGGAATCTTAACCGTTGATACTGCTTCGATGCACGTTTCACATAACTAACTTATTTTCTTGATTCTTTACTACATTATTTACGTTGCACTTTTTAAATTATACACATACAAAAAATTACCCCTTATTAACATTGCTGACACTTGGTCCCCCTTAATACATTTGCCCTCTTCTGAAGTTCCTCCAAAACTCTCCCGATCACTTCCTTTTCCAACCTCGCATCATCTCTCCCCCTTAGGTTTTTTAGTTAATTTGGTTATCCCCACACCCATTTACAAAGAGCTTTCTCTAACGGTACAGTGTTATTATAACTCAGGTATTTTGGTCCTTGGAAACTTCCATCTTAAAACAGTTGGACCCTTCTTTTGTTAAGGTTCTCACAGCCCCTCTATGACTACCTTGAGTTAGAACAATGGTTAAGTACTTTGTCCGTATTTTTAGTAACTATTCTTGTCGCTGTTGCTTAATATTATAAACGGGATATAATAATTAAAGGATATAAACTGAATTTATTAATCACTTAAACAATAGTTAATGACTATCCGAACTTTGAATTTAGTAAATTTGTTAAAACTTACTGAGACAGAACGTATTCGATCGCTATGTGCCGATCTTAATCAGTGTCTTCTGCTTGGAGATGTTTTGTCAAGCGGTGACGGTTTTAAAGGTAGGTTTTCGATAGTATCATAGAGTATGTGTGATTTATATTGTGTTTGTTCGTTTAATATGTTTGTATTTTGTGTTTTTGTGTGTCTGTAAACTTCATATTGTTCTAGTGTGTTGAGATGTGGTCCTTTTTTGTTGAAGTGTAGGATTTCTAAATTATTTGTGTCCTGTTTCTATTATGTGATTGTAAAATGTTGAGTTGGTGTTATATTTGTGTTCTTCGGCTCTTTGTTTAAAGCTGCGACCTATTTGTCCAATGTAGGATTTGTTACATTCGTCGCAGCTTAGTTTGTATACGCCTGGTGCTTGTAGTTTATCTTTGTTGTTGGTGTTGTGTTGTATTTTGTATTGTAATTTGTTATTGGTTTTGTATGCTATTTTGTAACCTATTTTTTGAAATTTGCGGGCTATTTTGTTTTAGTTATGAATGATAATGTGATGTATTTGTTCTCCCTGTCTGAGTGTTAATTTTGTACCATAGTTTGTCTATTATCATTTGTATATGGTAAATATTTAATTGTGTCTAGTTCCTTGTTTATGTTTTCTGTGGTCATTGGGACTTCTTTAAGTCTATGGAGCATGGATCTGAAGGCACCGTGTTTGTGTTGAATATTGTGGTTTCAGGTGTTGTGGATAAGTGTGTCTGTCGTTATGGGTTTCCTGTAAATGTTGAAACTGTGTTTTTTTGTGTGGCTTTTTGTTATGGGTTAGATCGAGGAAGTTTAGGGATCGGTTGGTTTCAATTTCTGAAGTGAAGTGGAGTTTTGGGTGTATTTTATTAGTGTAGGTGAGTAGTTTTTCGCATTGACGGGAGTTGCCTCTGTAGCCTATAGTATTATGATATCATCAACGTATCTGTGCCAGTAAATGATTTTGTGTGCGTGTGTATTGTTTGTGAGTATCTTGGTGTTTTCTATGTGTTGTAATCCTTGTTTTGAAAGAGTAGTGTATAACTCGTAACTGAAATATTATAAACTGGATATAATAATTAAAGGATATACACTGAATTTATTCTTTAGCCTCGTACGTTTATGTTATAATATATATATATATATATATATATATATATATATATATATATATATATATATATATATATAAATAAATAAATATATATATGTACATATATATATAAATAAATAAATATATATATATATATATGTATATATATATATATATATATATATATATATATATATATATATATATATATATATATATATATATATACCTAAATATGCGTTTGTTATTATTTTAATACTAAACAATTTTATTTAGTACACAATATACAAAAGATATAGCATCTCGTATGCAAGGTCGCTATCTGAAGTATGCCTACTCTCTATCGAAGTAAGAAAGAGATATTTACTCATTGCACCATCTTTTAAAAAGAAGGATAATGAAGAGTAAAGTGAAATAGGTAGCACTAAGAAAAGGATATAGAACCAGATGGTATAAGGAAATTAATTAGGACGAAAAAAATTACAAGGGGAAATTATGGGACAAATTGTGCACATTTGATTTGCCTGAATTAAACCTACTCTCAGCCTAGGTGAAGAGAAATAGACGTTTCTTCCTCTTCCCGTCTGTAAGAATAAACCGGAATGAATCTATTAGTTGAGTAGTTTGATGCGTGTACTGTTTTTTTATTGGAATACCGATCTGAACTACAAAATGGGTTACAGCTTTACCATACGTAAAAACTAAATTCTTTGACAAATTTTAAAATAAGCTAAAGAATCGGAAAATCGAGACTGTAAAATACGTCGCCATAGTTGTATTTTTCGGCTAAGAATGGATTGAGGCTCCTATCGCAGGCAGTGTAAATAGAAAGATGAATTATTAGTTATATTAAGAAGGCATACTATAACTGCATATAACTTACGTGTATACAGTTAGAGGTAGTGTGAGGTAAGCTTACAGAATATCAAGGTCGCAGAATCTACAAGGCCTCAATGATGATATATCTAGGAGGAATTATGAAACGAACATAAACCTTTCTTGTAATAAAAGGTTTGTGTGTGTGTGTGTGTGTGTGTGTGTGTCTGCGTGCGTGTGAGTACGCTTGATCGTGTTCGCCCGCTTGTGTATCTATCTTCATCTTTGATTTATATTATATGAGCTCCAACTCTCTTTTTCACAACACTCCCAAATGGAAGGAAGTTATCCACTAATAACAAAATTAATTCTTTTTCAGGAACAACATTTGAAGGGGGAATTCGATAAGGAATACGCGGTTCATGCTAAATTGAAACATTAGTCTTGTTTTGAGAAAACATTCGACGGCAAAAGAGCGCGTAAGCCATGAAATACATGAATATATGTATTGGGAATGATGAGATTTTCCCCATTATTGCAGGACTAGTTGAAATCAGAAAATTATAAAAATGTTTTAAAAATTAATTAAAGAGTAAACAATTATTGGACAGATTTTAAGTTTTGCATAAACAGAATACTGCAAGATTAACTGTAGAATCACTGTTGCAATACAAGTGAGTGTAAGCAAGTGACTGACCGTCTCGTCGTTGTACGACAGGGGTGGATGAAGGTGCTATCTGACCTTGAAGCGTTGTAGCGCGATGCAACTTATACGGTTTTAATTTCTGACTGGACAACACGTCGTGCACCGGGCAGTATCATTGTTGTCGTGGCAGAGTTAGCGTTTGTGAATTGTTTGTCTGTTTATACAACTAGGATTTAAACCATTTAGACACAAAAATGGTCTTGCAACACATTTTATGTCTGCTGGTAAAATATATTATTCAGATACTAGTAAAATTAGCTTTAGCGGTGGGGTTTGGGAAGTGCCTATATGGAAAGGTAACTTGCGGACCGCAACGTATCACGTAAAGTTAAAATTGGCCCCCACTTATAGGAAGAATGTACACCCTCGGACTACACCATGTGTACAACTAATGGAAACCTCCAAGGCTACAGCGTCATTAGAGCTTACCTCTACTCCTCCAACACGTTTCCTTATTTCTCAACGCCATTTCGAAAAAAGAGATACTTTCCTGCTCGTCGTATATGAAAACAATGTGCATCATAGATTATATTTTGTTATATTTATTCACATATAAAATAGAGAAATTTTCAATTCAGTAGCATTTTAACTTAATGTATGTACAATGTATACATTGCAATAACTTAAAAATTGTATTAACGATTTTAAATAATATTGGTTTCGATATTGTCTTACAAACGGAATTAAACAATGTTGACGTGTGGCGTGTGACGTGTGAATAGTACCTTAACAGTCATCAACTATATAGGCCTACTATATAAAGAAATTAGAGCACACGCATGTGTTTGTTAACTAATGTTAGCACGCTTTTATGTGATGCGCGTAAAGATGTGTGCATTCGCGTTTAGAGGTACGAGAGAGGGACGAAATAATCACAGGTCTTTAAAAATTCAGTTTGATAGCCCCATAGAGATGGGAGTTCGGCGAAATTCTGTGTTTAGCAACGTTGGAAATGAATAGAATTATTGAAGATGTATTAGTAAAGTTTTTCAATATGTTTTCGATAAATAAATAAAAACATTTCTTTTTCGAAAATTGCCATAACCTTACCCGTGACTTACCAGAGTATATTACTTTTGGGAACTATGATTATTTCCTATTATCAAATACACTTTTTTTGCTGAAAATGTAACATTATTTAGACTTATACTTACAATAAGAATTGGAGGGCTAGACATGGAAACTTAAAACTTTCCCTTTTATACCGGGATACGTTAGCGGCAACACTTCTAAATAGTTTGTTACAGTTACGTACCTAACCGTTTCTTCAGCACACCTGCATTATTCAATTATCTGTTTACATTCATTCTTAATTTATAAGTTTTGGTGTAGTCACCTCATTACGATTTTGTAAATGTTTTATATCAGGCCATATAACCCTTTTATAAGTGGCTTTATTGTTTTGATACTGCATGTATTTCTAGAATACATAAATAGTCTTTCTAGTTTTAGCCATTGTTTTTAATACTCACCCTGACAGATCTTTTCATTCTTTATCGTGGAAAGTAATCCAAAGTGACGGTGTTTTACGGGGCTGACCATCATTACGCACTTGTTATTCCATTTCTGTCCTTTATTAGCCCAACGGACACCAAGAAGATAATTTCATTAACTTGGAAAAATCGGCGAAAAAGTAACTCCCTTGTAATCTCTACAAATAAACAATTATACTTTCAAAAAACAATTGGCAAAATGTGTCCGCTTTTTCTAAGTTTGGATTTTTAAAAGCTCTATTCTTTAGCGTTCCAAATATTAGAATATGTACTGCAGCGGCGGCATGAATACAAAATACAAGTAAACTTGGAAGTAAATTAATTCCATAAATAATATTGCACTGCAGGGGGAACCTTCCCGGAAACACAGATAAAGGGGAAAACTTCCCGACAAAACTTTGAGTCGTAATTCATTTTTATTTTGCAACATATCTCGTAGGGTATGCAGGACTTGTTTACTGGACATCTTGGCGTTTATTTGTTTCTTTTTGGAGAATTGGAAAAAATATCCAGTGATATGGGGCAGTTTTATGAAACGTAAAATTTTTATTTTCATGTGAAATGTTATTTTAAAAGAACATCATATCCCCTAGCGCATGAGTTGGGTATTAATATATTTTTAAACCTTTACAAGTTTGTTTTAAAGTGCGATTCGTGATTTTCAAGGTGTTTTAAACTTCGCTTCGAAAACTGACATTTTATTAATAAAACGAGGCAGCTCAGATAAAATATCTTGCAAACTCTTCTTGCAAGGAAATACTGAGGGAAATGGAAAACGAAGTTTCAGAGAAGTAGATATCCTGTTTGGAAATCCAGTATGACAGGAATTGTAATCAAAAAAATGTTACGCGCAGGAATGTATAAACAGATTCTAGTCAAAATTATTTCAAAAGGGAAACGCTAGTGTAATAAAAAAAAAATTAATTATATTCATAGACAAAAAGAGACATAAATTGTCACAAACAATAAATGTATGAAAATATTTATTGGCGAAATAAGATATAATATCTAATACATAAAAATTGTCTAGATAATAAAAAGTAATTTAAAAAAATTTAAGTAAATTCCTATTGGGTTTCACAAACAAATTATTTTAGTTATCCTAGAGCACTATTTATGATATTATGTGGTAACCATGGCAACAGTTCAAGGTTGTACAATGGAGGTTTCGACTACAACAAGAGGGAGAAAAAATTTATATACTTATTTGATACAAATATCTCTAGGTATTGGAAAGCTGATGCAATGCCAAAGAGCGCTAGACGTAAAACATGAAGATTCTCAGTTCGAATCCGGTTGGGCCCCACAAATTTTAAAACGTAATTATTGAATAAATACTGTTCTGAATAATTATTTGAAAAAACTAAATTAACATCAATTGTCATCCACTATACATTAAAAAAATGTATTTGAACTTGATTGGATAAATAAAAATTTATTTTATTAACGATTGAAATTTTGTGTGAGATATAAGATATATATATATATATATATATATATATATATATATATATATATATATATATATATATATATATATATATAAAAGATATATATATATATATATATATATATATATATATATACATAATATATATCAGGAGAGTGTGAGCTAATAGAAGGAATTTAATAAATTTTATACATTCTATCAAGCTTGCAGAGGTTGAGTTTTGACATTACACTATCATTTTTCGAAATAAAGTGCAACAATGAAATATAGATTTAATTGCAACGATTTCTCAGAAGCAATTATCTGCTGTTTACAATAAACAGTTTTAAGGTTCATTGCCAAACATTCCGTGCCAAATACTACTTGTTCTATAAGTAGATTAATTTATAGTTTCTTGAAAAATATCTGTCCTTAGTCCTAAATACTGTATTATACGTCTTAAAGTGAGAAACTACAGGCTAGTAATTTTTATGAAATATCCCTCAGCCTTACAGTACAGTCTGGCTAACCCGTACTTCAACAACTAAAATTCCCCGATAACTTGAAAACGTTCGGTCCCGTTGGAAGTTTATAACACTCAATATTAATGTCGACTCTATAAGTCAAATATTCCGAATAGAACCTTTAATAAATCCACTTTTTCAACGGTTTAACTCAAAGTTGTTCATTTGCAACCCCTGTAAGTCGCCACTCTACTCGATTATTCTGTGAAAGTTAAAATTAAAGACAGGCACACCTCAACAAATGGAGGTAGTGCAACGATGCTGCTGTAAGCCAATGTACGATTCACAAGAATCAGGATTGCGTTTATTCTGGTCACTTATCCTGCAATACATAAATAGTAATAAAAAGAATTACATCGCAATAAAAATACATTTTTAGTTATTTTAAGTACCGTACATTACAGTACAAAATAATTTAAATTATTTTGTAATATTCCACACATTTACGTTTAATAGATACAGTATGAATTAACTTGTATCACAAGATGTAATTTGTAACTTTATTTTATAACAAATTTTGAAATAACTTTCTAGCTAACTAATGATTAGTACAGTATAGTGCCAAAATTGGACACAATAAGTATGGACACTGTATAGTGCAAAGTTTTCGATTTTCACCCTCGGTAACTCATACCTCAAGTTGTCAAAATGTTTGATAATGAATATTTTAACCTTAAATTTTCATCAGGAATTTCTCCCAAG
Source organism: Prosapia bicincta (assembly GCA_036971475.1). Lineage (NCBI taxonomy): Eukaryota > Metazoa > Arthropoda > Insecta > Hemiptera > Cercopidae > Prosapia > Prosapia bicincta. The sequence goes on from JBAIZL010000003.1 coordinate 41,782,201, forward strand.
ATTGCTAAATTTATAAAGCAATCAGGGTCTTCATGGAGGTACTAGATATAAGGTAATCTTTCTTTGACGCAGTGCTTAATTCAAAGAAAACCAATAAATCAGGTTTAATTAATTCTTTTATACGTTTTGCGAACCATAATTTAACTCTTTTCAACTGTTGCCACTTATAAAGTACCTAATTATTTTGTTGAGCAACGGTGTATTATAAATAACCTAGACACAAAAAACTCAAAATGTACTTCTGAAGATGGCTACCTTGTAACTGAAATGTACATCAAGTGTTACAGTGAATGCATTTTATTGTTGTTATTCAGTTTTACTTTTTTGTGTTAATTTATACAATAATTTTTTTTAAATTATAAAAACTAGAATATTATTATAAAAAATTCCACTGATGTTTTCTGTGTTAAAAACGTAAATTCCGTTTAAACGTTTTAATTTTCATCAAAAATATTGCTTCAAGGATTTTCACGAATTTATATTTATATGGTCTGATTACATCTATTTGTTACATTCTTTTCCTTGCTTTACTTTTGTTTTCGTTTCACGGTTATAGTGATATTAAATGCATATATGACACGCTGTTTAGTCTGTTTGAGTATGCAGTGCATCTATACTTGTATAGACCTACATCCGGCCACATTTATGACTACGATTGTTGTGTAAATACTGGTATCATTTTAAAACAAATAGGTTGAAAAACTGACATTTATAAATAAAATTGCTCTATATATATATATATATATATATATATATATATATATATATATATATATATATATATATATACAAGCACAAACACACACACACAATACTGGAATAATTAGAAAATAAACAAGTGGTCATATATTTTTGTTTTTCATATAAATGTTGTAACTCGTTTTTAATAAAAATTGAAGCTTAATTATTTTGTCTCTCTATCTTATAATAATGTTTTTTTTTCATCTTAAGGAGGGTGTAATTGTAGCCCTCTTCGGTTGCTAAGACTTCACTTAAGTATTTTATGTCATATTTCCGCCTTCACTAACATTAAATAATGTGGAAATGCCCAATGTGAACACATCTGGGAACTAATGGTTAAACAGGATTTAAAAAAAGGTTTTTTCAAAATTAAATGCTTTAATGTGAAAATTGTATGAAGGAGACATTTAAAATGAACAGAAAATAAACGTTTGACAACAAAACAAATCGACAATTAAATTTTGGTTAAATAACACTTGTATTTCAACAATTTTCTCTACCATTGTCAAGTTAACTAGATAATTTTAAATTGGATGCAGAAAGCAATTTGCATAAATGAATTTAAAGTAAGCCATTAATTATATTCTGTTGTAGATTTCGTCGAAATCCTACCGAAACACCATTTCTCTTGTAATTACGGTTTTTATCCTTTAAATTGAATCGTAGATTCTGTAAATGCATAGTTTAACAGTATCTGACGAATAAAATTTGATTTATTATTAAAAATGATAATTTTATTTTAAAATGTCGATTACTAATGCAATATATCGTACCAATCATTTTTCAATTAGCTTACAAAGTTGTTTTTAAATCAATATTTTCAAAGTTTATTAAATATTTTCAACTCACTAACCAGAACGTATTTAAAAGTTTAAATAAATCTTAAAATTTTGCTTGTAAATCTGGTTGTTTGTGACGATCAGCTGTTGAGTTTGAACTTAATAAAATACTGTTTTGCCAAACCTATAATTGAAGAAAATTTAATGAGTGTATTTATCAAGACATGCTTACTGAGACATAAAAGTATCGATCAGAGGCCCAAAGATGTCATGAGTGAGTAGTTTTTATTTACTCGCTCTGTCCTAAAGTTAAAATAAAAGTTTGACTACAATCGGGTGAATCTTGAAAAAACACTCTCAGGCTCTGACAGTGCAGCAATATGAAAACCAAGGGCTGCTCTCCATTAAGGATACTTTTTAGGAGAGGTGTTGAGGAGTTATTTAAAATTAGACATAAATATAAGACTTGTAAAACGTTTTGTATGAAGGTGTATATCAATGTACTGTTGTAGTATTGATTGTGGTACAAAAAGTCGAAACCCCGGAGTAGCTACTCCCTATTTGTCATATCCTTGTTTCAAAATAAAGTTTACCTCGAACTATTTATGAGTACCCTGATTTTTCTATGTTTCCAATGAACCCACTACAGTTATAACTTAATGAGTTTATTGGATTTATCACGGAAATTTCTTGACCGCATAAAATTAAAAGCCTTTTTAACCCACTGTTTGATATCATGATCAAGATCACAATTTAAACATTTTTAGTAACATCAATTACAAAACGCCATCTCAACTTTTTTAATGCTGTGAAATTAATTAAAATTCTGTTTCATTGTTATGATGATAATAATTTTGATAAATGAAAATTATTCTTGTTAATTATTTTAAAAAATATTATATTAGAAAAAATATTGCAGTGTTAAAGTTTAATAGCTAGTTCATCATCTCCCTCCACCACAGCAGCATCGGTCCCTTCCTGCCACTTTACACCAACAGAACGTCCAGGTTTTTCCTTTCAGGACATTTGCAAATAAGACAAATTTCCAACCAGACAATGACTACGGATGGCTGTCATTAGTTCGTGATTTTGTTTCACGTCACTAAATTTACACGCCTGGGAGCAGCTCATTGGTCTAAAGGCGGGATGTCGCTCGATACTAAGGTGAAGCGATTTATTAGATTAGGTAATTTGTGAATTAGTTATGTTGTAAATTGCTACTGAAACAACTTGCACTTTCCTGTCGTGAATCATTTGCTAGCTCTTCAGAACGGGAACGTCTTAAATTTTTTATTTTTGTTAAGGAGGCTTAGACTTTTGATGAACTTTATAAGGAACTTTATAAGGTTCTTGGAAATAATGCAAGTTTTATGGGATTTTATTGGACTATTTAATTAAAGTGAGAACGATGCTCAGTGAAAAGACGGTATGCATGTATATTAGACACTTGAATATATAGGACGTGTTTGCTTGAATGCGAGTCCCTAAGAGTCTTAATTGTTTTAAAGTTCTTGTCGCAAAGTTCTGTCAAGTTATGCTCTGCTCTAAGGTAACGTAACCCAGTTTCTAAATATTTTATGCTACGTATCCTTTAACACAGACATATCACAATCAGAATGTTTGTTTCCATGTTGAACTCGAGTTCAATAAGATAGAAAAGGACTTTTTAAAAGTGCGATTTACAGTTGTGATGTACGATGATGGTCTTTCCAATATTGAAAGCACGTAAGTGGAAAATATACGTTCATGTAAACGGAGATGTTGACTAAGAGGGAGGAAATCCATCATCCCCATTCACATCAAACGCACCTGAGTATTTTGTCAGTTAAGGTTGGAGTTTAAAGGAGAGAATTGAACAGTTCTCGTACATTTTAGGGATAATACTAATTTTAGGAAGTTTTAGAACAGAATCAAGGAGTTGACTAGCCGTGGCTTGACAAGCACTCAGTTGTCTGCCGTTAGTATGGGAAAATCATTTTCTGATAATACATAAAAATTTTGTCCTAATTTAGACCTAGGATTTTTATCTCTTTACATCAATGACCTAATTAAATACCATATATTTCTGAGAAATAATGCTAAATAATATTCTTAGTAAGACTAACAGCTGATGTTGATAAATTTCTGTTGTAAACTGTATTTCTTCTGTAATTAACTAATAACGAATATGAACGCAGGCTATAAAAAGAAGTTTATTGTTTTTTTAAATCTTAATGTCATCTCCAATTAGGTTGACATCACCAACATTAGCCAATACCTAATGAGCTCATTTCGTCTACAGACACAGATTTGTTATGTCTCTCGTACATTTCTTAAAGATTCGAAAAAAGTGCAAAACTCGATAGACGTAGCGTGATGTATTTTCTCATCCCAACTCATTCTCTATAGTAACGGAAAATATTTCTTTTGGAAATATTTGTTGCGTTGCCGTCATGTTTTTTCTAAATTTTTGGCTCGCGAACTGCAGCACACTGCCAAGAGTTACATAATCATCCGATCTACTCCATATACCAAGGGTGTACAACCTTATAACAACCGGGCACCGTGTTTACTCTTGAATAATCAGTGACGCGTTGCAAGACGGATCCTTGCCTTACTTGGACATCTTTTGTTGCGAACTGTATGCTCACTAGAGGTCAAATACTTTCCAATTCAAAAACGTTTCCGTCTAAAACTAAAACCAATAAATAATAAAAATAGTGACTCATTATTATCTTTTTAATCTACACACTCGTTCTTCTGAACATATAAAAATTGTTTTTTTAAATAGAAATCATTTTAGTATCGTTTCCATATTATGTTAACATTGGACTCCAAGATTATGAGCTGGAGTGAATAAAAGAATTGTAGTAGTTTTGATGATGCAAATTCTTATTATTAAGGATATTAAGGATATTAGAAATAACAATTGTTCTGTTTGATGACTGTTATTGTTAGAGGTTATTTGATGTACTATACATGATAGAAACGGTTTGTAATAAAAACAATGTCGATTGTAACTATATCGATGTTTGTAACTGCAATTAGGTTACAATAAAAGCTTTTATATCAACATTGTTTTACAATTCATATTGATGAGAACCTAAATTACAGAAGGGTTTAAATTACTTTCCAGTTACTTATTATTTATTATTGCTGTATTTTATCCTGGTTTTGGGTTTATCTACGGCTGTATTATTACCATTATCGTCATCAATTTTATTTGAAAAAATGGAGCATATTTTACTCTTAAAACGTCCAATGAATATAAAATACCTTAGCATTATTAAATTGATTACGCCAGCCATAGATGTATCTTTTTTTATCTGTTTGAATAAATTTTGAAGCACGTTTAATAGCGACGGTACAATATTGTGTTTTTAAAGTTGAAGCCTTAAATAGAGGTAAAACGAAAACGTTGAGATGAGATAAACACTGAAGTCAGTTAGAGACATATTCAATCCATCGATTTTCAAAACACATGATTTACGCGATTAAAAATACTAATAATATTATTTCAAATATCTCTCATGAAGAAAGTATAGTGATTAGTTTAGAAACAATATTTTGATAATACTTTCCTCATGTGTATAGTAAAGAGTAGAGAAGAAAGGCAAAAGGTAAAAACAAAAATGTTATGTAACAGATTTTAAACAATTTCTTTTTCAAACAAACTTTATATTTAATAGTTAAAAAAGTTATGGTTTTAAAGATATAGTTCCCATCTGTAGAGAAGACTACTCGTATTTGTGGTAGAGTCTCCGTACTTTTCCGTAGAGTCAAGAGAATGTTGAGAATGTTATAGGCTGTATATCTTTCGATTTACTCTGCACCCATGGAAGACTCAGAATAGACAGGGCCAGCGCGCCTGGGAAAAACGTTTGAAGAAGATGGTGAAACTGAAAAATTTTTGCACTGAAGGCACATAGGTAAAACCATAGCGTTTAAACTAATTCAGCGTGTAAAACACTGCTCCCACGAAAACAAACACAGACGCATGGAATCCCGAATCTAGCGTTTAGCGTCAGTACCAAAAGGGAGAGGTGGTGTTATGACTAGTAACTAAGAGACCAGAAGCCTTTTTGTAAGAACTGAGGCTGACCACTTGCCCACTCATGACACGAGACACGTTCTTTAACCACGACAGGTTTTCCAGAGCTTGGGTCTAGTAGAACCTTATGAACTGCCAGGTTTTCCATAACACTAGATACCCCTTCTGACTAGTTCGATCTAAGTAGTGCAATGGGACTTTAATCTACTCTCGGATAACCTTGAGATTGTGGCCATTGCTCTATATAATCTCGGTGTATTATGGCCATTGAAGATGAAAGGTTACTGGAACGACTGCTAATACCCGGAACTAATGCAAAACCTAAGTAAAAGAAAGACCGTTCTCTATCAGTCTTCATAAAGCGCTGAGATGCTCCCGATATGAGTGGAGTGCTCCAAAGAGTCTACGAGTTCGATCGTTTCTCCAGAATTCAACGGGACCACTAGACCCTTCCGCATGCTTCCCGTAGAGCTAGAATTTTTCGTCTGATTTCTAAATATATACGTGCCTTCATAGCTCTCTCTCTCCAAATCTCTATTTCTCTCAATCCCTCTTTTCTACCTATCTGTCTTTATTTTATTTTCTTTCTCTCACCACCTTTGTGTCTCTCTACCTCTGTATTTATCTTTCCATCCATTTATCAAAATCTTCTTATCTCCCTTTCTCACCCTCTCTCTTAATATATCTATCACTCTTTCCCCTTCTCTCTCTCTATCTATCTCTACCTATATATCCTCCATAGGGACTCCACAAAATATATACAGGTACAATACTTTCCAGCCAATAAAATACAATCCATACGATAGGCCATCTTGTATTCATGACACTACAGAATAACGCCAAACATCCTTTCCATAAAAATGCCATACTCTGTAGTTTACTAACAATGGTGCATATTTTTGGTTTGGTTGACCTGCTTAGAAAATCGATCAAAATATTTTAAAGACTTATTTTAACATTTTCCTTACAATTTCTTTACAATATGAATGGATTTCTAAGGCAAGGAACATGAAGGCGTGGATTATATATAGTGATGTCTGCACAGGCTACGCAATCATTATATTTCATACAGGACGCAATAGTACTTTCATCTGAGGTGGGTTGCTTCAAGACCATTGTGGTTGAAACAGTGATTGAAAAGACTGATAACATGCAGCAGCTATACATAGTTAAAAGGAGAGCAATCCTTGAATAGTCTAACTTGAAACAATTCTGACAAATAAAAGAAAGTGTTTGCCTTATTGATCAACGATGTCATTGTAATGAAGGTGTGCATGAAAACATTCAGGCATAAATAAACAATAGATCAATAATTTTCGCGTGATTGTAAAGGAAGTTGCTTTTATATAAAGCGGGCAATTAAGGTTGCCAGTCCCCAGTCCGTATCTTATCAGTTGTTAACCATTCACTCACGTTTGCCTCCCTCCCTACTTCAACACTGCACGCAACTACCTGTTTTTCAGATTATTTCAAACAGTAACTTTTCCGTTAAAATCAGAGCGTAAAATGGAAAGAGTGCTTTTAAAAGTTATTTAACACTATTTGAGTTTATGTGTAGGTGTAGAGCGAAGTCTTCAAAACAGCTCGAGTGTAAGTTATTTGTTATTTAATTTAATAGAAATTATACATATTTAGGATTTATATTAGATGTGTAACGTTTATATTACTAAAACTTTAAGAATACAAACAATTTGCACTTCACTTAAGTGTACTGATTGTGAAGTGATAGTACAGTGAAAGTACAAAGGGATTCATATTTGACGGAATTAAAACCAAAATGTTCCTGTACTATTTAAATTGGGAATTTTTTTCCACTTTGCCAGGAAAGCAGTGGTGTAAATAGAAGTGCAGAGGGATTGCAAGAAATTGATAACTTTTATTACACATTTGAATAAGTGTAATTAAAGATAAATCCAGTATAATAAGGCGCATTAATAACTTTTCTAACGTAGAATGTTTAATACTAACATTATTATAAGTTAGACGTTGTTATTCCTTATAAAAAAACTAATGTGGTTTTATAAAAACGATATCAATTTGTTATTGTTTGTATTATTTTCAAAAAAATGTGTGTGTGTGATAGGTTATATACTTATTATTTACTAATCTTATGTAGTCGTATACATTTCTTAAATATTACCCAAGTGGAAAAACCTTTCTAACAGTTATCTAACAATTTAATATTGATAATAAATTTTATTTTTGCTTAAAGAGTGAAGTGGATCCCCAAATGAAACTGTAGGGAATTGATTAAAATAAAGTAATTTTCTAGATACGAAATTAGAAAGCGTTTAAAAACAGCCGTATTTTGTATAAAATGCTTTAACTACATTCATGATTCTTAATAACAAAAGAGTTATATATTTGTAAGAAACATTTCCAGTGTGGCTCAACATCTTTTCTCAATATTTTTATTTTCTTTAGATTTTTAGAAACAAAATTCCATTCATACTTAGATCAGAGCCAAATGATCGTTTTCAAGGCAAGCAATTGAAAAATAGTTGTAAAATGGTATTTCATTGAAGTACTGCTTTATTATGTTTTACCTTTGGTATGATTGATATATTGGTTATTAAATATAATCCGAAATGAAGTTGCTTTCTACTGTTCGTTACAGGCGTGTATACACACACACACACACACACACACACACACACACACACACACACACACACACACACACACACACACACACACACACACACACACACACACACACACAAACACGCACGCACGCACGCACACACACACACACACACACACACACATATATACGTGATATTTCACGTTATCCATTATTTTTCCGTTGAACTGACATTATGAAGTTATTATTACTTGTAAATAATACAAGTGCTTTAGGTCGCTTCCTTCCTTCTCATATTGTTAACAGCATTATCATCATCATAACTATTTTTACATTTCCGATTTCAATTTCTCTAGAATTCATTTAAAGATTCTTATTGTATTTCCTGTCTTGTCTTCTGCTTTTTTTTAGAGTTTTTGTTTCTTAAGAATAATCTTTACATACAAAGTCACAAAAGGCAGATAAAGGCAAATGGTTGGGAAAAGAGAGTTGTAACCAATGTAACCTAGAAAGGCTGACACGAGATCTGGCCTAAATAATGACTTTTCTATTTGCTAAAAGTATCTATCTGCAAAAACATTTTTTAAAAATCATGATATTTAATATTGTACAATTGAATTTTAATAATTGAAATGATGGTAACTTTTTCCAACCTGTCTCTAGTTTAAATGCATGCATCATATTTATTGTTCAAGTGCTAGTTCCCAATTTATTTTACTTAAACAACGTTTGATAATAGGTTTGTACAGAGTAGCTACTTCTCAGTATTTATCGTGGAAATGATTGTTAATAAAGAACAAGAAATTTTTTTGCTTCTATTCGACAGGTACTGTATAACCACGTCTTACGATTATTCTGACATTAGAATTAATCTGAAATGAAGCCTGGCATTGAGATAATCTGTAAAGTGCCAATAAAGTAAAGTCATAAATCCTGCTTGACGTAATCTCGCCTAGCGAGCACAAAGTCAAAACATTGTTTTAAAACTGGTGGCAAGCCAAGCCTGTCGTTGTTGTCACTCCTTTATAGGCCGCTTCCTTCGGTCGTTGCCAACTTAACAATAATTAGTAAACTTGTTCTCTCTGCTGCAGGAGGAAGGGAATAAACGATCCACAAATTGTCACAATTGTCCATTACCAAATAGCTGCTGACTTTTTAGTCATACTTGAAACTTGCATTTGTTACAGTGGTGGGGTGTGTTGCGTTAGAAAATCGTTAGTTGCACTCCATAATTCGTCATATACAATGGAGGCGACTTGTGAAACAGCTTGTCAATCACGTCGTCATCCAAAGTCCTAACATTATTACTAGTATTATGCATTTTTCCTTTTCTGTATAGCATATGCTCCCCTATGAGTAGTATGCAGTATGTGAAAGGGATTGTTTGATTGATCTGAGTTGATTAATTGAAGAAAGTGTCTCGGAGATCGCTTTTTTAAACTTTTAGAATTAAACAAAATATATTTTCAAACTCTTTTAAAATTATTTTAAAACATTAAAAATATTTGTCGTAATTAACTCTAGTAAACCAATACAAATTAATAATGTTCATTATATCAAAGGGCCCAACGAAATTCGTGCCTCATGACAGTCAATAAATGCCATGTTAACTTTAGCTAAACTTAATGTAGTACTTATGGACATAATATCTAACCCGACAGATGTTCTCATGTCTTACCTATTAATATTCTAATCAAACAGGAATGAAAAGTAAAATAAGTTTTCTTGCAAAGTTTAATGTTTATTGAAATGTTTAACGATATTCAATTTATTTTAGATCATATCTAACCATGTAGTTATGGTAACTGAAAAACAACTACAGCCACGTTCCAATGTATATATATATATAAAATATGTAAAAAATATATATAATATATATATATATATATATATATATATATATATATATATATTAAATATGGTGATATGTTTTCTTGTAATATAGTTAATAAATTAAAAATATTTAAAAAAACAAGAATACTTTTAATGAATATATTTATTCAAAGCTTTTCGCCGATAAAATAGTACCAGCATCTACAGGAAAATAATTATCTAATAAAAAATTTTTATTTTAAGCTTTGAATAAATATATTCATTAAAAGTATTCTTGTTTTTAAAATTCTTTAAATTTATTAATTATATTATATATATATATATATATATATATATATATATATATATATATGAAATCAGTCGGCATCATAGTTACTAAATAAAATTCAATCAGTATTTATAAGACTTAAGCTTAGAAATAACAACCTAATTCTTTCTCAAAAACAATTTAGTCTAATTCTATATCTAATTCTATTGTAGTCTATTTTATCTAATTCTATATAATAATAAATCGATGTAACAATTCTATGTCTAGTCAAATAATACACAATAAATGGAGTCCATATTTATTACATTAATGTAATTAGTAAGATTTATATTATAAATTATTATACTTGTATTTAATATCTCATAAATTAAAAACGTTTTCAATTCAGTAGCATTTTAACTTAATATTGCACAGTAAATAAAGTAATATAATTTTATAACTTTAATTTTTGTTTTATAACTTATGTTTTAAAAGAGCTTTAATGCAAACTAAACTAAACACATATAAAAACTTTTGTATGTAATCATATTTTCGTTTATGTATAATTTAGCGTGAATACGTCATAGCGTGATTACCGCCATCTATTGATTATAAGTTGTATCTATATCAATAATTATTAATTTCAATATAAGTGACTAAATGTTGGGTCAGAAAAGTAGGCGGTCACCTTTTTAAACTTTTTTTTGAAAATTATCGACCTAAGCGCACCCAATCGGGTGCTATAAATAGGCCAGAATCTTCCCAGAATTGTAACCTCCCAATGTTTCACGTCGATCGGATGAACAGTTTAGGAAGGTATAAGAGACAAACATTCATTTTTATTTATATAGAAAAAGCCTATATCCTGATGAGGTTAGAATCGACAAGTATTTCATCGATTATTTTACAAAACTAGTATTTAGTAAAAAATAGGAATAATTATTACAATTATTAGTTTAAAGATATTTGTTTCAAATGATATTAGCTCATTAAACACTTCATTTGTGTTCTGCAGCTCTCGTTTTGTATAAAAAAGAAATTGTATAAATGTAAGGCACCATTTTGAATTTTATCGAACACTTCAGTGCTGGAAGTTGAATAGGGAAAATATTATCGTATAAAAGCAGCCGTCAATGTAAGTCCCCTAAATCCTATTTGAAGCGGATTTCGAACAACCGCTGTGTACATACGCTGGGATATATATTGGTTTTATATTAATCAGATTTTGCCCTTTTGCTTCAGTTTAACTTCGACCTGATATATATTTTGTTACTTAACCGTTTCAAGTGAACAGGAAGGATAGTTGTAATAGGTGTTTTTACTTTGGAGGTAACCGCTTGTAAGGTTGATCGATGAATATAACGTCAGATCGGAACGCATCAATTGTTTCTTTCCTACATAAATTATCTCACGTCAGTGTATTATTATCCTGGTTTCCTCCACCTTCTGATAAGGAGTGCAGGATTTCGCCCTTCTTCCAGGACCTCACAATATTTCTGGCCTGCCAGGTAGCGCTTATTTCTCTAAAACACTCGTTGTACTCTCAGACAGTGCCGTGCGTCCTAGTATGTGTGTCTCCAAGGCAAGGACCACCAAAAACAACAAAAAAGTACATTGTGGAATTATGTAGCTAATTTATGAACACAATTTAAAAAAAAAAATCTGGAAGCTGAGATAATGAAATGCATGAAAGTGGCGTAAGCCTATTCAAGTGCAAAGTCGAGCGAAAATAAGTCAAAGTTTCCAGACAAAAAAATGGAATCGAATAATGCCTTATTGGTCTAAAGTAAACCCCCTAATAGAGAAAATTTGTTCTATAAATAGACGTTTATTTACCTTGCACAAGCAAAACACTCAAGATGCATCGTCCTCATGACGTTTCGTAAACAAACAAGAAACGACCCTAAACACAAGTAAACATGAGCCACGGCAAACGTAAACACACTTTGAAACAAAAATGCTTTAAAGACTATCTAATATCCGGTTTCTGTTTCTGTTTACAAGCGGTTTTATCGGTTCTTTGAAAGCGAATATCAGGTTCTTTCATGCATCTCACAGTTTAACATAAACAATGCTGTTTGCAACATCAAAGGTACGCCTGTTTTCTATTCCAAAGATATATTTTAATATAACAACGTCAAATGAATGCAACTGGTGTCCTTTGTTATTTTGTAATCCAGCGTAAGAAACGTTTTGCTGTCTTTGTACGGCTTCAGTTCCCCTTGACGTTTGTCGATAATTCAGGCGCTACTTTCCCTCCAGCGCTGTAGCACTGTGAACCTCCTGTCGAAGCGAGCTACTTACATTATGCTAATTGAAAATGTAAATTTAAAAATATTAAAATCAGCGTAAATAATAAAAAGGAAAAACGTTACAGCACACACATTAGTTAAATAAACCAACTGTATTTCCCATGAGGATTGTAATTAGAGTTTGTGCTTTAATTTGTTAATGAACCGTCCTCTTAAAACACCCTCTCTAAACTAAATCCTTGCCTTTCAGATTAATTATATTTTTTTTACGTCAAACACCTATACACTATATAAATATAAACCAGATGTATTTCTGCAAGGCTGTAATTACAAAATAGTAATTATCTCCTATCTGGACTAATCGATTAAAAAATATATATATACCTAGCGATAGAGAAAGCCTTCAGGATTACGGGGAAATAAACAAACTTTCTTACACTACAACATCCGGAGCTGCAACTCCAATATGTCGTTTACTATCGGTTACAAAATGTACATGCTTCCCTATTGAGTACGCAGCGCCCGCTTGACACTACCTCCTCAGCGACAACGACTAGCTCCGGCTCCTAAACCACCTCCGGGACGTTATAGGACGACTAGTAGGTGAGAAAAGAAAACCCTATGTTCTGCTATCTGGAGCTACAACTCCAATACGTCACTTACTATCGGGTACAAAGTGTACACGCTTCCCTATTGAGGACGCAGCACCCGCTTGACACTACCTCCTCAGCGACAACGACTAGCTCTGGCTCTTAAACCACCTCCGGGACGTTATAGGACGACTAGTAGGTGAGAAAAGAAAACCCTATGTTCTGCTATCCGGAGCTACAACTCCAATACGTCGCTTACTATCGGGTACAAAATGTACACGCTTCCATATTGAGTACGCAGCGCCCGCTTGACACTACCTCCTCAGCGACAACGACTAGCTCCGGCTCCTAAACCACCTCCGGGACGTTATAGGAAGACTCATAGGCGAGAAAAGAGAACCCTATGTTCTGCTATCCGGAGCTACAACTCCAATACGTCACTTACTATCGGGTACAAAGTGTACACGCTTCCCTATTGAGTACGCAGCACCCGCTTGACACTACCTCCTCAGCGACAACGACTAGCTCCGGCTTCTAAACCACCTCCGGGACGTTATAGGACGACTAGTAGGTGAGAAAAGAAAACCCTATGTTTTGCTATCCGGAGCTACAACTCCAATACGTCGCTTACTATCGGGTACAAAATGTACACGCTTCCATATTGAGTACGCAGCGCCCGCTTGACACTACCTCCTCAGCGACAACGACTAGCTCCGGCTCCTAAACCACCTCCGGGACGTTATAGGAAGATTCGTAGACGAGAAAAGAAACCCTATGTTTTGCTATCCGGAGCTACAACTCCAATACGTCGCTTACTATCGGGTACAAAATGTACACGCTTCCATATTGAGTACGCAGCGCCCGCTTGACACTACCTCCTCAGCGACAACGACTAGCTCCGGCTTCTAAACCACCTCCGTAACGTTATAGGAAGATTCGTAGACGAGAAAAGAAACCCTATGTTGTTCTATCCGGAGCTACAACTCCAATACGTTGCTTACTATCGGGTACAAAATGTACACGCTTCCCTATTGAGTTACTCAGCATTCGCTTGGGACAACCACGTCAGCGCCAACGACTAGCTTCGGTTATAAAACCACCTCAATTGCGCTATAGGGAATTCGTAGACGCGGAAAGAAAACCATATGATGTCCGGAGTTACAATTCCAATACGCAGCTAGGCATCCTGGCCGGACACCTAGGGCTCAAAATGGTGGTTGGCGCATAATTGAGCATTTCTTCAAATAATAATTTATATTTCTAACTATTAATTTTATACTAAAGACTAAGTGATTGCCATTATAACTTTACATTCAATTACTGATATTTTCTATGAATTGTATGTAAAATTTGATTAATTTTCGTATTCTGCTTATTAATCAAACTTTATAAAACAAAATTCTTTCTTATAACAGTTATTAACAAAATCACATTTTGGAAGTTTTATATCCGACAGACCCCGCCGAAGGCATATTAGGTAAAAAACTTTTTTTGCCTAGACCGCAAAATAGCCGTACTTGGTCATGTTCATTATGATGTAATAATAATGAAAATCTCTATCAATCTTGAAATTGATTTATATAGAATGCGCAATTTTAGAAAAGTCTTACCCATTTTACATGATATATATATATATCGAAAACAAAAGTAAATGAAATGAAATTAAAAAAAACCCATTTCAGTACAAAAAGGTAAAATCTCATGGGTAAAAGAAAACTACCCCGTGATCAAAATGAGTAAGCCATTGTAAGGGTTGCCGACCCTATGTGCGTGTCACTTCCCCCTACCATACGTCGCATTACGTCAACATGGATGAGAAAACAGTTGTGTTGTGTTCTTTCACGCCTCCCACCTTTTCCGTGGATTCTATAAACTTTTCTAAACCGTTGAAGCAATCCGTGTACAGCACAGATTTAATATTTATTTTTATTGTTTTTATTAATTTCCTCTGAAAATGTTTTTTGACACATAATATGTCACTGTTATTTAACAAAAATCTTGTAAAATGAAATTTTGTTTATTAGTATTAGCTTAATAAGATGGGTTTATAGATGAGATAAATAATAATGTTTTGTAATTGATATACTTTGTAAAAAATTAGTTTGGATGAACAACACCATAGTACAGAAGGGTAGATGTTCTTCAGGTGGCACCATTCCTAACTTCAAAATATGCGTCGTGAGTGCTGGGCACTCGAAAATGTCTCGGTGTTAGACTGACATCCTGATAGTTCCTGCAGGTAACGTATGTCCTGGTCTTGTCTCGGAGAAACTTCATACCTCTGAAATGATTGGTTCTTAGTCTGGCAGTGACTGATGTCACATTTCTGGTCCAGTTGAAGTAGGTGATAGTACAGTCCTAAAGGTATGAAGTAAGAGTTAGTTTTGGGCTCTTGCGTTTGCATCTGCAAGTGTAATGGTGTTACCTGGTTGATCGTTTTCATGGGCTTCTCTTTGGCAAACCCATTGGCTTCAATATTTAAGAGCAGATCTCTGTCTGCGAACAAGAAAAACTTGACGAGCTGTGCAGTAGACTTGACCCGAGTAAAAGGACATCTCAATATTAGAACATGATAAAGATTATAAATAACTCCAAAGAATCCTATAGAGGGAAATCTTCATTCAAATGTCCTCTCAATTGATGGTGAACCTGTTTGAACTAATAAAGAAATTCACTTGTTTCATACTAAAATAGTACTCTTAAAAGAAATTATTTCCTTTCTTGGGTGGGAAAAGGTTGGAGCGTTTCTTCGCCCCTTTGTCCCAACCTAGAGCGATTTTTGTGCTGTGCGCTCATGAGAGGATGTCTACCTGATTTACCTTTATTAATAAAGCTTTTTTTGGAAGTTAACTAAGAAAGAAAGCTAACTGGGTGCTTCAGAGGGAAGCAGCGTGCTAGGCATCCTGGTGAACATCAATGTAAAATTAAATCTGTTTGTTTTCAAAAAGCATCGATGTAAACATCCTCCACCTCGACCTACCCGTTGTAGGTCTTCATGTATTACAGTGCATTTGATTTACATGGATGTCGACATCAACGCAACCGCGACTCATCTACCTCGACCCACTTGTTCTGTTCGCACCCTTAAGAAAGAAAGGATGCTCGCCTGGCACTAAGCCCGGGATAGTACTATGAGCAGTATCGTTTACCTGCGGTAGAACTGCTTTCTACCAGGTTAATATAGAGGTGTCCCACTCTCTACTTATTCTATTACTAAATGTAAGAGAAAGAAAAATTTTGTGTTTTGTCTGCCGGTATCCAAACGGACACGGATATTATGTATACAAGTATTGTTTAAATATGATACTACCAAATCCGCACTTTGGGTAGGAGGAAAATGCTATAAAGCAAAATTGGTAGCAACCCTGGCAATACAAAAAAGCCCTCAAGGTGATGGACGTTACAAACGTTATAATGTAATGCTTTTATTCAAGTAAATAAAATATTAGTTTTATCAAATGTCTTTAAAGACTATCTAATCTTTTACCTAATGTTTGTGTACTTCAACACTACGACGCCGTCTAGTCTTGTCCTAAAGTTACGTGTTTTAAACCGGCTCTGTCGGTTTGCTTTGTCTTGCATGCTCTCAGTTTGGTTTCTGGAATGGTCTTTAGTATGTTCAAGCAAACGTAACTATCCATTATAACATTGTGATCTTCTCTACACTGTTTCCCCCTAATTATTGGGCAAAAGATTTCCATTTAATCTTAAGAGTGCCCTTTCCAAAATGGTTCTTACTTTTAGAAAACATTCAAGCCTCAACATCTACCACTTGCCTTTAACAAAAAGAAGTACTACAAACAAAACAATTTTAAAGTAAATTCCTACTCAGGTCGACAAAGAAAAATTTTATTTGAATAACTTTTTATTTAATAATTACAAAAAAGATAAACAATGTAACATAACCTATGCGTTAAAACAGCTTCCCTACCACATAACCTATATCATAAAATCAGCTGTTTTATGAAAACATATATTATCACGTATTTTAAACCAAGTGGGACAAAATAACTACATTGCATACCTTGACTCTCTTGTGAAAAGTTTTTCTTCCATGTAAAACTAAAATTAGTTCAGCTAAATTTAATTAATGAATTAATATTTGAAAAAACTTTATTAACATCAATTGTCATCTACACTAGAAGTTTAAAAAAATGTATTTAAACTTGAGTGGGTGTATAAAAAGTATTTTATTATCGATTATAAATTTGAATTATATATATATATATATATATATATATATATATAAGCTAAACACTCTTTATTTTTTCTTAAAACAAAAAAAGTAACAGCTAATGTGTGTTTTCCTTTATAGGCGCATTATATCCCGCATTATAGGTGTGTGACTGAGGCTACATACAAAACTACGTAGATTAAGAGGTATGTGATCGGAATGGAACGGATACTTCTCAAGATATTGTATGTGAGTCATAATGGAACTGTAACGTTTGATTTTTAAGAGTAACAATAACTCAGATTTGCGACAACATAAATACACATATCATTTGACGACAGCTGAATGTCGTCGCCATATCTAAATGTAGACGAACTCATTGTAGCCAATGAAAGTGATTGATATTTGACATACGATTCTGTATAACGAGTATTTTCCATTCTTAGACAGAAAAAAGCGACAAAGGCGAAAAAAACTCTTCCAATCTAATAAAATACAATAAAGTACCTCAAATATTATCCAAATCTACCAAACAAAGACAAGACGGATAAAATAAGACATAAACATCGCATTGTCTGAATTTACTTACCTTTATGAAGCATTAATTATATAGACACAATTAAAAATGTCTTAAGACTCACTGTAATTATTACAATTTTTCAAGAGAGCAAATTTCTTTGCGTGTAAATTAATTAAATTTGAGATTTGGTATTGTAAAAAATTTAGCTAAAACTAGATTTATATTTCTGTTCGTTGTATTATTCGGAAATTGGATTCCTTCAGTTGTGAGCGTCCGCGTTAGAATGGTGCTGATTGGGCGGCCTGACACTTGCGCGAGTTGAGAGCTTCAAGAGTTAACTACAGTCATAACGGGATTAGCTCTGACTCAGCAAACAGGAATAAATCTTTGTCAACAATATTGCTTTGCCATTTGCTAACTGCAAGGCTTAGTTCGCCAAAGCAGTCGGTGGATTGAATTTGTCTTGTAGGCAGTTCTCTGCTCTCACCCTCTCTCTTACGTATATATACGTAATAAAATATTGTATATCAGCAATACTATCAAGCTGATGATGGCAGGAAGATCTTTAAAAAAACATTCTACAAAAAGGTTAGGAATTTAACAAATGCTGTGCAAACACCGATAAAAAACCAGTGAAACTTTCCAAACTATCGGACTTGTTTTCTTAATACGCTAAATGGTCACGTGACTGATTTAAAACAAATCTCCATGCTTCGCTGAAAAGAAAAGTTAATATGAAGACAAGATTAAACGCCATAATTTCAAGGAGAAGATGTGTGCACTACTTCCTGATGGTAATGCCACTCTCAAGCGTTAAAAACTGAAAGTTGTCACAAACAGACACGCACACACACACACACACACACACACACACTCACACACACACACACACTCACACACACACACACACAAGCGCGCGCGTACCTGTTTAAGCACGTATCGCGCTCACGTACCTATTAATCACGTATCCCGTGATCTTTCTGTGAACAGCATAATATAATAAGCACGCCTTTTGGTTATGTATCGCTATCCTTTAAAAGATAAGATGCCCAAATTGTGAAGTGGGCAGAAGCACTTGGCTAATAAACGAAATGCAGTAGTTTTACCCTCGCTTCCGACAACAGCAGGTCAATTCAGAACTTAAAAATGAATACTTAGTGCAGTTGAACCTAGGTAGTAGAGCTTATTGCTTACCACATTGCCTCTCTTGAACTTAGTATGTCTCAAATTATTGATCCCTATTTTATATTTTCTAAGGCATGCCAACGTTACAATGCAGAAATGGTTATTCATAAATAAGGAATGCATCTTATTGAAAACACATAGACGTTGCAAGTTATTTAATGGATTTCAGAATATTTTTCATTCCTCACAGAAACTAGAAAATATTTTATTACAGACGTGTTTTCTTTTACGAGTTAGATTTTTTGCGACTTTTGTGCGGACAATGGGCCCTTTGAAATCGAACACCTACTCCACCCCCTTTCTATTATTCGTGCTTCAGAAACCCAATCATACACATTGAAATCACAACAGCGTCTGTTCTATACACAATACTGTATTGTACTGGTATAGTGACTGAAATTGAGTTTGAAATATTGTAAGGTTGGGGATATTGCATATAAGATTTGCTGGGTTTATAGAGGTAAAAATAAATGTTTGGAAAATGATGGGAAACGTTCTTAAAATGGTAATAGTTTCTCATTAGGCGGATATTTGTGCCAGAATTAAACATTTGGATTTTAAATATAGAATATTTTATTTCTTACGGAGGTTTTACATATAAATACGGAAATTACAGTGTAGAAAAATAATTCTGTTGAAAGTTTACGTCTTTAAAATGTAATTGAATTTTTGCGTAGTACATAATTTAACTCCCTAATTTTCGTATGCATGACAAACTTCTTAATTTGCCACATTCTATAATTCGCCATCACTACCTTTGACGGCATTTCAGCAGTATACCATCACATTTCATTATAAATAGGCTCCTCATTATCCTATAAAATCTTAAATTTTGTAGTCCAGAAAAGATACTGATGACGAGAAGATCACACCAGTGTCCAGAGAAGACACTGATGTGAAGATCTTCATCAGGAAAGACATTGATGAAGATCACCACATAGCGATCGAAAGGTTCTGTCTTAGTTAGCATTTACAAATTTACAAAATTTAAAGTTCGAATAGTCATACACTAATGTTAAAGTGAATAACTAAGCCTATAAATATTACCGCGATTTTTTTAAGATATTGAACTTTTATGATTGACTCAAGGACTTGAGTAATTTGAAAAATCTCATCGCAGCTCGTGTTGCACTAAAATTATACGATTTAAGATTGTTGGCACTTACAGTGTAAACTATTCGAATAAACGAAGCACAGGGCATACAACCAACTGGGCTCTCACACTGCCCTAGCTTGTGGCACTAATAAAAGCCTATATTCGGCCGATCCTACACATGGAGAGTAGTATTATCAACAATCCAAGTCTACTACTAAATAAAATCAATTGCTGCGGATAAACGTTATGAATGCACTATATTATGAAGTACGTAATATGTAGCGATGATTGCAAATAATAGGCTGATGCCTGAGTTGATTATTTGATGGAAAAATTCAGGACGGTTTTTGTTTTTTTACTTTGAAAAAAAATAAAGTAGAAATAATACACCTACCTGTAATTAAAACAACTAATGTAAACAAAAATTAATTAAATCAAGTTTTTTAAAGACACAAATTATTTTAGTTACTTTTTACTAACTAATTACAATTAATGTGAAAAAAGTAGCATAATCCTATGCGTTAAACAACTGTTGTACTACATAACCTATAACATAAAATCAGCGGTTTTATGAAATCAAGTGTTATCACTTATTTTAAGCCAAATGAAACTTTATTAATGAATTAATATTTGAAAAACTGTAATAACGTAAATTAATTGTTATCCACTAAACGTTTTAAAATATAAATTTATCTGAATTTGTATGGATGAATAAAAAATAATAATAATTGACGATCGTTTAATAACGATTGAAAAGATATAAAATATATAGGCAAACGTTTAAAAAAAACAATCGAGGTAAATTGTATATTTTATATACTAAAAAACAACATTGTTATTTTCGATCTACTAAACAACCCTTCTATCTGTAAATGTTCGATAAATTTTACACACTAAACGACAGTTCTAGTAATTGTTTTATTTTAATTTCAGTTTTCGTTACATAAATTCCTATGTGTAGCTATTTACAGAAGATATTTTACTTTCAAGTTTATTTTTATTTAAAACTTTTAGTTCTACGTAATATATTTCAGAGGCTCGCAAACCTTTTGGTACCACTCCCCCTCCTCTTCAAATAGAAGCCTCTCAAGCCCCCTCCACTTTACAGTATAAACAAATGGTATGGACATATGAACAAAGAAACAAATATTATATATATTGAAAACAACCCATTTATTTATATATACGTTCGCAAGAAATATGATATAACTTTTTAAGTTTTAATTTGCAAGCTAAATTTTAACTGATAAGAGAAAAATCAACTAGTGAGATGGATGAGCTTGCATTTATTTTTAATAGCATGCCTATTTGAGGTTGTATATTTATAAGGGCACAACGCAAGTCATTATCAATATCAAGTCTATGCCTATATTTTGTCTTAGTTGTAACAAGTACTGCAAATGCTATTCCACCCAAATAGGTGCCTGAAAAAAGCAAGTATAATCAATGAGCTGCCTGCGATATTCTTGGAGACAGTTTTAAGTGTTTTATCCAAAATGAAGATGTGTCCATTTTGTCAAAATCATTTTTGGAATGGGGAATAATTTCTTATTTCCAAACCTACATTTTCCAGTACTTCTGGCAGAGACTATGTTGACATTGAATGGGTCAGCTGACATTCTGTAAATATTCTTGTCGCCAGTGTCTGGGATCTATTACCTGCATTCTTCATTCAAGTTCTCCCTATAATTTGTTATTTGTTTTCTTTTAATGGGGGATAAACATTCGTTTCGCGACACTTTCGTACTATTATTCTTTTCATGTTGATTTAATTTCAAGTATACAAAAATTGCACAACCTTTATTACATTTCTTTTATAAATGCATACATTTTATTTAAATGTTCTAAACATCATGGTTAAGGAAATACCTATAAAAAAATTCTGAGGTTAAATTTAGTTTTAAATTTTAATAAATTGTGTACTTAAATTTTAACTAAATGAAAATTTATCCTATTATTTTCCAACTGTTCTCGCGCCCCCTGACTGGTCTTCACGCCTCCAGTTTGAGAACCCATGTTATATCCGCATGTCTCTTACCGACTTCCCCAGTTAAGCCAGGATCGTGTATAAATTCGACGCATGTCTGATTACCTGTTCGGACCTTTAAATTAAGGCAACCTTTTTTATAAATATACTTTCCTCATAAAACTGGATTTTTATAGCGTTTAAAAATATTAGTAACTGTTTTAAATTACAATGGATTTGACGTTTAGTAATAGGTCAAAGCTTAAAAAGATCTGTAAAAATCGGCGTCAAACCCGCGACGTGGGTGATTAGTTAATAGATACGGAGGCAATCTAATGGTCACACAATACAATAAGATAAAGTCATACTAAAAAAATTATATTTCACAACTCAATAAAATAACTGTATTGCTTCTGTTGCAGGGAGTTGGTGGTAGTGTAACATCGTAAGGAGTGACTTTGCGGGTGTGTGGAGTGGGATCGTCGCCATGTTGTGCGCCGAAGAATGTACGTCATTTTTCCTGCAGAAGATTTAGTAGAGTTGACATTGTACCGACCATCCAGTTTGCACATCTATCACAACAACCAGGGTGAGTAGTTCTCTTGCACGCGCCCTGCAGATTAGCTTTACTGATGGCGATCTGTGGAGGCTTTGCTTTTATCCCGGGGGATCTTGCATCCAAACGTCTCCATAAGCATTAATTTACCAGTGTGAGGCAACAAGTGATTAGAAAGGTTACTTTTTGTCAACAGTTTAGTTAGCTTGAGTGCTTTAAATTAGTAATTGCAAACAATACCGACAGAATCACCTACAAATTCCCCCCTCCCGATTTCATATTTTAAATGTGTGTTTGAGACAACAAAAAGTTAATATAAATGTCAAATAATACAAATAGGGGTTAAATTTTAAACAAATACAAACATATTTTAATTTACAAAAACAACTTTTGACATCTCAAATCGGGTGGATATCGTCAATCCTAAAACGTTCTGATTGATGCCACGACTTGGGATACAATGTTATGTTTTTATAAACCATCCTCTCATGGCATCACGTAATTTGTATTGAACAAAATCTGCTAGTTGTGCATAACCATTTAGGTGTATGCCTATTGTGTAGGGGAAAGGGAAAAGGTTGAGAGTGGTAGAAAATGAGAAATTGAGATTTTGCGTTGAATTTGTTGTACGGGCCATGAAAATGTATAAGTTCCAAAAAATATCTAAATACTTCCTCTAGCAGTCACAAGGTAAAGGTGCCAGCGGTTTGTCACTGGGGATGGTTGGGTCACCTGCCATGATGAATGTACCTACCCACGCATTGTAGTTTATGTAACCTATTAAAAAAACTCGTCATTCTGTGTTTTAATCTAACGGATATGGCACTGACAACATTCCTTAAAACGACACGTGGCGCTTCCAGCTGTTCCAGTACAATATCATTTATGTGTGCATTTGTATAAAAAAACTATACTTTTTACCAATACCTTATCTATACTTTATAGAACTATTCTCCAAGTCGTAAGCCCTATGATAGATTTTTTCTTTTAACTCTGAAAACAAAATAACATTATATGTATTCTAAAAACGTTTTTCTGCTATCCTAAACCAGGTTTCCAGTTGTACGCAACTTGAAAACTGGCAGGTACTGGACTTATTTCCAGAATAAGAAATAGAATAGTTTTGAGGCAAAAGAATTATTTCTATTTCCTCACGCAAATATTTCTGGAATGAGAAAAGTGTTTAAATTCCAAAAAAATAAATGAATGCCTCTTTCTGCTTGAAAAAAACCAAATGAATAAATTCCTCGTTTCTGTATGAATGACTCTATTCTTTTGTACAAAGTAAGTTATTATTACTTCATTTGTTGAAATACCGAGATTAGAACCCAACTTGACAGAATGTTATTTTACATTGCATGTACAAGTGACTTTTTCCTTACAAATTACAGATACAGTAGTTTATTTCCTTCAATAACACCATTTTTATCAAACCATTCTGTTTGATGTGGTCTGGAACTTTAGTTGTTTCTTGTCCTTTTTAAATGCCGAAATAACTACTACAAGTATTATATTAACTATTACAGGGTTATAGTTTAAAATATTTATATGTAGAACAATTATTTGTAAAAATATTTTTAATGAAATTTATATACATACATATGAAAAACAAATTTAGTTAATAATAAAAAAAAGACTTATAATCGCTTTCGAAAGAATGCCATACACGAATAAGTATGGACTATCATACAGGCATCACTACAAAAGAACAAAACTCCGTGCACTGTGTTGTTTACTACTAGGTGTTATTCAAGTGCAGTGATACTATCTAGCTAGTTAATATTTACATGGAAATATCCTTATTTATGTGTATGCATATAGGCTATATATTATAAAGCTAAATGTATGAAAACTAATGCAAACTAAGGAAACGATTAGTTGTTATAAAAGCCGATTAAAAATATAATATAAAAGTAGATGATATCTGCAATTAGTTAGGGAAATGAAACATTTTGTAAAATACAAGTAGTGAACTAGAGTAGAGTTTTTGTTTATGAATTAGAAACCCCAAAGGAACAGGAGAAATCGGTTGATGTGTCACGTTCCCCTTGAAAATATTAACACTAATTTAAAAGGGAGTTTACCTCAAACTTTCACAAAATAACGACTAGTGAAAATGCTCTAAAGCATAAATTTCAAATTTGATTGATAGAAGCCAAAATCTCTGTTCTTCATTAGCTAGACATTTTAGCGGCAAGCGGGAAGAATGCACGAGACCTACGTACAGAGGAAGCCTGGTCGTTTTTATTTGACCGAAAAAGTAAATAAACGTTTACTCAGGCTCATATATACTGTAAAAGAACAAAATGTTGAGGTTATATCCAAAGTGGAATCGTGAAGTAATTTGTGTACAAAATCTTGGGAAGAGTTGTTTGTTGCGTAAAAGTAAATTTTGTTCAAGTGGTTTATTTATAAAGACAAAGATATAATTTTTACAAGTGTTAAGAATATTATCTTGGATACTATCTTCAATGTAAAGTGCCAGAGAAGAAGAAGAAGCATAGAACTACGGAACAAGGATTAGGCTGGACACACACTTAGAGGGAATAAACGTCACTGCACTCAAGTACAATTTTAATTGAAAGTAACTAAATTCATCCAAATACAGGCAATAGTAAAATTTAAAAAATATAATAAGAAACCATTGAATAATCATGACTCCAGAAAGCAATTTCAAAAGGGAAGAACCTAGTTAAGCACTGGGAAATTTAGGTACTGGGCACTACATGAAAAATTAAATAAAAATAAATTTTATATAGTTTATCTAAGTGAAAGCTCTCTGTTCGATTAATAATACACTTATTTTAAAAGTTACAATTAAGACGGAAAAATTATCTTCTTTGTTTTGATATTTAAATCAGTGTAATATTAATATACTTAAATATTAAAGGAATTGTAACCAAGTTTTGATTCTTTATTGATATTATTAATTAATATTTTGTCATTTTTATAAGGAAAGAAGTGAAGATAATTGCGGTTAAGGTAGGTTTTAAGGTAATATAATTTACATTGCAATAAATGACAAGTAAATAAATCGAACAGTAGGTAAACTGGCGCCCAACTATTATAAAATAATATAAGGATTAAATCATCCTGCCATTCATTGGGTGAACCGGTCGCGCAGTAGCCACAACAGACTGCACAACATCAAAGTCAGTTTATTTTAATACTAAACTTAAAATCTAAATACTTAATTTTTTGTTATAATTTTATACGACATTACAATATACCTATATTAAAAGATACCTATGAAGTATCCAGTCGGGATAGATTTGCTTGTAATTTTCTGCATCGGCAATAAGTCTAAATATTTACCAAAATTACAACCAATTCCATCCTGACTCGATACTTATTAGGTATATTTTAATATATACCTATAGGTATATAGTAATGTTGTATAAAATTACAACCCAATCTAGACGTAGCTACTGCGGGACTGGTTCACGCTATACATGTCATTACACACTAACAACTAAAATGTGAAACAAAATTAACTTTCATTATTTTCCGAGGAAAAACGTTTATTTTCGGGGTCTACACAATAAAACGATTAATTAAAAAGGAAAAAAGTAGAAAAAACCAACGTCAATAAAACTTATATATATATATATATATATATATATATATATATATATATATATATATATATAAAGAACTAAGTCAAAATACAAATACAAGAATTATAATTGAATTTACAATTGAATTTAGTAAATTCAATTCTAATTCTTGTATTTTTATTTTGACTTAGTTCTTTATTAATACACAAGAATATATATTTGCGATAATTATATATATATATATATATATATATATATATATATATATGTATATATATATATATATATATATATATATATATATATATATATGTATATATATATATATATATATATATATATATATATAAAATTACAAAATAGCTTATGTTGTGGTACTCGAGGTAGTGGCTATAGAAATGCAAACGTTTATAGCCCCATCTACAGAAATTTTAAATTGAGAAAAACATTTAAGCTTGCGTAATGAAAAAGCGCAATACAAAAGCATTATTTGTTATAATATAAGAAACAATAATACAGGTTTGTTTAGTTTAAAATCAAAATGAACTACAAATAACATATTAGAGCTAACAGTTTTGCAAGATGCTCAACGAAAATCACAGAAAATATGAATTTATACATGTTCAATTCAATTTTTATACCTTATTATTTTTACATTATAAAGTAGTTTTCACTTGAAAAAACATATATTAGATGTTTAATTAATACAATATTTTAAAACCAATTGAATTGAAAACAGTTCTTAAAAAGCATCAGGTGAGTGTTTTCATTTCAATTCATTGAATTAAAATCACATAACTTATTATCATCGTTGTATTGAATTAATTTTATACAAATTCATCTAAATTAAAATAAATTAGTATTTATTTCTAACTTTTTTCGTTAACAATGTTCAATAAATAATGTAACATAACCTACGTGTAAAAACCGTCGTTTTATAACATTAAGTATAACATAAAATCGGCTAATATTTGGATTCATATATTATCATTTAATTCACTTTGGGCGATTTATAGCGTAACCTGATGGAATTTATACTGACTCCTAAATTGTATGTTTATGTCCATTAATTAAGTTCTTCTAATCTTTTTCAGAGGTTTTAATATTTTAAAATTTTGTGGCTTTATTTTTAACCGTTGTAATAACTGTCCGTGTCATTGTTTTAATTTCCTATGAATTGTTTATTGGTTGTGTATGATGTTTGATTAGACACATAACCTTAAAATATTCCATTTTCATGATTTAGGCCTATATTTAGTCAAACGTATAGATCTTTTTAATTTTTGTTTAATAGTGTAAAACATATAATTAATAATCATTAAATGTTCAACTGTAAAATATCATAAAATAATTGGACTCCTGTTACAACTGTGCCTCACATTCCTATTGAAAAATCGGGATTTATTTTGAGAAATAGTTTTTATTGAACTTTAAGTTAAAAGACTTTTAAGTATAGACTATTTTTCTTTCTTACCCATTGCAAATACTCAACCCATACGTAACCATATAATAACTACTAACGAGATCCATTATGTGGTTAAAGTATTAGTAAAATAAAATTTTCTGGGCAACTTATAATTGTACACTAATACGGTATTTTATTATTATCTCCCAAAACGTAGAACTTAAAAATACACAGACTGTGTATACTTCGTATCATGTCAATATGAGAGAGAGAGAGAGAGAGAGAGAGAGAGAGATGGAAGTCATGACTGGAGAATGGGTAAATGGTGGTTTTCCATTTAATAAACTGAATTCCAGAGTCCGGCTCTATCTGTACAGGTCCTTCGATCGCCATATAGCGGAAAGCAATCTGAGGAATGTAAGGGTTATACGTCTTCCTTTTAAAGTAGTTACATTATACAACGACTGGCCATAAAAGATTGATTAGCAACTTGTTCTTCTGTGAATAAATATTGTTCCTCTTTTTTGCAAGAAATGTATTTATTTTTATAAGTAAACAAAAACTGTATACTCATATCATATTCTACGGAGTTGTTCCTTGTTACTAATTCCTGTGTATTCTTATATATCTACACTCCTCCAAATGCCTTCTTATCACAGATTATCTTCTTCATCCCCATTGGCATCGAAAGTCACATCCCGTTGTACTGGCACTCTCTGCACATTTGAACTGCCATTAATAACATCGAAAGTCACATCCCGTTGTACTGGCTCTCTCTGCCAGGAATGGTATCGAACGAACCTTCTAGTTGAGCTTACTACCGCTTCACACGCTAAGTGCTAAGAAGATACTCTCTTCTTCTCCAACACTGTAATCGAACGTCTCTTTCCGTTGCGCTTGGACTCTCTAAACATTAAAATTAAATAACATCCTTAATAAATTACATATTGCTTATTACGTTTTTAAAATTTATATTTAGACATCAAAATTAACTGCAAATATTTTCTACGACAACATTGCAAAGCTGATTAGTTCAGACCTTAACGGTTTTCAAAAAAGGATATTAAAGCAAACAAGAAGAGCGATATAAAGAAAGATATTAAAGCAAAAAGGTATATCTTCATTGCCTTATCACTGAGTGCTTTGCGAACCATCAACCGAAACTATACAATGTTCTCGCCATTAAAACATTTATAATGTACCACTGCTAGTTAGGTCTACAAATTGATCTTGTTTCTCTTCTGAAAGACTCTGCTTTTTTTCTAATTCAGGGAAGCAGATTGAGTTTCTAATCCATCCCTTATTAGGATATGGTTCAGAAAATTATTCCCTGAAAGTGGTAGCTAAGCTTTGAAGGTGGTCAATTATGCTTCCTTACTGGGTTTTTATCAGAAAACTATTTCAAAATGAGAAAATTCGTAAAAAAGCATTTATTGATTCATGTTGCCCACAAAGACATTTTTTAACCATAAGCAGTTGCGCAAAGCCAAGAACAGTGTTCAAGAAAATCTGCATACTTCAAGAATGAAGATTCTGACTTCATCCTTAAGCTCAAAAAACCTTTTCAATATAGTACCTCGAGGAAGCCACGTTACTTCGGTATGATAAAATAGCTCACTGCTCATCTCTTTGCACAACAGAGAAAACTATATAGACTTCAAAGGTCGTGTTTTATAGTAGTAAATATTTTGAGTTACTTCATTTAGAGTTCTTGCTACATTTCAAGATCTCTTGGCTACTAAAGCCTCTCGATGAATGCAACGATTGGATACGCCCGCAGCGAATGTGTTAAATGCAATTTCAATGACATTTTTTGGACCCCTAAGGCATTGCCCGCGGACCTCCTGTTGGGAACCACTGATGTAGATCAATGACAGAAAATTACATTCCAATATTATTTCACTTTTGAAATCTGTGGTGCTTATTTTACACAAAGACAATTGAAAACCATTTTAAAAGCCGTATTTTTTTCTCAGCTTTGTACTCTTTTTAGATTGACCGATTTTTTTTTATGATGTAAAACATAACCTATATCTTTTAAAATAAATAAAAACACACAAAAACTCACAAAATAATCATTTATTTACTCATACGCGTTTCAATGACCAAGTCATCATCATCAGTGAGGGCTACGTAAACATTTACACTTGTAACCGGACAGATTTGCAATGGTACAACAGATTTATGATTCAGATAAAGTTGCCAGTGAAGAATTCTCTGCTGTAGCTCTTGCTGGCGGACATTTTTAATAGCGTCACAACTCTAGGCAAATGAGCATTGAGGAATATCCTAAAAGTAAAAGAGAGAAAAATTAATAGAAAAAAGTGCAACACATAACCGATGTACTGGTGACAAACGCCAACCGAGTGTTTAAGGCTTTAAATCGTCAATTTCATATTAAATTTATTGTGTTCATTAACTGGCGCGTAGGAAATTTTTTATAAACTGTAATAACCGTTTACAAGCAAGACACATGAATTATTTATTTTAACAACGATTAATTTGTTGCTTTTATCAAGCCTGAAACTGTTTTATTGTAAAAAACAAATCCCTCACGATTCATATTTAAATGCCCATTATCAGCAGGAAATATTGACCAACGACATTTCACTAAAAAATCTCGTTGAGTCCAGTAACTCTCCTTTGAGCATTAATTGAAAAAAAAAAACAATATTATTCTCTAAATCAAACAGTACGCTATTTTGAACCACAATTATATATATTTAGTTATACTAAAATTTAAGGTAATACACAACGTAATATCCGGTATACATAGTATGTAAATATTAATAATATATTTACAAACATCCGGTTAGGTTAGGTTTTTTGGTAAAAAAAAATACTCCAAAGAAAACAGTACGCTATTTTGTACCACAATCATATATATTTAGTTATACTACAACTTAAGGTAATGCACAACGTAATATCCGGTATACATAATATTAAATATGAACAATATATTTACAAACATCCGGTTAGGTTAGGTTTTTGGTAAAAAAAAATACTCCAAAGGAAGCAGTACGCTATTTTGTACCATATTTATATATGCCTATATTACAATATCCAGTAATACACTACGGTAATATCTGGTATACAGATTATGAAAATACGTATAACGTTTATTAATTTAATCGGTCTTTGTGTATATTTTGCCTCCACCTTACGAATGAGGCCCATATAGCTACCAATTCAGACAACAAATGCAATGCAAAGAATCACCTGCAGTACGTCTAGGCTCGCTTTGCGCTGGCAGAGGAAGCGAGGTTCTTTCTGCTTAGTTTCTTACACGTGTCCTACTTCTAAAAATATTCAACAGAAAGTTATTTTTAAATTATTGCATAAAAAATAATAACGTTTTCAAAAGTTAAACATCACAGTTGTTATTTCAGTGATTAACGCCAAGTTACAACTTTTATTTCAAACTTATTTCTAAATGTAAATGAGTTTTTAAACTCTTGAATAAGAAAAAAAATAAATTTTAAGTGTTCAGAGTTTAAAAATAAAATGTTTTTATTATTTGCACAACTGATTAGGGATTTAATTTATACGCATTTCATTTGAATAGAATTATATACCTTATCCTTCATTATTCTAGTAACAGTGATTCGAAGAACCTTCGTAATTGACAGCTTGTTATATATAACTAAATACTTTTAGTAACGAAGAGTACATTAGCGTTGGAAATAAAGCTAGTACTCCAAATAACAATATAACTTCACCAGCAGGTCGAAACACTTGGCACTCGTTCTCCATTTTATCAGAAAGTGGTTGATAATCAATTTAAGATATACTGGGCTGTGCTCAGAGCCCCTTGTAAGACATAACGATGTGATAATCTTTAAATTATTGTTGAAAACTTAAATAGATTGTATAGGATGAATCATAAGGTACTTTGCAACTTTGAAAAGAATATATACATTTATCAAATTGAATTACAGGATTGGTAGAGGTGTTACTTTTTATCAAAGCTCTCCTGATTTTACTCGGTGTCGTAGTAGCAAGTAGAAAAGCTTTACATCTTTGATATTATATAGAAATGACTTACAGATATTTTTTCCAAAAAGTTTCATTTTTGGTCGAATAGTGTTTTGAAGGAGTTAACAACTTGGAAATCGTATAGAAATTTATGGGCTTAACTTACAGGCTTTTATAAAATTCTCGTTCAGGTACTGCCATTGTGATCCGGCAAATATTCTAGAGTAAATCAATTACTTGCCTCACTCGTTCTAGCAAATACGGTGTAAAGTCTATAACCGCAGCGTACTGCTTCTAAGTTGTGCAAGGTTGTCTGTTGGGGGGGGGGGGAGTACACTTTATGTTTAATGAAACTCAAGAAAATAAATCCATAGGTGTCAAATCAGGAGATTGAGGTAGCCAAGCAGTTGATCGTGCACGCCCTGTCTACGGCCTTAGGCAATCCTGATCTTCTGCGAATAAAATGAGGTGGAGTCTCATCTTGTTGGTAGTAAAAAAAAACATCTTGTTCATCTTTATCTAACTCAGGAATCAAAAACTTCTACAACATATCAAGACATACGATCCCCTTGACATTTTACTGTTTAAAAACTGTAAGTTTACTCGTCACAAAAAACATATTCACTTTTGGGCTGTCAGGGAGGTTTTCAAGGGTATCTTTTGGGCCTGAGCTTCCCCAGATTTTGCGACTATGTGTGTTTACCTTGCTGCTGATGTATATGTAGACTTATCACCGAAGATCATTAAATTCAGAAAGATTCTTCTGAATCCTGTCTAGAACATCAGTAGCGTAGCCAGAAATCAATTTGAGGTGTAATTGGAAAACCCCAAAAATTTTGAAAATTAAGTTACAAATTTGTCTTTTAAGAACTTTATATTTTCTTTAAAACAAATTACGACCCTACAAATAAATATTGAGTCTACTAGACCTCTTTGAAAGTTTGTTAAAAACACCCCATTATTTTATAATGCTTCTCTAATGGATCTAAGGCCATATCTTTAGGCACTTTTCCAATTTTATTTCTCAAGTATGCGGTTACGTAAAGCCAAGCTATATTACGTACATTGAAGTACTTTACGGATATCGTGTTATTTACACATTATAACAGAAGTCCCTTAACGAAACCCTTAATAACGAAAGGACATTTGGTTTAACAAATCCCTAATAAAGAAAAAAACATTTAGTTTATAAATCCCTAGTAACGAAAGGACATTTGGTTTAACTAATCCCTAATAACGGAGGGACATTTAGCTTAACAAATCCGTTATAACGAAAGAACATTTGGTTTAAGAAATCATTAATAAAGAAGAAAAACATTTATTTCAACAAATCCCTAATAACGAAAGGACATTTGGTTTAACAAATCCGTAATAATGTAGTTACATATAGTATAACAAGTCCATAATAACGGTAGAACATTTGGTTTAACTAATCCCTAATAACGGAGGGACATTTAGCTTAACAAATCCGTTATAACGAAAGAGCATTTGATTTAAGAAATCATTAATAAAGAAAAAAAACATTTAGTTTAACAAATCCCTAATAACGAAAGGACATTTGGTTTAACAAATTTCTTATAACGAAAGGACATTTGGTTCAACAAATCCCTAATAAAGAAAGAACATTTGGCTTAATAAATCCCTAACAACGAAAAGACATTTGGTTTAAGAAATCTCTAATAACGAAAGGACATTTAGGTTAAAAAATCCCTAATAACGAAAAGACATTTGATTTAACAAATCCCTAACAATGAAAGTACATTTGGTTTAACAAATCCCTAATAACGGAGGGACATTTAGCTTAACAAATCCGTAATAACGAAAGGACATTTAGTTTTAACAAATCCCTAATATCGAAAGGACTTTTGGTTTAACAAATCCCTAAAAAAGAAAGGACGTTTGGTACAACAAATCCCTATTAACGAAAGGACATTTAGTTTAACAAATCCCTAATAACGAAAGGACATTTGGTTTAAAAAATCTCTTATAACGAAAGGACGTTTGGTTTTTACAAATCCCTACAACGAAAGGACATTTGGTTTTACAAATCCCTAACAACGAAAGGACATTTGGTTTAACAAATCCCTAATAACGAAAGGCCATTTAGTTTAACAAATCCCTAACACCGAAAGCATATTTGGTTTAACAATCCCTTAATAACGGGCTATTGCAGCCAAACCTTTCTGTCATAGAGGATTTCGAAAAGTGTCCACTAATTTTGTCACAACAAATAAGCTATGGAAAGAGTATATAGTATTAACTCCTCTAATAATTTCCAAAAACCTGAACCTACTTTGCGTTTCATGATGTACATTGTATTCAATCTTTTCGTTAAATTACTGGTTGGAGTTTTAGTATGCCTAACAAAATAACGTAATAAAAGAATAGTTTGGTTTCATTATCTGTATTAGTAGAGGTAGATTCGTTGAGTTAGGACACAAGTTTGCAAGGTTTACAGGTTGTTGCATGACTGGGGGACTCCGGATAATAGAGCCGTTACGTTTCTGTCATTACGTTACGTACAGCCTACGGGTGCTGGCCATGCTCACTCTTCTGTACTGTTCGCTCCAGATATACAGTGTTTAAAAAAAATGTTAAATTGGTTGTGTGTGGATTTCCATTATAATAACTTACCCACCTACCCGTCCTGCGGCACTACGATATCAGAAGAAATAGCGTCAAACAAATTTGTGAAAATTTTCAATTTAAAACGTGCCATTTTATTGAAAATAAATATAGTTAGATTAGGAAAATAGATCAGTGTCGCTTACATTATATTTATTTCACGTGCTTTTACATAATTACTTCTACTAATAAGATTGTTACCCTATTTTAAGTTTAACAAAGAACTGAGTTCATGAAATCTAACCATGTGCTTAACTTTTCTGAAAAAATTACTATAGTTAATGCCTAATATGTATAAAATCATACGGCATCAATGATTACTAAATAAATTTCACTTAGTACTTCTTGGACTTGAAACGTTCAATTATTAACCTAATTCATGTTTTTTTTTTTTTAAACAAAGCAATTTAGCCTGGTTCTATATCTATTTCAATCAAAAAATAAATTCATTTCATTACATAATAATAATTTAGTAAGGTTTATTTTATAAATTATACATATGTACATATAAACATACAAATTAAAATTTTTTAATGAAATATTACTTAAACTTGATAATGGTAAATATAGTAAAATACGTTACGAGTAAAAAGAGCTGTTATGGAAACTGACCTAAACACATACAAAATAAATTTATGAAATTGTATGTTTTCACTTAATTTAAATGTCAGTAGTGTGATGCCATAGCGTGATTACCACCATCTATTGATTATTGGCCTGCTTCTATATTAATTTTCTTTCAACCGAGGTACTCAATTCTCGGAAAGAAAAGTAGTAACATTATCGAAATGAATTAAATAATTAATTTATTTGAATTTACTTGTATACATGTACGTCACCTATACCAGGCTAGATGTACTATTCCAGAAACCTTTGCGGGAATGTACTCCATAACATACCAAAGTTTTAAGTTAGTCGGATTAGTTGATCTAATTATTATATATTAATAATTATTAGATTTAAATACAAATGATTGAATGTTCAGCCACAAAAGGTGTTGCGTTTTTAAAGTGTTTTTCAATTCATAACTCACACTATCCCTATATATGTGTTGTTAAAAATTTTAATCGTTAATAAAATACTTTTTATTCATTCAATCAAGACCAAATACATGTTTTTTAAAACTTATAGTGGATGACACTTGATGCTGTTACACTTTTTTCAAACATTAATTTATTAATTAAATTTAAATAATTAATTTGATTTTTATATGGGATAAAAACGTTTCCCAAAAGGAACAAGTATGCAATATAGTTAATTCGTCCCATTTAGCTTAAAATTAGTGATAACACAGTCTATTATAAAACAGCTGATTTTATGGTATAGGTTATGTGGTTGAAATGCCATATTTTTATTACTTTGTTTATTTTATTTGTAATTATTTAATAAAAATGGGCACAAATATTTTTTTTTGATAACCCAAGTAAGAATTGATTTTAAAATATTTTTGCTTACAATAATTGCCTAATAATGACTGAAGCACTCTCGAACGCGTTACAAATGTACCAGAAATTTTCGCGATAGTATACGAAAAAACATTTTTAAGTTTCATGTCGATAGAATGAATGTACAAAGGGCAGAGATACAGAAAAATATGCATGAATATATGTGTGTGTGTGTATATATATATATATGTATGCGTGTTTGTGTGTGTGTGTGTGTGTGTGTGTGTGTGTGTGTGTTTGTGTGTGTGTGTGTATGTGTGTGTGTGTTTGTGTGCATATATATGAGAGATGGAAAGTAATTGGGAATTTTCTAAGTATTAAAGTGGGAAAATAGGAGAGAATGGAATCAATATGACTTCCTTGCATAGTCGAGTACAAGAGACAACCCATTGCACCGAGGTATAGGGAGAAATATCCCATACTGATTGCAGGGTGGATGGTAGCTCATCTGTGTAGGGTATTACTTGAAGTACAGCTCTTATATTACTGGGCATCACTTGTGGAGGTTTGTGTACTTGAAGAATGTACACCCTGTGTCGCAGTCATATGGTGTCTACCCTTTTACACCTATTTCTAAGTAGATAAAGTAGGACCAAGAGAAAATAACGATCTTTGGAACTGGAAGTAGGAGAAAGTTTCTACATCATGAGAACAGATGTATGAGTGTTGCTTTGTTACTTCATTAGGTTTACGTAAGGACTGCTGGTCCATTTCCTCTGTAGGAACGTCCATCAAGGATAAGTGATAAGCATAAGTTGCAGACATCTTCAAAGTAGGAATGCGAAGCCCGCCATTTATTGTGTAATGATTTCCTTTGAGCTTCGGAAGGAGTTAGAAAGTGTCTTGTGAATGAGGAATGAGGAAACGTGCAATCTGGAACGTGTAGTGTATGCTACGCAGTGAACGTGAACTGGAAAATCTAATCAAGTGACTAAGCGCATTGAAATATAGATTCGTAGGATTAGGAGACTCAAAAGGAAAAAGAGAACGGCTAATGAATGAATGTAGAAGAATGAAGGCGGAAGAGGAAAATATTGAAATTAATGAAAAAGGGAAATAAATTATTTAGGGTATATCATTGTCTGAGAAGAAGAATGCTTTTGAATAATACATCTGTAGGAACAGTGAACGGAAGCAGGTTTGTGGTAGGGCGAGGTAACATTTGGTAAGTTAGAAGTAAGACAAAGGAGGCAAGTGAACCGTGATCAGGCTGCCAAAGGGATCTGTATTGTTAACGGATTCCAAGTTTGGGAAATGTAGTACAGAAGAACGGGATTAGGCTACTGTTTCGTTTGTAATGAAGAAGCGCAGAACACTAAATGAATGAAATACTACATGTGAAAGTAAATTTATGCTTGGTAAATATAAGGAGCCAATAGAATAACATTCTGTCGTTATAACTATCGATATGTCTCTGGTTGACTGGTCGATATATTCACCATATGCTATTGTTCTTACCAAACTTACTTAATTTTAATTTTTTTTAAATTTGCTGAAACTCTAATTTATAAACAAGTGTTTTTTTTATAACAAGTTCTATCTATAGTAGAAGTAAAAAATATGAGATTATTGCTGTCTGTCTCTCTGAACTAATCTATTACCATTATGTATGCACTGAAGGTTATCTTATGAGTAATTTAAATAATTGTTTGTATTTTGGGCTTCCCGTTGCAATTAGCTAGGAGGTTAAACAATGCCAGGATTACTCTAACTTGGTGGTTTGATGAAACTAAAAGTGATCAAGAGGGGAGAAAAGCCGAGGGTCAGCTAGATTAAAGGATCTAGACATCCTGGGTTTGCTAGATACGATTCCTTTTACAGAATTATTTTGAAAATCCTAAAGGTTATGTAAACTCTTTGAGAAATGAGGAATATTGCACAGATTAAGTATAGAAGAATTACTTTTCTAAACCTTAGGTTATAATTAGTTGAAATAAAATCATACTCTGAAACGGTAATGAATTTATATAAGAAATGCCAGCCGTCAACTGTGTTAAAACTTTCTCACTACGTGCTTTAAAAATTAATTAAAGTTTATAATTGGTTAAATAAATATTCATGAAATATATAGAGAAATTTTCTCTCTCGGCAGATTCCAACCACTTCGTCTTGGATTCCAGTCTAACGAAATAAGAAAAACATTTTCCTGCTTTTTATTTAAATTTACACATTTCCTTTCATATCTATTATCATTGGTCGCCTTTAACGTAATGTAATCAGTTGAACATTTTCTGTAAAATATAAATTAGTTTTCTAAAGTGGGTTAATGAGTTTTCATTTCAGTCTAATACGCTTTATTTTAATTCTAATGAATTTTTCTTATAAATATCTTATATATATATATATATATATATATATATATATATATATATATATAAAATTCTCGTGTCAATGTGTTTGTCATAACACTACTCCTAGACGGTTTTACTGATTTTTATAAAATTTTGTATGAGTATTCTGTAGGTCAGAGAATAGGATGTAAACGTTTTTCATACCTCTAAGTGATAAGAGTAGTCTACTCCAAAAATATTTTTTAAAATTTTTTTGACAAAATGTTTTATTTTAATTTTTTTATGATGTGGCTTTAAAAATACATATAACCCCAAATTTTCACCCTTCTACCACCAACCCCTGTTTTGTAATAACGATATTAGTACTCTCGGCCGATAATCGATCAGTTACCACTCAATCAGTTATTCCCGCCAGGCGTAAACAGTTTTAATAAATATTAATTAAGTATAAAACCGTTTTCGAGTGTTTACAGTAAAACCAAGACAGACTGAGTGTTTTTATTTGCGACTGTTGTTGGTTAATGCATCCGGCCCATTGTCATTTCAAGATATACGTAAAGTGAATGGACAGTATCCATCGTATAAAGATGCATGCCTTGCACTAGGCACAGAACATTTAACAACATACAAAACAATGGCAAACTATTTGACGGTACTCTGTTACTCCTTTCAGACAAACACTTCCCGACGTTCCATATTCAACGTACGCTGATGAGATCAACGTTTGCTTGAAATAATCGCCACTGTGACGTAATGTTGAAATAGTAGAGCTTAAAGTAAATATGCTTGTTCAAAAACTTCAAGATCCAACTGCTTAAACATTCTCAAAACAACTGTTAGGTACTGGCGATGGAAAAATAGCTGACCATGATATTATTGGATGGATAAAATTGCCGATCCATTTCCGCAAAATGCTCTCATTGACCAGATATTTCCCGATATACACACAGAATACTTGAATCATGAGTAGCAAGCAGAATGAAAAAAAATTGGCAGCAAAAAATACGCAGTTCAATGATTTGAATTTCAAGATACAGTTTTTTGCCATGGAATTGGTGTCGTACAACTGAAGGTTGAATATCAAGTTAATTTGACCCCACTACAACTGTGCAATGGCACGTGATTAGTCATTAAAACGTTGATGAAAAACGTTGTCGAAACATTTTGTATGGCAAGTTCCAACGTAAAGATATTTTACCACGAATCCCTATTATTCCGACAGATGTGCCAATAGAATTCAAACGTATTCAATTTCCAATTAGATTGGCATTAGCAATAACAATCAATAAGTGTCAAAGTCAAATGATGTCGGTTTGGAACTTCGATTTTTGGATACACCGGGTTTTTCACACAGACATGTTCTCGCGTGGGTAAACCATCCAGTTTGTGTTGCCTAAATATTGACTCACTAAAAATATCGTACATTCCATTGCCCTAATATACTGATGATGTTTATTTTTCAATTGTAATAATTTGTGATAACGAAATAATTTCAGTGTTATAAAAATTAATAATATAGGCCTACTTATCTTGATTTCTATTAGGAATATTTCTATAGGTTTGAGTACAGTTTTCTGCAATAACGATTCAATACTCTCCTCTGTTGACGCGTCTCGAAGTAACTCCATTTTTCAAAACTTTAATCGTACTCCCCGGAGAGTACGATTTAAGTTTTGAAAATGGAGTTACTCCGAAACGCGTCAACAGAGGAGAATATTGAATCTGTAGGAATGGCAGAAAACTACTCAAACATTTATGAAATTTATTAGTTAAGATAATAAAAGTGCTATGAATTTTAACGAAATGAATGTTTGATGTTTTGTGGTTTTCATATAACGTCATCGTTCTCATTTCTCTTTCAACCATACACCACATCCCCACACACTTACAATAAGATATTTTAACCACCTAAACATCCACTAGAAATACTTTTTATGGCAAACAACGTTTGCCGGGGTACCCCGTAAAATACATATATTTTTTAAAGTATAGTTTTGAAATATATTTTTTTTAATATATTTCCTAGAATCTCTGATATTCTAGCACGCCATCTTATCCGGCCTCATTTATCGTTCCTATATATTTCATTAATCCAAAACTTTTGAATTGATACACGCCCTTTATAATATCTTTAAATGCCAGTTTTATTTATGGTATTTTTCTCTTTTTTTGTTATATTAAGAAGTAAAAATCAGGTGTTCGATCCCCGATAGCGGCAAGGAATTTTTTGTGCTTCACCGGTCCAAAGGTCGGGTAAGGCTGTGAAAATATAGGTTCAAACTAAGATTATGACGGCCGGTTAACGCATGACGTTGCAAGTATTAACTTGATTAAATAGGCATACGGCTCGACTAAGGCCACTCTACTATACCTAACTTTAACCAAGGCTTAAACGGAATTGTTATTGTTATAGGAAATAATAACAATATTTATTTTTTAATATTAGAAAGTAATAAATATGTTATTATTATAGATTTATTAATTGAATTTATAATATAAATACATTTATTATTATTATTACAAATATTATTTTTCCTAAAAAAATTCCTTAATAAATGTTGAAAAATATATTGACATGAATTAAAAATAAAAATTCAACAAACAGCAAAAGGATTTGTAAAATTAAAACTTAATTATACAGGAAAAAAGTAAATTATTTAAAATCAAACCACAAAGAAGGGCTTTAATTAAACGCTATTGGCTGAATGTAAGTATAAGCAGGTTCAGCCGAAGTGGAGGCATTATTCAGGGTAAAAACATTTTGTAATACAGTTAGTGTGCTGTTTATGTAAATTCTCGTCATTAAGGCCATTAAGTAGGCCTTCGTTAAGACGCCACTTTCCAAGCATAATGGAACGTCTCGCGAGATTCGCAGAGTTTGACGGTTCCTTTTTGTATTTTAGAGACGATCGGTGACTGTCGTTGTAACAATCGGAACGATATGGACGTTCTCATGCAGAAAATTACAAAACCGAATAAAGGTTTTTAAAATACATCTTTGCCTCTTATTTTAGACATTTCTTTATAGCCGGAGAAAGTTTTATTCGTTGCAACTTTATGTTTCAAAAATGGGCTTTAAATGAATTTTATTTATCTGCCTGGTTGTAAAATAAAGAACGAACAGATGTGGGCCTAATAAACTAAGGAATAAAAAAGAAGCGAAACAAATTGCAATTTTATATGAACGAAAACCAATTGCTTTGTGAAGACACGCGGATGGAAATTGATGACGAAATGAGAAGTCATGTCGATAGAAACAAAACAAATAAAACTGTGCAGGACTACTTCATAAATTTTTAAAGGATAGGCCTTACTTAAGTATTTGACTCTGTTTCATTTTTATAAAATACTTTTAAAATCTGTCAATTATTTATACACGTTTATAGTGTAGTAGAACCAAGGCTTTTGTTGTGTAAATTATTTTGGAAATTTGATATTAGTCCTTATTTAGTTATCTGCATTAATTTACTTATTCAGGCCGTCATACTCCTGCACTTTCGGTTTTGATCTTTCCCAAAGAGCAGCTCTGGTCCACCGAGTCTCCTTGGAAAATAGTTGGCAATCTTTATTATTTTATATTAAACTTTTAAAAATCTTTTTTTTCAATCAATCGTATATGGGGCTGTGGCTATTATTGAATATTTTTTGCTGAGTAGTAACTTTTTCAATTTATATTTTTTACAATGCAAACTGTAGATACACTGTAAAACTGTAATAGCATCAAGTGCCACCCACATCATGTTAATAAAAACTGATTTGA
Organism: Prosapia bicincta; assembly: GCA_036971475.1. Classification (NCBI taxonomy): domain Eukaryota; kingdom Metazoa; phylum Arthropoda; class Insecta; order Hemiptera; family Cercopidae; genus Prosapia; species Prosapia bicincta. The sequence continues at coordinate 41,823,812 of JBAIZL010000003.1, forward strand.
ATTTGAGAGGATGAATACAAAATATTTTATTAACGATTGAAAATTTGAACAAGATATAGCCTACAAATATATACTTCTATAAAGAGAGTGTGAACTTGTATAAGGAATATTTTTAAAGAAATAAAACCTCTAAACCACAAATAACATTTATTTAAACCTTATGTACATTTCGATTGCCCAGCACCTTTACGTTGTATTTTTTAAATACCTCTGAAGATGATTGCTGGGCAATCGAAATGTACATAAGGTTTAAATAAATGTTATTTGTGGTTTAGAGGTTTTATTTCTTTAAAAATAAACATTACGCCACAGTTGCTTCATACAGTTATTGTATAAGGAATTTAAAAAAAAAAACAAATAAACAATAACATTTTAATAAAAGAAATAAACAGAGCAACGTATACACTAAACTTAAGTTATACACTAACCTGTCTGGGATAACTATCCAATACAATACATAGCGTTTATAGTATTACCAATTTACATTCTTTGGCATAAAAGAAGAGAATCTTCCGTTTATTAACATTGCTTGAAACTAAAATACCTAGCATAAGTTAAAAAAAAAAAAAAAATTAATTCGAGCGGATGAATAAAAGTATTTTATTAACGATTGAAAATTTGTACAAAATATATGTACATATGAGGAGAGCGTGAACTAATAGAAGGAATGGAAAAAATGAAATATCAGAGTACAAAATTAGGTTATGGTAAACAAACGAAGTAGCTGCTTTATTACATGCTATACGTAATCAGTATAATATGATCGCATACAGACTGTGGTGAAATGCAATTTCCAATTTCAGCGCAGTATAGGCTCACTCCTCAAAGCATAATTGGAGTCGAATCCTTCCTTACGCCGGCACTAATAACGCCTAAAGCATAGATTGCCTCTATTTAGACTTTGGAAGCTGATCTCAGAAATTAATTAGAGTGACTTTGAGACAAAGTTTGAAGTAAGTTTCTGCATATTGTAAAGTGAATCAGTCCCTTATCAGGTGCAACAGACAACGTCGATGTATTAACCTATGCCCTTTCGTTGTTTCATTAAACTCTAAAAGTTTTTTAATGTTTGGAGGATTTGATACCATACTCGTATAAATGTATAAGATTAAGATTTTGTGTAATAGATACAAATATGTTACCTTTGTTATGTATTTAGTAATATTAAGAAGCTAAACTTTAGCGTACGCCGAAGAAAAAAGCTTATTTAAACAGTTTATACACAAATTAAATGAATGTTATTGAAGATGGTTGTTTCACAATCCAGTTGATTCCCAGATAACTAGTTGATTATTACCTATAATAAGCTCTCAACGTCTATTGTGCAGCTACCCATCGAACGTACTATGTGCTATGTGTTTGCGGATGGCTAATTAATAAGAAGGCAAATTAAATAGTTAAACTAAACAAGAAATATATATAGAAAAATAAATTGAAGGCAATTCCTACTTGAAACAACAAACAAAAATTACATTTTTTTAACTCTTTATTAAATAATTGCAATTAATATAAATAAAGTAAATGCCATATGCGTTGAAACAGCTGTTCTACCACATAAACTATAACATAAAATCAGCTGTCTTATGAAATCATATAATATCACTTATTTTAAGCCAAATGGGACGGAAAACCCCATTGCCTACCTTTCTCCTTTTGTGAAAGGTTTTTTAAAAATTGTTTGAAAAACTAAAATAATTAAATAAATTTAATTAATGAATTATTATGTGATAACAATGTATTGAAATCAAGTGTCATCCATTAAAAGTTAAAAAATATATATCTGAACTTGAGTGGATGAATATAAAGTATTTAACGACTATTAACGATTGAAAATTTATACAAGATATATATATATATATATATGTGTGTGTGTGTGTGTGTGTGTGTGTGTGTGTGTGTGTGTGCGCGTGCGCGCGCGTGTGTGTGTGTGCGTGCGTGTGCGTGTGAGTGCGCACGCGCGCGCGTGCGTGTGTGTGTGTGCGCGTGCGTGCGTGCGTGTGTGTGTGTGCGCGTGTGTGTGTGTGTGTGTGTGTGTGTGTGTGTGTGTGTGTGTGTGTGTGTGTGTGTGTGTGTGTGTGTGTGTGTGTGTGTGTGTGTGTGTGTGTGTGTGTGTGTGTGTGTGTGTGTGTGTGTACACATAAGAAGAGGTTGAAGTAATAGAAGGAATTGAAAAGAAGATTCTAGGAAATATGTTTTCGCCTATTTGTTGATTAGCTTACGGAACGGAATTTATAATCTCCTTGTCAAAAAATAACAGAGTGAGTTTTATAAAACCTTATAGTAAGTGAGTCTGAAGGGAAAAGGATAGTTTAACCGGAAGTCAAGCTACTAGAATGACGGCTAAAATGTCGAAATGACTAAGTCTTTAGGGTCTTGTTCACGGGAACATATTCTACGAGTAATAGGAAAAGGTTGTGAGTAGAAATAGGACTAAAGAGGTATATGAATTCCCTTGATATAAGATAGTTAAGATATGATATCACATAAGGACGGTCTACGTAAAACGGGATGAAAAATTTGAGCCAATAGAAATATGACGAAGAGAGTAGGATACAAGGAGGAAAATTAGTTTACAAGGAGGAAGATTTCAACTAAGAATAACTATGAAATTTGTGATGCTAAAACAAATAATTTGGTAAGGGACTACTAGAACTGATAGTTTTTTATGTAAAATTTGTTATATTTAGAAAATATTATTTCATTTTATTTTTTTAAAACGTTATGGTTTTATTACAATAAATGTGTGTCTGAATGTTTTTGATTTTATTAATTTCTTTCAGACAATGTCAGGTTATTGCGATTGTTGATATCTCACCGTGTCCGTAGGCAACGCGCAGTTTTTCCATCAGAGTAACATCCTTAGTTATGAATATGCCATCACATCCAACCTCATTTTGTCACAGAAAGGATATTGTTTTATCGTCTGTCATCCAATGATGTTTTGATACGCCCTAAAGATTTAATTGTCAATTTGAACAAGATTTATTCTGTGTAAAACAACTGTGGTGTAATGTTTAACATAAATAAATGAAACCTCTATACCACAAATGACTTTTTTCTTTTATTTAAAACCTTATGTACATTTCGATCGTATAGCAATTATCCTCAGAGGTAATTTCTCTAAAATTACCTCTGAGGATGATTGCTATGCAATCGAAATGTACACAAGGTTTTAAATCAAAGAAAAAAATTCATTTGTGGTATAGAGGGATTCGTTTATTTATGTTAAAGATTTGTTCTCTTTAAACAAATTAGTTCTTGCAAAGAATAGAAACTGTTAACGGAACTAAAGACAAAAGTTGTCCCAATAAGTACAAATTCGAAATGTTTTTGTTATTTATGTCTTGTTACAACTGTTTGAATGAAAGTTTTTATGGGTAAAGCTTAGACCTAAGAATGGATTTTGTTTTGAAGTAAAGGGCTCGTTGTGAGGGAGTGTGAATAATGGATGGGGATGAATATTTGCTTTATTGAAAAATAAAACACGGCTTTAAAACAAAAGTATAATAAGTAAAATAAAATGCGAGAAGCTTAAAACTTGAACTTAAGCCCAGTTCTTGTTGTATTACTTCAGTATTGTTTATTTGTATTTTTAGTGATTTTTTTAAAATTGAAAATTTTGTTCAAACAGTTCCAATGTTATTCATTTGCAAATGCTATTCACTTTTGTTTATGTAGGTGTTTTAAGAACGTATATATATTAAATATGGTGATATGTTTTCTTGTAATATAGTTAATAAATTAAAAATATTTCAAAAACAAGAATACTTTTAATTAATATATTTATTCAAAGCTTTTCGCCGATAAAATAGTACCAGCATCTTCAGGAAAAAATTATCTAATAAAATATTTTTACCTTCTAAAAGGTATGGTACTATTTTATCAGCGAAAAGCTTTGAATAAATATATTCATTAAAAGTATTCTCGTTTTTGAAATATTTTAAATTTA